>CAJNDS010002827.1:0-64634 GCA_905221605.1 Symbiodinium natans
ATTTAGTATTCCGGGGAGGCCCGGCTTCGTAATTTAGTATTCCGCGGCTTCGTAATTTAGTATTCCGGTGAAGCCCGGCTTCGTAATTTAGTATTCCGGGGAGGCCCGGCTTCGTAATTTAGTATTCCGGGGAGGCCCGGGGACTTGCTTCCTCTTGGCTGGGAGGGGCCGTTTTGGTCAAAAATCCAGAAAACGAGAGCCCGCCCGGGACCATCGATTTCAGTACTAAAAAATCACATTTTAAATAGGGACCCGGGCCGATCCTGGGGTCCCCCTCATTTGGGGTGTTTTTGGAGGCAAACTTTCCCTCTCAAGGGGGGGTCGGAGTTTGAGGCAAGGGGGGGTCTCCGAAGACTATTTTGCCTTTAAAATTGAAAAATACCACCCCCCCTTGACCAAAACTAGGCTGTGCAAAGGTCGCGGGGCGGCCCTTCTGAGGCTTAAAAACACTGAAAAACATTGAAAAACCTTAAAAAACATTGAAAAACGCTGAAAAACCTTGAAAAACCTTGAAAAACTTGCAATCCTGAGGTGAAAGCTCCGTTTTGGTCAAAAAACCCAGAAAACGAGAGCCCACCCAGAACCGTCGATTTCAGTACTAAAAACTCGCACTTTTAATAGGGACCCGGGCCGATCCTGGGGTCCCCCTCATTTGGGGTGTTTTTAGGGGCAAACTTTCCCTTTGAAGGGGGGTCGGAGTTTGAGGCAAGGGGGGGCTTCGTAATTTAGTATTCCGGCCCGGCTTCGTAATTTAGTATTCCGGGGAGGCCCGGCTTCGTAATTTAGTATTCGGGGAGGCCCGGCTTCGTAATTTAGTATTCCGGGGAGTTTTGGTCAAAAATCCAGAAAACGAAAGCCCACCCGGGACCGTCGATTTCAGTACTAAAAAATCACATTTTAAATAGGGACCCGGGCCGATCCTGGGGTCCCCCTCATTTGGGGTGTTTTTGGAGGCAAACTTTCCCTCTCAAAGGGGGTCGGAGTTTGAGGCAAGGGGGGGTCTCCGAATACTATTTTGCCTTTAAAATTGAAAAATACGACCCCCCCTTGACCAAAACTAGGCTGTGAAAAGGTCGCGGGGGCGGCCCTTCATCATAATTGAGGGTTACAAACTCTGAAACACCCTGAAAAACATTGAAAAACCATAAAAAAACTGAAAAACGCTGAAAAACCTTGAAAAACCTTGAAAAACTTGAAATCCTGAAACCGGTGAGGGCTCGGTTTTGGTCAAAATCCAGAAAACGAGAGGCCACCCAGAGGCGTCGATTTCAGTACTAAAAAATCGCACCCGGGCCGATCCTGGGGTCCCCCTCATTTGGGGTGTTTTTGGAGGCAAACTTTCCCTCTCAAGGGGGGGTCGGAGTTTGAGGCAAGGGGGGTCTCAGAAGACTATTTTGCCTTTAAAATTGAAAAATACGACCCCCCCTTGACCAAAACTAGGCTGTGAAAAGGTCGCGGAGGCGGCCCTTCATCATAATTGAGGGTTACCTCTTGTTGGGTTTTTTGAAGCTTTTTGAAGCCGCTAAACGTTCTTGTACACAGCGGCGACGTCCTGGCCCGTTCTGGCCTGTTCGGGCGGCTCCTCCCGGACAGTCTCTGGGCTTTTTGGGCTCCTCGCGCACAGTTTCTAAGCCTTTTTCCCGGAGAGTTTCCGAGCCTTCAGCGGCGCTCTGTGGCGCCGCGGCCCCGAGCGCGATTTTGGGACCCTCCGTCTTGGCCTGTTCTGGCCTGTGGAGGCCCGGCCTCGTAATTTAACATTCCGGGAGGCCCGGGGTGCCCAAAACCATCGATTTCAGTACTAAAAAATCGCACTTTCATTGCGGGCCAGGGCAGATCCTGGGGCCCCCTCTTGTTGAGGGTTTTTTGAAGCTTTTTCAAGCCTTTTCAAGGCTTTTTTTGGTGCCTCTAAACGTTCTTGTACACAGCGGCGACACAGAGCGCAGCGACAGCGAGCGATGGCGCCGCGGCCCCGAGCGCGATTTTGGGGCCCGCGTCCTGGCCTGTTCTGGCCTGTTCGGGCGTCAAGACACAACATATAAACATACTGCTGCCCTCTGCTTTACTTGTCCTTTTGATTTATATTCAAATTGCTGTGTATTTTTAAAAAGTATCAATTACAGGAGACAATACAAAGCAACGAGCGAACTATCCCAAAAAATAAACCCTAAACCCTAATAGAGTAAGGTTTGGGTGGTCTTGGGGTGGGTTTTTAGCTTTCGCGCGACGCGCCGCCCACGACCCCTTGGGTCGAGGCGCGTCGCTTCAGTCAGCAACCCTAAACCCTAAACCCTAAACCCTAAACCCTAAACCCTAAACCCTAAACCCTAAACCCTAAACCCTAAACCCTAAACCCTAAACCCTAAACCCTAAACCCTAAACCCTAAACCCTAAACCCTTAACCCTTAACCCTAAACCCTAAACCCTAAACCCTAAACCCAATTCCCACCCAGGCCTGCTTAGGCCGTACCCACCCTTCTCTAGGGTGCCTGGACCCAGAAATCACCCGACAGCGTTTAACACCATCGCTTGGACTTCCTGTGCAAGCCTAAAGAGTTGTGTTGAGCGTGAGCTGCACCTCCAGTGCCGGTGCAGTACCCCGCCTGGGGTACCCCGCCCCCCTTCTCCGATTCTCAAGGATTATGAAGAAACCCTAAACCTGGCCTGTTCCGGCAATACCAAAAGTGGCTTCTGTGGGTCGCCCCTGGGCCCCCACTCCGGAACCCCCTGGTGCCGGGCCCCTGGCGGAGCGTGTTCAGGGACCAGAGGGGCCGCAAGGCAGGTCAGCCTGGGCGATTGCTCAAAAACCCACTACCAAACCCAAAAACCTGGTTTTTTGTGCCCCTGACGCCCTGGCCCCCCTGGCCCCCCCTGGCCCCCTGCTGGCCCCCCTTCTGGCCCCGCTGGCCCCGGGGCCCCCCCGGGCCCCCCCCTTTCTTTTTTTGGGCGATTGCTCACACTCCTGCCCTGCCTAGCCCCCCCTGCCCCCCCCTCCCCCCCCTGGCCCCCCTCCCCCCTTCCCCCCCCCCCTCCCCCCCCCCCCGCCTCCCCCCCCTCCCCCCCCCCCCCCTCCCCCCCCCCATCCCCCCCCTCCCCCCCCCCCCTCCCCCCCTCCCCTCCCATCCCCCCCCCCTCCCCCCCCCCCCCCCCCTCCCCCCCCCTCCCCGCCACTTTCATCCTAATCAAATCTGATGCCTTGCACATGGTTTTCACCTGTCCACCGCTTCAAAAATGCCTCTGAGCAAATGTTGGGATCTGAGATCATTCCGACAAGCGCTCCGAGGACAGGCTTGTCACATGGCTCCAAGATTTCCTGAAGTGCCGTGTAGGCATCGTCCACGGTCACTTGATGGTAGTCGATGCCCTCAATGCTGAAAAAGCCCGGCGTGAGCTTCAGCAGAGCCTGTATGATTGGCGTTGCCCTTGTTTGTGAGCTTGGCCAATGCCCGGTACACTGCGGTACCGCCACTCATGCCCAGCAGGCGGTCTATCAAGTCACTGTCCCCAACCTTGCCCAGCGGCAGGCATGTGCTGCCGCTCCTCCCCCTCCCCCCCCTCCGTCCCGGAGGTAAGGGCCTTCTGCCCCCGTCTGTTTTCTGGGTCTACTCGACAAGGGGATCTACTTGGCCGAAGAAGCCACAAAGATCGATCAATATCTGACCCAGGACCCTGGATGGAACAATAGACTTGACAAAGGGTTTGAAGGGACAGCCCAGACATATTCGGCAAGGGGATCTACTGGGCCGAAGACACCGCGATCTTCGATCAATATCTGACCCAGGACCCTGAATGGAGAGGCAACAACAAACCGACCTCCACAAGAAGCTCTATGAACGGGGAGGGAAAGTGCGCCGCTCACGTCTACTGTGCCTCGGGCTGCCGCATTGCTCTGGGTCTGGGAGATCCATTTCCCCCTGCCCCTGGCGTCCCCTCCCCCTTGGCCCTCCGGCCGTCCTGGCCTGGCCCCGGAGCGGTCCCGGAGGGAAGGGCCTTCTGCCCCTGTCTGTTTTCTGGGTCTGGTTTTGACAACCCTGACCCGTTCAAAGTATGAGGGTGGAAGTGTCCTACCCAACCGTTCAAAGGATGGGGGTGGGAAGTGGGAATTTAGGGCGTTAGCCCGAAACCCTAAAAGGAGAAAAGTTGGGTGGATGCCTGCGTAAGCAGGGGGTGGGAAAAATAAAACAACCCAACCTTTCTGGTTGTGGTGGCTCCAACTTCAATATACGCCGCCGCGACATATGCCGCCCCCTCACACCCCCTGGGTGTGTTGGGGCGCCATCTCCGCATGACATCTACTGCCGCGGCGCGGCGAGACGCCCTAAACCCTAAACCCTAAACCCTAAACCCTAAACCCTAAACCCTAAACCCTAAACCCTAAACCCTAAACCCTAAACCCTAAACCCTAAACCCTAAACCCTAAACCCTAAACCCTAAACCCTAAACCCTAAACCCTAAACCCTAAACCCTAAACCCTAAACCCTAAACCCTAAACCCTAAACCCTAAACCCTAAACCCTAAACCCTAAACCCTAAACCCTAAACCCTAAACCCTAAACCCTAAACCCTAAACCCTAAACCCTAAACCCTAAACCCTAAACCCTAAACCCTAAACTGGCGAGGGCGCCGCTGACCATATGCATGGGCGCCCGAGCCTTCCGGGCAGGGCTAAGCCCTGAACCGAGGACGAATCTGCGGGCCAGGGAGGGTAAAGCCTCCCTGGCACACCCTTGCGGCCTGGACTTGACTGCGTCACACACGACCATAGCGTAGCTATATAGTATAACCCCAAATCGCTCACCATCGGCTACGGAGGTGGCCTCTTGGAGACCCCTGCCAAGGCTTGCCAAAACGGCAATCTGCTGCCTTGCAGGGGCTTGTCAGCTTGAACAAAAACTGCTGGCGTCTCAAGCCTTTTTTTGCGACGCCCGATTCGGGCATCTACAAATACACTGTTGCCGGTACCCGCCGCGCCTTTTCTCATGTCGCGGCTGCGCCTCCGGACTTTTTTTGGGAAGACTAGTAGAAGGCACTCTTCTTCAATGCGCCGGGACGAAGTGGGCAGGGCACACCTTGCCAGCGATCAGGTACTCTGAATCCCTCTCCACGCGGGACATCGCCGCATAGGCGGCAGCGCGGCAGCCAGCAGCATCGACCCAGATGGTGATGTGGGGCAGAGTCATGCCCTGAACCTTAGGCACGGTGCAGGCGTAACCCAAGCGCACAGGAAAGCAGCTGACGCGCCGGCCGTCGTCCAGCTCGTGGGAGATCATGTGGACCGCGAGTCGCTGGTTGGTGCGGGTCAACACCTCCAGGCACCGACTGCGTGCGTCGAAATCCACGACGGTGGCCGCCATGCCATTCACGAAGTCGTCCTCCTTGGACATGTTCTTCGTAAGGAAGACGCGCATGCCCGCGTAGATGACGGTGTCAGCAGGCGCTAGCGGCCCCTTCTTCAACGACCCCTTGGCGGTGTAGTTCTCCTGATTTGCCTCGAAGTCCAGAGGCAACCTGCCCAGCGGCGCCTTGTGCCGGTTCTCAAAGAAGACCTGGGAGGCGAGATCGTTGACTGCGGCTGCGCCACGGCGCGTGCAGGTGACGACCGTGGTATCCTCGTGTTCCCTGAAGAGCTGCTGGATATCCCACCCACTTGGCTGGTTCGTCTTCCAGGCGCAGTGCCCACGGAGCATCTTCAGCTGCCTCATGCTGGGAACTGAGGTTCGGAGGATGTTCAGCTTCTTCTGCAGCGTCGGGCACTTGCAGCGGATCTGCTCATGGAATTCGATGGTGCGGACATGGCCGGGCCATGCGCGGCTCAGCTCGCACCGCTCCGCCGTCTGGTCCACCACCGGCAGCTGCCAGAAGTCGCCCGCGAGGACCCAGCAGGGGAGCTGATCGGCGTACTTCCAAATGGCGAGCACGCGCTCGAAGTGCTCTGCCGTGAGCATTGACACCTCGTCGATCACCGCCAGGTCGTATTGCGTTAGGATGGCCATAGCTTCCTGCGGCGGCTTGTGCAGGAGAAACGCCCCGTGGTTGGTGTCCACATCTATGTCTGGATGCATGGAGCGGATCTCCGAGGCCAGCTGCCCTGTAGGGAGTGCGAACAGGATTCTGGCGCCCTTCTGCTTCCACTTCCGGATCTGCTCGTGGATCACGAATGTCTTCCCCGTGCCGGGCGGTCCGCTGGCGAAGATGATCTTGTGCGCTGCTGCGCGGGCGACGCAGTCTTCCAGCGCCTCGTCATCGTTTGCCTGGCTGGCTTCCATGGCGACCTGCATCTGGGTCTCCATGGCTCGGGCAAGACGCTTCTGGGAAGCCGTCAGCTTCGCCGGTGGCTTGGAGCTGCCATCCCGTCCGGCGCCATCTTCCTCCGCCTCTTCTTCCGCGCTCACCACCTCCGTGACGTCGATCTCACCTTTGAGGTATCGCTGCAGCAGGTGCCGCTGCGCGCGAACCTTGCAGAGGATCGTGTCGATGTGGGCTTGGCTGTGAGCCTCGAGCTCCATGGCAGAGCGGATGGCTCCCTCGCTCTCCCAGAAGTCGGGCGCGTGGTGCAGGCAGAGGGCGAAGTTGCGGTACTTCTGGGGCACCCGCTCCAGAACCTCGGGAGCGTCTTCGACGAACTGCTCGAGGCGCCGGAAGGGCACGTGGAGCGCCAGCCACTGGCCGTAGTACTTGTCATTGAGCATGGAGTGCATGGAGGCAGCCACCAGCTTCTCGCCGCGCGTCTCGTAATCGTTCGCGAACGGCTCCAGAGGTGTCAGGCCGTCGACGCCTGCCTCGTCCTCCAGGAATTCCGCGAGGCCGGAAGGCTGGTCTCCTCGGCGCTTGCACTCCTTCTTATGGTTATAGAACGCCGACAACAGCTCCTTTCGGCGCCGCGCGAAGCTCCTGTCGTCCTCCCCCGTCCTGGCCTGGACTTGCTCCATGACGTGCCGCTTGTGCGCTTCCTGGATGTAGTGGATGACGTGGCCGTCAGCGTTGCTCTTGCGCAAGAACTCTATCAGCGGCATGTCCCTCCTCCTCCACTCGGCCTCCTCGTAGGTTTCGACCCAAGCTGGCTTCTCCGCGCATTCGGGCGTAGGGGGCATGATGTCCACCAGCGTGCCGCTGAAAGCCACCTGTGGAAACCGCTCCTGGGCCAGGGTGAGCCACATCTCGGGCTCCAGAGGCTTGTGGCCGCACAGCACGCGCCGCGCCACGCTGTAGTCCGTGGCGTCGTCGTTCAGCCAGTCGTTGTTCATGGAGCTGCTGAACTTCGTGTTGTACGTGGCCACATAGCGCAACACGGCGCCGTTGCCGTCGCCCCACTGAACATCCTCGTGGCACTTCGTGATTTCCATGGCGCTCGGAAAGTACGCGCGGACGTGCGCGGCTTTGTCCTCCTCCGAATGGTGTAGCAGGAGCTTCTGCTCTTCCTCGTCCCAGGCCGACTCCTCCTCCCTCACCGGCAACTTCGAGTCTTTGTAATCCTGCTGCGAGTCCCGGACGAGCCCGTGCAGGAACGGCTGCGTGTCTGCCGGCGGGATGCTCGCGGACAACTTACGTTCCAGCCCTATAGCCCTCACATTCTCCAAGAAGTCCAAGGAGTGGCTGTGCGTCGTGCCCCGGCCGTGGTACTTCTGGGTGGCTCGCTTACGCTTCCCGTCTTGAAACTCGAGGCGCGTGATGTGGGCTTTCACCGTGCTGCAACCGCTGGCGACGTCTTCCGGGCCGAGGAGGTGGCCCTGCCAGGTGCGGTCCTGCCGCCCTGTGTGCGCCATGCTGCCGCGGAAGTAGCCGTTGTCAAGCTGCAGCAGGACGTGCGCCATGTGCAGGGTTTCGGCGCCGGCCAGCCCCATGCGTGCTCTGCCCAAGGCGTCTTGCTCGTGCATCACCCACCGATGGTACGGGAAGGTGCGCTCGTACGGGGCGTGGGTTCGGAAGAGCGTGGCGTTGCCGCACTGCCGCTGCATATCGATGACGGCCTGGTGCCTGACGCGCCAGTATTGCGGGGTCCAGGGCGCCCCCTTCAGCACGAGTCGGAGCGAGACGCCGCTACGGGAAGCGACGTTCTTCTTGGCGCCGATGGTGGTCCACATGCTCAAGTCGTACACGAAGTGCAGGAGCTCGTAGTCCGCACCGTAGCCCATCACCGGCGATAGGACCTTGCGGATGAATCCGCTTGATGCGCCCGAGCTTGGTCTCTCTGATCTGCGCGCCCGGGTCCTCATCTAAGTCTTCCGCCTCCTCGCCTAGTTCCTGCACGTCTTCTGGCTCCTCATCATCTGCTGCTTGCGTTTCCGCACCGTCGGTTCCTGCTGAAGCCACTGCCCTTCCCTGCTCGTCTTCGTCCTCGGAAGTGCTGTCGGCCACGCGGCGCATTGGGGCCCCTGGCTGCCCACGCTCACGCCGAGCTTCGTGGGACGCGCGAGCCACAGTCTCGCACAGGTTCCGGTGCCAATAGAGGTGGGGCCACAGGCAGCATTCCAAGCCCTCTTCCTCGATGAAGCGCAGCGGTCGCTTTCGCACCTTCTCGGAAGCATCGTCGCCGTGCTTGGCCAGGAAGGCTTCATGTCGCTCCAGGAACTGCCCGTAGGCACTGTCCTGGGAAGTCAGCAGGAAGTCGAGGGCTGCCCGCGCCGCCTGCCGATCTCTGCGCTTGCGCAGCTTCGCGATTTTGCGCTGCACGCTCTCCTGCGACCAGGCGAAGGTGATCATGCAGGTGTGGACCCGGTAGCCGTACTGCGCCCGCTCCGCTAACCCGGTATCCACGTCAAGCGGCCGCAGGGCCGCTAGGACTTTGAGCTTCAGCTTGCGCAGTGGTGCGGGCACGTGCTCGGGCTGCGGGACGTACTCGTCGTGTTTGCACGCTGTGCACTGGCTGGCCGGAACGGTGGCCTTGGCCGAACGCCGCAAATCCATCGGGCGCAGCGGGCGCGGGCACATGCTGTGGCACTGCTCGCACATGCCCCAGGATCCGCTCTTGCACCACTCCTCCACCTTTCGCGCGGCGGGATCCGAGGGCACCGGAAGATCGGTGTCGTTGGGGGCCACGTGCCCGATCTCGCCGGCCTGGCGCACCTCCTCCTTCTCCGCCTCCTCCTCCGCCGCGCCCGCGCGCTTCAAGAGTTTGTCTGGAAAGAAGATCTTGCGCCTGGCCACGCGCTGGTCGCGCTGCACGGCCGCGTCGTACTCTTGCCGGCTTCTATCGGAGAGCCCCTTCTCGATGGATTGGCGATTGCTCAGGCAGTGCTCCCAAGTTGCAGCCGGCGGCGCTGGGCCTGCTGCGCGACGCGCGCCTCGTTGCTGGGCGGCCCGGGCCCGCGTGGCAAATTGCTGCGCCTGTTCCTCCCCAACAAAGAGCTGGACCCTCGCCAACGCAGCTTCATAGATGGACTCGTCCCTTGTCAGGAAGCACTTGAGGGCTGTGGTCAAACGGTTGCACCGAGTGACTGGCGCGGCTGCCTGCATCTTGGCTTTGTCGCAGAAGGGGCACGCTGTGTCCCCGCGATCTGGTTGCACTCGGGCCGGCTGTCCCGGTGCCTGTGGGTTGAAGCGGCACGGCGCGCCATCGTACCCAGCGCAGCGCTCGTTCGGCCAGGGGCCGCGGCTGGCCGGCTTCTTCTGTGCTGCGGGCCGTTTCATGACGGGATCGTTGGTTGGGGGCGGCCGCGCGCCCTTGATTCGGCGGCGCTTGCGGTCTGGCTCCTCCTCTACTGCCTCCGGCCCATCTTCCGCCGATTCCTCCACGCTGTCGTCACTGCTGCTGATCTCGATCAGCGCCGGCGCGAGCTCGTCTGCCGCTTCCTCTGCAAGGGCGCCTTCCCCGTCGTTTGAGTTTGACTCCGTGCCCTCCTCCAAGACTTCCAGTCGATGGACATCTCCAGCGTCCAACTCCGCCCGCTCCTGCTGGTTGCTAGCATTGACCTCTGCCAGGTAGGTGGCCACACTCACGACCCCAAGTTCTTCGTCGTCACCTTCCTCCGCATCTGACTCAGAGTCCACCTCCATGGCCACTGCGGCTGGTTGGGCTGCTTCCTGACCCGAGTGGTCGGAGACCTCGTTCGACGCGTGATCGGCAGCTGGCTGGGCTGGGCGTGTGGCCTTCAAGAGTTACGAGACGCGGGCACTCTTGTAGCCATCCTCCTGGAGGCGCCGCCGGACGGCTTCCTCGTCGAGACCTTGCGCCCACAGACTGGCCACGTAATTCTGAGCAGACCTCTTGCCCGCTCCACCAGTAGCTTTCGGCGCCATGGCGATTGAATTGCGAATTGAATGGAAATCCAAAGTGTGCACTGTGTGTAGATCTACACTTCGAGCCCTGAAAGGGCCACGGGCACAAGAAGCATGCGCAAGCCAACCTGAAGCAAACAGCTACAGCTCACACATGTAGGACATGACGTGACAAGGCACCCTACATGCATGGGAACCCTTTGTGGCCTACAATCCATGTATGGCCATGAAAATATACATATAGATATATACACATACATATATACATAAATACGCATATACTTTTACACATATATACATAGATACATAGATACATAGATACATATATACATATATACAGATATACATATATACATATATACATATGTACATATATACATATATATATATATATACTCCTCTACGATTGTCTACCTTGCCGTGAGCTGCGGGCGCTCTTTAGCGTACTTCACGATGCATAGGGCACCCTTAATTATGGCGCCTGGGGTGCACCGCCCTACCTAAAGGTATGACCCTCCTCTGTGCTCCTTCACTTAAGGGCGAACATAAGGTACATTGCCTCCTGCGCGCTCCTTCAGTTAAGGGCGAACATAAAGTACGTGGGCCTCGCGGGTGCTGCTTCACTTGAAGGGCGAACATAAGGGACCTGGGCTGCTGACATAAAAAAGGGCTCCTTCGCTTAAAAGCGACCCTTTCAGGTACATGACCCTTCTCTGTGCTCTTTCACTTAAGGGCGAACATAAGGTACATTGCCTCCCGTGTGCTCCTTCAGTTAAGGGCGAGCATAAGGCGCATGGCCCTCATGGGTGTGGCTTCACTTAAGAGCGAACAAAAGGGACCTGGCCTGCTTCAATTCAAAGCGGTCCTATAGACCTAGCGCACATGACACGTCGCGCTGATTAGCTGCTCATTCTACGGAGAGCAAACAACTGCCGGCACGCTTTGTTTCCTTAACCTCGTGACAGAGAGATCAGCTGTACCGTCTGCTTGGCAGCCGGCCGGCCTCTTGACACTCTTGGCCAGGGCCGGCCGCTCGCCGCGAATGCGAACTCATGAAAAAGCGCTTGCGCTCACAGTGCGCTGGCAGCAGCTGTGGCGCCACCGCTCTGCTCCTCCCAGAATGCTTCCACCTCCGCAGCGATAGCGCCGAGGCGGACCAGAGCCTTCTTCGCCAGAACGTTGGGGATCTTGCCGTCTTCACTCACTTGGTCAGCCATCTCCTTCTCCAGCACGGCCAAGGCAGGAACTGTTGTTTGACCAAGGCCGGCACTCGGTCGAGGAAGGCCTGCAGCCGCGCATGCTCCGCCTGACCGCCAGCAAGATTGCCGATTTGCGTCTTCTCGTTAGCGATGTCGCAGCCCAAGACTTCAACTTGTCCTTGTGGCCATGCTGTGAAGGCAGCCGTCCTCTGCTCACGCGCCATCTCTGCACTTGCACTTGCCTTCAGCTTCTTGCTTTCCTTCTTAGCGCGCTTTCTCTCTTCTTCGGCTCTCCGCTTCTTGCAGGAAGACACGGAAGCGGACGAAGCAGACGCGGACTCGCCAGAGCTCTTCGACTCCTCTGTGTCGGAGTCTTTCTTCTCGTCCTCGGACGAGTCCGAGACTCGGCGCTTCTTGCCACGCGCCTTGTCGTTATTCTTCACCTTTGCCATGAGCTCTGCACTGACCGCCTGGCGTAGCTTCTCCCGGTCCTTCGGCTTCTTCATCCAGGCGGCCACGTCCTTGCCCTGCTTACCTTCGATGAGCTTAGCCCATGCTGCTGGATCGCCGAGGAGTGCCATGTCCTTCAACACCGTCATGGCGAAGAGGTACAGGACGCCTGTCGCCGACGCCAGACGCGCGAGGTGCTTGTGCAACTCGTCTGGGGAATCGGTGAGAAACCCCACGAAGTGCTTGATGCTCCTGTTGACGTCTCTCTCCGAAGGCTGCTTGTCCTTGCCCACGTTCAGGATTGCAACTGCCTCCTTGAAGCGCTTGCCTTCTTCGGAGGAGAAGATGTCTCGCAGACCCGGCAGGCCTGTCTTGGTCAGACTCTTCCGGACCTCCTCGGTCCACTCCCCGCCGAAGTGTTTCGAGATCAGCTTCGCGCCGGCGTCCGCGGTGGCTGCATCGAGGCACAAGCCCATCCCTAAGCGACAGCAGAGCTCTTCATTGGAGGAATTCCTGGACTTGCGGATGTTCGCCAGACGGAGGAAATCCTTCTCGTCTTCACCTTTGTCCAAGTAGAACGGCACTCCTTCTTCGTTGCAATAAGGCGCAAGCTTGGCCTTCCCGAAGTATTCAAACTTCTTCACGAAGGCCTGCGGAGTCTTATCGCCCTTCTTAGCGCCTTTCTCATTGAAAGCACGCTTTCCCATGGCGCGACGAAGAATTACCCGAAAGGTCTAAAACTGTGGCTACAAAATGCTACAAACGGCTGCGCTGCGCCGCGTGCAACAAATGGGACGTCTGCTTCACTCCGCTTCAAAGACATGGCAGGATATCAGAATTGCTCATAGACTCATAGGCATGCGTGCGCGCTTTCTACTGTGTTGCTTCGCCTAGGAGTGGACGTAAAACGTGAGGTACAGGTGCATGTGCTCCTTCAGCCACGGGAGCCTGAGTCCAGGACCCTCTGCCACATTCCTTCGAATCAGACTCACGGTACGTTACCCTCTGCATTCCTTATGTTCAAAGCACGCCTGGGGGATGAAGTGCATGGCAATCCTGCAGGGCACATGGCCTTCGAGTGCGAAGTATGGCCCTATGGAGTCCTTCAGCACAAGACGAATGTGGCTCATGCTCCTTCAATGAAAGGCGAACGTAAGGTACATAGCCCTGCTCCTTCTTTTAAGGCCGAACATAAGGTACCTGGCCTCCTGCACACTCCTGCAGCACACGGCCTGCGTGCTCCCTCACTTAAGGGCGAACATAAGGGACTTGGGTTGCTTAGCGCGGGTCTAGAATCACAAGTGGCCCCCCTTGCTAGGGGGGTTGGGGGGTAGAACCCTAAACCCTAAATGAGAATAAGCAGGGTGGCAGGGGTGGGGCATCGTAGCGGCGCAAGGCGAGCGGCCCGGGTGCTTTTAGCACCAGCGAGCCACTCTTCTTACACACCCTAAACCCTAAACCCTAAACCCTAAACCCTAAACCCTAAACCCTAAACCCTAAACCCTAAACCCTAAACCCTAAACCACCCTAAACCACCCTAAACCCTAAACCCTAAACCCTAAACCCTAAACCCTAAACCCGAAACCCTCTCTACCATATACATTTAAACCTTAATTGTATTTTCAAAATTTGGCCGCTTTATTTTCAGAATTTGGCCGCTTTATTTTCAGAATTTGGCCGCTTTATTTTCAGAATTTGGCCGCTTTATTTTCAGAATGAGCCAAAATCAGGCCAAAGGCTAATTGAATTTCAGAATTTGGCCGCTTTATTTTCAGAATTTGGCCGCTTTATTTTCAGAATTTGGCCGCTTGATTTTCAGAATTTGGCCGCTTTATTTTCAGAAATTGGCCGCTTCAGAATTTGGCCGCTTTATTTTCAGAATTTGGCCGCTTTATTTTCAGAATTTGGCCGCTTTATTTTCAGAATTTGGCCGTTTTATTTTCAGAATTTGGCCGCTTTATTTTCAGAATTTGGCCGTTTTATTTTCAGAATTTGGCCGCTTTATTTTCAGAATTTGGCCGCTTTATTTTCAGAATTTGGCCGCTTTATTTTCAGAATTTGGCCGTTTTTGGCTTTCTCAATGTAGTGGGATTCTCTGGGTGGGTGGGTGTTATATCCGAGCCGTAAATAAAGCTTAACCATAAAGCTGCTCGACCCGGAGTGCTGAACCCTAAACCCTAAACCCTAAACCCTAACCCTAAACCCTAAACCCTAAACCCTAAACCCTAAACCCTAAACCCTAAACCCTAAACCCTAAACCCTAAACCCTAAACCCTAAACCCTAAACCCTAAACCCTAAACCCTAAACGGTGGGACCCCGTCCGTGTCTGACAATATTGTATTACCGGATTTCTGCAAAGCGTGTTATTTGGGGCTGAAGATTTCAATCTACTTAAACCACCCTCTTTTGGGGGAATAACATCTCAAACGCAAAACCCACGCAAAACCCACCGAAACCCACCCAAAACCCACCCAAAACCCATCCCAAACCCACTCAAAACCCTGGCAGGCGTGGCAAACCCACTTCACCCCCGCATTGGGATTTATATTAATAAACCCAGAGGTGGGTGGTGGGATCGGTGGGCGGTGGGACCCCGTCCGTGTCTGACAATATTGTATTACCGGATTTCTGCAAAGCGTGTTATTTGGGGCTGAAGATTTCAATTTACTTAAACCACCCTCTTTTGGGGGAATAACATCTCAAACGCAAAACCCACGCAAAACCCACCGAAACCCACCCAAAACCCACCCAAAACCCATCCCAAACCCACTCAAAACCCTGGCAGGCGTGGCAAACCCACTTCACCCCCGCATTGGGATTTATATTAATAAACCCAGAGGTGGGTGGTGGGATCGGTGGGCGGTGGGACCCCGTCCGTGTCTGACAATATTGTATTACCGGATTTCTGCAAAGCGTGTTATTTGGGGCTGAAGATTTCAATTTACTTAAACCACCCTCTTTTGGGGGAATAACATCTCAAACGCAAAACCCACGCAAAACCCCCCGAAACCCACCCAAAACCCATCCCAAACCCACTCAAAACCCTGGCAGGCGTGGCAAACCCACTTCACCCCCGCATTGGGATTTATATTAATAAACCCAGAGGTGGGTGGTGGGATCGGTGGCGGTGGAACCCCGTCCGTGTCTGACAATATTGTATTACCGGATTTCTGCAAAGCGTGTTATTTGGGGCTGAAGATTTCAATTTACTTAAACCACCCTCTTTTGGGGGAATAACATCTCAAACGCAAAACCCACGCAAAACCCACCGAAACCCACCCAAAACCCACCCAAAACCCATCCCAAACCCACTCAAAACCCTGGCAGGCGTGGCAAACCCACTTCACCCCCGCATTGGGATTTATATTAATAAACCCAGAGGTGGGTGGTGGGATCGGTGGGCGGTGGGACCCCGTCCGTGTCTGACAATATTGTATTACCGGATTTCTGCAAAGCGTGTTATTTGGGGCTGAAGATTTCAATTTACTTAAACCACCCTCTTTTGGGGGAATAACATCTCAAACGCAAAACCCACGCAAAACCCCCGAAACCCACCCAAAACCCATCCCAAACCCACTCAAAACCCTGGCAGGCGTGGCAAACCCACTTCACCCCCGCATTGGGATTTATATTAATAAACCCAGAGGTGGGTGGTGGGATCGGTGGGCGGTGGGACCCCGTCCGTGTCTGACAATATTGTATTACCGGATTTCTGCAAAGCGTGTTATTTGGGGCTGAAGATTTCAATTTACTTAAACCACCCTCTTTTGGGGGGAATAACATCTCAAACGCAAAACCCACGCAAAACCCACCGAAACCCACCCGAAACCCACCCAAAACCCATCCCAAACCCACTCAAAACCCTGGCAGGCGTGGCAAACCCACTTCACCCCCGCGTTGGGATTTATATTAATAAGCCCAGAGGTGGGTGGTGGGATCGGTGACCCCGTCCGTGTCTGACAATATTGTATTACCGGATTTCTGCAAAGCGTGTTATTTGGGGCTGAAGATTTCAATTTACTTAAACCACCCTCTTTTGGGGGAATAACATCTCAAACGCAAAACCCACGCAAAACCCACCGAAACCCACCCGAAACCCACCCAAAACCCATCCCAAACCCACTCAAAACCCTGGCAGGCGTGGCAAACCCACTTCACCCCCGCATTGGGATTTATATTAATAAACCCAGAGGTGGGTGGTGGGATCGGTGGGCGGTGGGACCCCGTCCGTGTCTGACAATATTGTATTACCGGATTTCTGCAAAGCGTGTTATTTGGGGCTGAAGATTTCAATTTACTTAAACCACCCTCTTTTGGGGGGAATAACATCTCAAACGCAAAACCCACGCAAAACCCACCGAAACCCACCCGAAACCCACCCAAAACCCATCCCAAACCCACTCAAAACCCTGGCAGGCGTGGCAAACCCACTTCACCCCCGCATTGGGATTTATATTAATAAACCCAGAGGTGGGTGGTGGGATCGGTGGGCGGTGGGACCCCGTCCGTGTCTGACAATATTGTATTACCGGATTTCTGCAAAGCGTGTTATTTGGGGCTGAAGATTTCAATTTAAACCCACCCTCTTTTGGGGGAATAACATCTCAAACGCAAAACCCACGCAAAACCCACCGAAACCCACCCAAAACCCACCCAAAACCCATCCCAAACCCACTCAAAACCCTGGCAGGCGTGGCAAACCCACTTCACCCCCGCATTGGGATTTATATTAATAAACCCAGAGGTGGGTGGTGGGATCGGTGGGCGGTGGGACCCCGTCCGTGTCTGACAATATTGTATTACCGGATTTCTGCAAAGCGTGTTATTTGGGGCTGAAGATTTCAATTTAAAACCCCTTTCTTTTGGGGGAATAACATCTCAAACGCAAAACCCACGCAAAACCCACCGAAACCCACCCAAAACCCACCCAAAACCCATCCCAAACCCACTCAAAACCCTGGCAGGCGTGGCAAACCCACTTCACCCCCGCATTGGGATTTATATTAATAAACCCAGAGGTGGGTGGTGGGATCGGTGGGCGGTGGGACCCCGTCCGTGTCTGACAATATTGTATTACCGGATTTCTGCAAAGCGTGTTATTTGGGGCTGAAGATTTCAATTTACTTAAACCACCCTCTTTTGGGGGAATAACATCTCAAACGCAAAACCCACGCAAAACCCACCGAAACCCACCCAAAACCCACCCAAAACCCATCCCAAACCCACTCAAAACCCTGGCAGGCGTGGCAAACCCACTTCACCCCCGCATTGGGATTTATATTAATAAACCCAGAGGTGGGTGGTGGGATCGGTGGGCGGTGGGACCCCGTCCGTGTCTGACAATATTGTATTACCGGATTTCTGCAAAGCGTGTTATTTGGGGCTGAAGATTTCAATTTACTTAAACCACCCTCTTTTGGGGGAATAACATCTCAAACGCAAAACCCACGCAAAACCCACCGAAACCCACCCGAAACCCACCCAAAACCCATCCCAAACCCACTCAAAACCCTGGCAGGCGTGGCAAACCCACTTCACCCCCGCATTGGGATTTATATTAATAAACCCAGAGGTGGGTGGTGGGATCGGTGGGCGGTGGGACCCCGTCCGTGTCTGACAATATTGTATTACCGGATTTCTGCAAAGCGTGTTATTTGGGGCTGAAGATTTCAATTTACTTAAACCACCCTCTTTTGGGGGAATAACATCTCAAACGCAAAACCCACGCAAAACCCACCGAAACCCACCCAAAACCCATCCCAAACCCACTCAAAACCCTGGCAGGCGTGGCAAACCCACTTCACCCCCGCATTGGGATTTATATTAATAAACCCAGAGGTGGGTGGTGGGATCGGTGGGCGGTGGGACCCCGTCCGTGTCTGACAATATTGTATTACCGGATTTCTGCAAAGCGTGTTATTTGGGGCTGAAGATTTCAATTTACTTAAACCACCCTCTTTTGGGGGAATAACATCTCAAACGCAAAACCCACGCAAAACCCACCGAAACCCACCCAAAACCCACCCAAAACCCATCCCAAACCCACTCAAAACCCTGGCAGGCGTGGCAAACCCACTTCACCCCCGCATTGGGATTTATATTAATAAACCCAGAGGTGGGTGGTGGGATCGGTGGGCGGTGGGACCCCGTCCGTGTCTGACAATATTGTATTACCGGATGTCTGCAAAGCGTGTTATTTGGGGCTGAAGATTTCAATTTACTTAAACCACCCTCTTTGGGGGAATAACATCTCAAACGCAAAACCCACGCAAAACCCACCGAAACCCACCCAAAACCCTTCGAAAACCCTTCGAAACCATTCTAAACCTTCTAAGCCCGTATAAACCCTGAACAACCCTTCTAAAGCCCTCTACAACCCTTTTAAACTCAACTCTTCGCAATCCTTCCAAGCCCTTCTAAACCCTACTACACCCTACGCAACCGTGGTAAACCCTTAAGAACACTACCAAAACCTTCTAACACCCCCTGCGAAACCCTTCTAAACACTCTAGTGCCAAAACATAGGTGTTTTCGCTAGTGAGGCTTTTCGGCAAGGATGTTTACGTAAATTGAATACATGGACCAACGAGGTTGAATAAATCGACGACTGCTTACGAAACTTAATTGAAACATAATTTTCGCCAGTACCTTTTGAGGCTTTTCGCAAAGAGGTTTAAGTAAATCAAAATCGGGGACCAAAGTGTTTTGGATCAATCGGAGACTTTTTCCGAAATGTAGCTGAACCTCTTCATTTTCCGTTTCCTCAGTTCTTTCAGCGCCCCGACCGCTCAGACCCAAAGATCGCGGAGATGAGGGGTGATCCAGGCCAAGAACTGCGACATGTAGGGCTGGAAATTAAGGTGCTGCTCTGTCAATGGCAGAGACGGGAACAACAACCGAATCTGCCAGACCAGATCAAGGCTCCCAATAACTAGCACTTGCTTGAAAATGGCCCCTGCTGGCGGACGAAAAGACCACTGTGCCTGACCTTGGCATGCTGGCACTCCTTGTAGCCAAGATTTGCCATGAGATTTCGCACCTTCCAGTTTCTTTGCTGGTCAGACTCAGACCGCTCGAGCAGTTCGATCATGAAGACTTCCACGGTGACTTCTCTAAAATCCATGGTCAGAAGAACTTCTAACTCAGAGCCCTCGACGTCCAACGAGAAGAAGTCCACGTGATTTGACGGAAGAGACTGAAGATACCAAGACATGGGCTTACAAGGAACTGTAGCAGTACTGTGGCCGCCTTTGAGGCGGGACAGATGCTTTAGATGCTCAAACTGCTCAACATCACCATCTGCTGCTCCATGCTCGGCCAATCCGTCTTGTTGACCGGTCAGGAAGGTCAGGTTCGACTCTGGCGGTGCGCAAACTGCCCCGAAGTGAGCGACGACGTTTCTTGGACGTGTGCTTGCCAAGTTCCGACGCAGACGCTCGAAATTCTGTGGACTACCTTCAATCAATACGCCGGACCAACTGAGGCAGCTATGCAGCGAAAGCGTGTTGGAGAAGGTGATGCCGTCAAACGCTCCAATCTCAACATAGACCCCAGCTGTCTTTTCGCGCCACCCGAAGAACTCAACTACCAAATCTTCCTCACCAAACTGGGATTTGCTCAGGAAGCAACCCCTGGAGAAGTCCCAGAAGCCAACTCCTTGGCTGTTTCTGACACCGATTAAACGTCAGACCGAAATCAAGTGCGTGTTACTTGTTACATTTCGGAGAAAGCGAAGGATTTGGAATGAGAACAGGGAAGGACACTGAAAAGTTGAAAAGCAAGACTCCCAGGCAGCAATTCTCATATAAGAACCGACCGCCCCAGCAACCCAAGTCAGCTCCCGCAGATGCATCTGCGCAGCATGCTTCTTGCTGGCCGCTGAACTCGTCTGCCCAGCATCTCGGATCCACAGGAGCCCTCAGCAAGTCATCATCAGTCAAACCCATAAGGCCACATGAATGGGTGGCCAGCCTTGCATTTCTTCACGACGCGGCTTACCATGTCTACAGCCCCGCCATCAGAACGCCCAAGAAAGCTTGCGTTTCGACACGCTGAACCGCCCAAGTAGCTCAGCTGCTCGGGTGGAGATAGCGGGAGACAGCAGCACAACTCGCAGTGCAGCTGCGATGGGCGCAATCCATGGTGTGCCGACCGGATACATGCCCTAAACACCGAGGGCCGAGACTGCTCTGGCAGACGCTTAAACACCAAGTCTTGGAGCTTGTAAAGGGTTCGGCTACTGTTCAGCTACTGTTCATGCAGATTTCATGCAGCATGGGAGTGAGTTGAGGTAGGTCGGGCTTGGGACATGGATTTGATTCGAGGTAACTGCAAAGACTAAAACTCTGGGCAGAAACCCCTTCTTCAAAAAGGTTGCAGTCCTTGCAAAGTGGACATGGCCATACCCTTGTAAAGCAAGTTCCACGCAGGGCCCGAAGCAACAGGAAAGCTCAAAGAAACTCCTGAGTCTCGGAAACGACCTCCTTGATTTGGACTGTAGGTTCGGTCGATTCTGCACCTCACCCGGAAATGCCGAATTGCCTGTGTGACAATGTTTGGACATCTCAGACCCGACACAGAAGTCTGCCCTTGAGAGGGTGCAAAAAAGGGAATCCCTGCTTCCAAGCCATTCATAGTCAAGGACTTTTACGGGTGATGGGCTATATATATATATATATATATATACTGGGCTATGCTTTCGCCGGGGCCGATTCCGGACATTCACTTCGCAAGGAATTTGACAGGCTTGCGAATTTGTGGGGGATATCGCAAGGCCGCAAGGTGCGCAGTCAACACTCCCTGAGGATTCACACAGTTGGCTCGACGGGGAATGCAGGACTGCTTCCCGGAGGGATACGGAGGGTGAAAACTCTCTACGCATCTCCACGCTTGGAAATTCTCTGGACTCAATGCATCTGCTCCTCAGGGATTCTCTGAAGGATAGACCTGGGTGTCCAGCTATGGATCAAGCAATCGAAGACCACGGCGTCGTTGGTTACTGAAGGCTCGAGTCAATGCAACACACCATTCATGCACCATTGATTCATAGATCTCGCTCCGCAGATCGGATTGAGCTACCCTCCTTCTGCAAGCCTCTGGGAAGCCTCGCAAGTATGGTGCCAGCTTTTCTATGGCCAGTCAATGTCCTCGACGTCGGATGGGCAGACCCGATCCTTGACTGAAGTACCAATGAAACTCGGGCGCTGCGTCTGCTCTTAACGACTGTTGACCCACGCATAGAGGAAACTTCACGAGCAAAGCTGACAGCAATTGGTCAGTCGAAAGCTTCGGCAGTTGAAAGGATCGATCACAACGAAAAGCAAATCACCAAATGAACACAACTTGAAGGCAATGAAGGCAATGCAAAGGCAATGCAAAGGCACACAACAAAGACACCCCACAATGACCCCTCAATCACCCAGAGGCTCCAGGCCAGCACCAATCCTGTCCACCAGGCACTCCATACCTCTCAGAACGTAGAAGTCGTAGTTTTGTGAAGTTTGAGATAAGTGGATTATTTTTTTGCTAGCACTTTGGCACTGACAGCTCACCTGCAACTGCATCAGTGCATGCGATGACTCTGCCAAAGCTGATTGTTGAGTGCTACAGAGTGCGACCTAGCTCTGAAGCTGCCCGGGCGCTTGGATCGTCCCGGACAATGTGCGGCAAGGCTTCCCGTGGCTCACGCGCGGGAAAAACGCAAGCCACACGGCCAGCTCCTCTTGCCATTTCCGGCTCGTCGCAAGGTCTGACCTTGCAGCTGACCTGGATTCGGAGGTGGACGCAAGAGTCATAAGCAACTCTGCAAGTGTGGAAATCTTCAAGCACTTGCAATTCGCAACCGAAACGGTACTGGATTGGACCGAGCACCATTGGCGTTATCCGACGTCCAACTTCCATGCAGTCCAGCTGGAGTGGATGGCGACCATGCACCATCATCGCATGAAGACTTGGAGTGTGATTGAAAGGCCTGCGGTTGTACGAATGATGAAAGCCCATTGCACGCTTTCGCGCAATCTGCTTGGGTCCAAAGAACAAGTGCATGTGCCAGCCGGCATTCGGGAACACCGTCTCAGGAAGGCGTCTGTACCGTTGGTATCCGAGGGGCTCAGAGACGTTAGAGGTTACCTTGTCTGCTATGCGCGCCACACGGGCAGCATGAGGCTGGATGCCGTCAACTGTGAGTTGATGTACAGTGATTCCTGTTGCAAACGACCAGTCAGCCTCCTGAAAGTAGGAAGTATATCCACGAGTGACCTGATAGTTGTAATGCTGAAAGTCATAGACAAAATTCCGCATTTGAAATCTCATCGGGAATCCTCAGCTGCAACTGTGCAGATAAGCTCCGTTCGTTCGAATGAAACCAGGGGCCAAAAATCTGCATCGCAACTCTTACGGGCTCGTCCTGCAAATGAAGGTTACCACTAATTCGAGAGCAAATCCGCACGCCTGCAAGACAAGACGGACAGCGACACGGTCAAGCAACGAGTAGCACATGAAGACATAGAAGTGGCAGCCCCAAGGAACTGAAATCGATGCTTCAGATCTGAGTCTAAGTCGAAAAGCCAAGAAGCTGAATTTGCAGTGCTTCACTTGCCACAAAGCCTCTCGCCTGATGACTTCATCAGCATCCAAGACGATCAAGACATCATCGGGCTCTGGTGGCCTTCAGGAGACATTGGGAACAAGACTGGAAGAAAGAGAAACTGAGTGCTGAATGCTCAATTTTTCAAGAGCGTGGTAATCGGCAACTGGCCTCGCAAGGAACCGACGACGAAAATTCTGATCGTCAAGCCTTGGGGAGTGGCAATGCATAGGACTTTCAAGGATGAATTTCAAGATTTCAAGGGTGACTAGAACTGCAGTTCTGCAGGATGTTACCTTGCAAACCCAGAGGCAGCACCTTCCCTGCCATGTTGTACAAGTGCTCCGCGGAACGCCAGCCGCCGCTCGCCAGGAAGCGGTCCTCGAGAACGAGCATGCAACCGCGAGTACAGGGCAAAGGAACCGTGGTGATTGCAGGGGTCTTCATGTTTGGCACGGGACAGTCCCTGCAGGGTCCTTCTTCCTGGTGGCTTCCTGCTGTAGCCTTTGCCCGCCACCGCTGACTTTTTGCTCCTTGGGTGGAAGGCTTTTTATTCCTCCATCCATGCTTTGCTGACATCATGCACGACTGCTCCAATGAAGCCTGGCTACGAAAATCTTTGGCATGTATGGGGCCAGTTTGGTGCGCAGCCGTGCCAGGGTAGAGGGGCGAGGAAGACCACTGAAAGAGGTCGTGCCCTCGATCCAGATGATGGCCTCCACCACCTCACCGGCTGACAAAAAAAACTTTCAGACTAGCAGCAGCAGCGTGCGTGTGTGGGAGGTTTGGGGGGGGCTGCAAACCACTTTTGGGGTTATTTGCCCATGATTAGTCCCTTCTTTGGGAAAAATGGAGGGGGGGGAAGCCGCTCCAAATGATGGACCCATCAGGAATGCTATCTGTTCCCTCTTGGCGAGAGCATCAGTTCGACGTAAAGTCAAACGCCTTTCGCTTCTTTGGTTCTTGTGGAACAAGTGTTCAGGTAGGCATGGATGCCGAACTGTCTCGACTTGGATCCGGGCATGTCAATCAACTCCGTCACGTTAATCGAAGTTGTTCCCCAAGGGGTTTACGCGAGAAGATTGATTCTACGAATCCCTGCGCGTGTGGGACATCGCTTAACATGCGACCTTCACACAACAGGAACTTCCAGAAGAAAATATGCAAGCAAACGCTTTGTGGCATATGCAATATGAGGGGGAACGGGAGATTGGCCTTCTCTACTTGCAGTGACCTGATGTGTGTAGTTATAGCTGCTCGATGTACATGGTGCACAGTTGCTGTTGTTCTTCCATACATTCTACGACCTCATTCTGGCACGATGTGCTTTCGCCGAGGATGTGTGCAAACTGGAAACCCGCATTGAATGGATTTCCTGCACGCCGACATATCTTCATGCAATACTCCATGCATGCAAAGAGAGCAACAGGGCTAAAAGGTCTCTAAGTCAATACCTGTCTGATGAAAGTGTTGGTGAGCATGTGGTCGAAGAATCGTCAGGGAAATCTTGGACTATTCAAATACATGATCAGTCTCAACTGCATGATATTGACTCCGCTTTGCAAGACAAGCCGACCGGGGCGATCTCGTGCACATGCGTCAGCAGCGGCCCGGTCTCATCATTGACCGTGAAGCCGACGAAGACCTTGCGTGGCTTGTCTCTTTGGGGAATGCCCACTGGGCATTCAAGTGACAAAGCGGAGGTGGCGTTTGGCGGCCGCATAGCTGGTCGGAGGGCTGGCTGTGTGATTCGGATATCTTGGATGACCCGTGTCTGAGACGATGCCTCTCGACCAGTGCAATAACAGCGTGAATGCGATGGGAAGCCGATCTGATGGGCAGGCTTGTGCGTCAAAATTTGGCTGCCTGTTGGTAGGCCGTCACTTCTTTGGCATGCACATGTAGGCGGGGTGAAGAGCCACGTCTCCACAGAGCGCACATCCGCTGCAGAAGCGGCACTGCAAAGTACATTTCGCCCTTCCACTGAGAAACACCATGAAAAGTCTGTGTTCCTGGACAGCAGCGTGCGTGCGCCTTTGCTCCTCTTGGTGAGGGAGTTGGTGTCAAAGCGCCTGTAAACTCCCGAAAGTGGCGGAAGAATGATGGCGTCGTTTCGCTTGTCAAAAAACAAAGCATCGACCAGCAAATGAGAAACTTCTGCACTGCTGGCGTCACTAAGGAGAAGCCATGGCAAAGCAAACCGCAAGCACATGGCCCGGCCGAAGCTGAAGCTATGCCGCATGAAACCTAATGAGCTTCACGAAATGTAAACCTGAGTATGCCAATCCGTCTTCCACTCAGAACTCGTGGCCGGTATATGGTTGTGGGTTCGGTGTCTGGGGAGCTGAGAGGGTCGGGCGAAGCTGTCCGAGCAAACCTCGATGCGAAAGTGGCTCAACTGTTGGCCGACAATCGAAGCATCTAAGTTTGGTTGAGAACTATTCATGAAGGCTCCTTGATGTCCCTGAAAGCCTGTCAAAGCCAATATGCAACTCATATTTGGAGGTGGGCCTGAGCTCTGCTGTCTTCATCGTTAACTGCCCGTGATGCATCAGCCATCTCCGAAGTCATGCCCAAAGGAGTATCTGAGCATCCCCAAGATCTTCCAACTACTTGCAGTGCTGTTAACCACCCCATACCATCCCATAGCAACGAAACCAGCACATACCAGCACTGCACCGGACTGTCAAGCCAATGTGTACCTGACCTTCAAGAGAGCCTCCATAGGCCTGCGGAACGAGCCCCTGGGCAAAGCCTGCAGGCTTTCTAATCTTGTCGATGCGCAGATCAAGATCACTCATGGAGAAAGCAGTTGTTGCATCGATGAAGTGTGGGTTATCCAGGATGAGCATTCCATCCCAGTTGGCGACCATGCCTAGTAGGGATTGAAAACGGTCTCAAGAATTCCCAAGCGTTGTGCGTTAGGATGCGCTAGGTACTGTTAGGAGGTTGAGAGGTTCTGGATTTGCTGTGCAGAAGGCATAGAAACGTGCCTCCCGCCTTGGGGCGTGTTGTGGTAGCAGCCTTGGCCACGAAGCCGAGTCCAGAATTCGCGGCTTGGCAATGTTCCAGCATTGCGGTAGTTAGGGTCCTTCAAGGGTCGGATGCAGTGCCCGAAGCCATAAGGGAGGTTGAAGACCGTGATCCAGTCCATAAACACGTCCGTCAGGCGACGGTGAATGTCTTCGGAATGTGTCCCCACAATGACTCGGTATACGCTCCTGTCTATGGCTTCTTTCACTTGCACGTCCGTGAGAAGCTCATCTTCCGCGCTCTGGATGTCTGCATGCAGGATGTCTAAGTGGTCTGTGCTGGACAGGAGGTGCAGCAGGAGAGGAACGTCAGCTGCAGTACAATGCAGATGAGCCGACATGTTGTTGAGCTTCATGACCATCCACAACCCCTTGCAGTGAACCTTCGTGTGCTCGACGTAAAACAGCTGATATGGCATCGGGTTACGCAAGCGCAGCAGCGCAACAGCCCGGGCTCCCCAGGTTCCCCAGCGAGCTCCCAGCTCCATCGCATGAAAAGAGTCTTCAGCCCGGAGGACCGACTGATACACTGCTACCTGCTCGAAGTACTCCTCGTCAATGAGAGGCAAACTGACCTGGAGAAAGGATCGGCATCTTGCAGAAGACTTTCGGACTACCTTTGGAGAAACCCGGCGCCTGCAGGTATGGAAATCCCGACTTGGCATAGGCCTCGTGCTCGTGACAAGCATGCCAGCGACTTGGCACGTTGAGGTAGTAGCGAAAGCCGCCGAACGGACAACGCAGCGAAGTCTTTCTGTCGTCCTTTACAGGTTTGTGAACAGAGATGCAGTGCCTTTCAGCAGACGTCGCCCTTGAAGGCTATAGGCTTGTGATACTGTCTTAAAAATCTTTCTGGCCACCGCCCTGCTCTGCCCACACTGCCGAGGTCTCTTGGGCTCCCGTTTGGGTTCAAGCATGTTCAAGCATGTCAAGTTTCTAGAAATCTGAAGCTCCCGAGCTGAGTCTCGTCCCATTGGCTGTGGTTGCAAAGGTTCTCGCAGTCAAAGTGCGCAGGCACCCGCAGCCCACAAAGCTCTGTTAAGATGCCCGGCTCAAGCAGGTACGACTCCTGGGGTGCCTGAGGGGAGATTGGAGCACAAACAGACAGGTGGGACAGCCCCATGGTGTTGGTCTTTCCGTCGTTCGGGGTTTCTTGTTGGAACAGTCGCTGCGTTGGTGGTGACCCTGCCTGAAGCATCACTGGGTGGTGTGGGTATGTTCGGCCCTCCAAAATGTTCAGTGCTCTCTGGGCCAACAGCGGGTCGAGCCCCAGTCCAAGCACGAGGGCTGCGCGAGACATGGCCCTTTACTGAGCCGCAAGCACTCTTGCGTACAGGCTCGAAGGCTGTCGAGAACAATCCAAGGTGGTTGCTATGGCGCAATGCTTTGCAATGCTTTTCCACTCTCTGCAGTCTTGCCTTACTTAAAACCTCCAAACGCTTAAGCCCCATCTACACATCTCTTTGTTCATGCAGCAGCTCCGGCCTAAAGTGCAGGTGCGCACAACTTAGAGCGCTCAGATGCCTGTCCGGAAAGCGACTTGGAAAACTACGCGCACGCGAGGTGGAACGAGTGGTGGAACGTGCATGTTCCTCTGGACTGTGCGCGATTCAGGATAAGGTTGTTGGCTCCGAAAACTTTGCGTTTCCGGACTACATTTTGATGGTGTCGAGGCACGGGGTACAGTTCGGAACCCTAAATCTTGCAGGGCTTTGGAGTTCACTACAACAGTTCAGGGGCCATGGTACACTTGAGATCGAAGAGTGACAGCTGAAACCGAAAGTCGACTCCGAAAGCCTGCAGCCAGGATTTGGGGCTGAAGGCCTTGCAAAAGGCGCACATGCGCGCCAAGAACGCATGTTGTTGAAACCCCAAAAAGCCGAAGGGAGACAGAACTCGTCTATAAAGAGAGCCCTGAAATCTAGGTGGTCTAGTCAGCTTCTTCAGTCCAACTGTCCTCTCCTGCCGCATATATGCAGCTTGTGCAAATCGTTTGTCTGCCAGCTGGGGCTGTGCGAGGGGGCATCGTGCAGTTTAAGGTTTAAGGTTTCAGGTTTTCTGCTTGATTGGTCGAAGGATGGAAACTTCAATACAACATCCCAGGCCCTGGAGTCTTGAAAAAAGGGTTGTAGGCGTAGTCTGTACGTGTGTTTGTGTGTGTGTGTGTGTCTGTGTGTCTGTGTGTGTGTGTGTGTCTGTCTCTGTCTGTGTCTGTGTCTGCGTCTGCGTCTGCGTCTGCGTCTGTGTCTGTGTCTGTGTCTGTGTGTGTGTGTGTGTGCGTGCGTGCGTGCATGCATGTGTGTGTGTGTGTGTGTGTGTGTGTGTGTGTGTGTGTGTGTGTGTGTGTGGGGTGATGATGTGTGTTGACGTATGATGGTGTGTGTTGCTATGTGTTGATGTGCTTCGATGAGAACTAATGAGCGTTGATGTGTGTGTGTGTGGATGTGTGTTGGCGCAAGGGTGTTCGTTTGCTTGCTTGCTTGCTTGGTTGTTTGTTTGTGTTTGTTTGTGTGTTTTCGTTTGTGTGGTTTTGTTTGTTTGTCTTTGTTTGTCTTTGTTTGTTTTTGTTTGTTTGTGTTTGTTTTTGTTTGTTTTGTTTGTTTGTGCTTGTTTTTGTTTGTTTTTGTTTGTTTTCGCTTTGTTGTTGTTTGTTTGTTTTTGTTTGTTTTCGCTTTGTTTTTGTTTGTTTTTGTTTAGTTTTGTTTGTTTTTGTTTGTTTTTTGTTTGTTTTTGTTTGTTTTTGTTTGTTTTTGTTTGTTTTTGTTTGTTTTTGTTTGTTTTTGTTTGTTTTTGTTTGTGTTTGTTTGTGTTCGTTTGTGTTCGTTTGTGTTCGTTTGTGTTCGTTTGTGTTCGTTTGTGTTCGTTTGTGTTCGTTTGTGTTCGTTTGTGTTCGTTTGTGTTCGTTTGTGTTCGTTTGTGTTCGTTTGTTCGTTTGTTCGTTTGTTCGTTTGTTCGTGTGTGTGTGTGTGTGTCGGTCGATGCGTGTTGGTACGTTTTGTTGTGTGCTGACATGATTCATACTGAAGAGTGTTGATGCGGATTGATCGCGTGTTGATGTGCCTCTGTGGTGGTGTATGTGTATGTGTGCACGTAAGTTGATGCGTGCTTTGATGTATGTGGGGAATGGGTGTATGTTGTGTGTGTGTGTGTGTTTGGGTACGGGTGCGGGTGCGGGTGCGGGTGGGGGTGGGGGTGTGGGTGTGGGTGTGGGTGCGGGTGCGCGTGCGCGCAGCGTGCGTGCGCGCGCGTGCGCGTGCGCGCGCGTGCGTGCGCGTGCGTGTGCGTGTGCGCGTGCGCGCGCGCGCGTGTGCGCGTGTGTGTGTGTGTGTGTGTGTGATGTGGATTGAAATGTGTGTGTATATTTGTTGATGAATGTGTTGATGTGGGTACCTGTGTGTGTGTGTGTATGTTGGTTGATGCATGTCGTGTGAGAGAGAAGTGATGTTTCATGATGTGTGATGATATGCGCCATTTGTATATGAACGAGTATAAATGAGCTTTGATGTGTGTGGGGATGTGTTTTGATATTTGTATGTGTCTGTGTGCGTCAGTCGATGCGTGTTGCTATGCGTGCGTCTTGATATGTATGGATATGTCTTGACAGGTATTGAAATATATTTATGCGTTGATGTGCGTGTTGACGTGCCTATTCCAATTCTCACCGCTCCTTCTCGGCTCAAGTTTTGGGCTAAACAAGTTGTATAATTGGGCCTTTTTGGAACCCAACCAAGCCTCTTGGGGCCCTTTTGGGAACCCAAGCATTCAACCGATTCTTGTTGGCAATCTAACCCTCTTTTCGCAAAAATCCTATTTCCAACCTCTCCCTTTTCGAGCCGAGAAGGGGGATTGGAAATTTGCAAATGTTTGGGCGAAGGACCGTGCATATATTGGGCGCTTTTGGGAACACAAGTTCTGACACAACTTTCACGGGTAGCGAAAATGCCAACGGCAGAACTCGTAAAGGGTAGGTTCCATGTCCAGTTGCAGCAGTACTTTCAAGATTTCATCGTGGTGATGGCGCTTCGCTTCAAGATGCCACGGAGAATTTGATTTCAAGCGGGATAAGTGGGTCAGTCCGCACTCTGATTGTATCGAACCTGTGAACCTGCTGCACCCCAACCCCACATTTGAGACATGCATGGGAGCACCTTGGAACAAGCTTGCAAAAGACAAATCTGACAAGCGATGTC
This sequence comes from Symbiodinium natans, assembly GCA_905221605.1. Lineage (NCBI taxonomy): Eukaryota > Dinophyceae > Suessiales > Symbiodiniaceae > Symbiodinium > Symbiodinium natans. The sequence continues at coordinate 29,669 of CAJNDS010002827.1, forward strand.
CACATGTGAAGTCTTTCGCTCATTTCCTGCAGACGTCCGTTTGCACGCAAGATTGCGAATTCGCTGCGCGCACCATTTTGGCGCTTGCAGCCCCGGAGATACGCCTCCCAACACCCTTTTGTTGAAGCAGGGGAATTCGCTGACAGGCTGACTGAAACTGCAAGGCCACAAGATTTTCTAACGCTGTCTAAGCTAAGTTAAGCTAACCTCTAGGTCGTGAGCCGTATTGGTCGCCACCGTCCCTCCGCCCACACCCCGCCCTTCCAAATCCATCACAGCCGTTGCAGCCCCACCAGTCCATGCCCACTTGGCTTGAAGGCTCATGGCGAGGGCTTGAGCTTCACGTGTGCTGAGTGTGCGACGTTACATGGCCATCCTTCCATGTGGGTATTGCCAGCTCTTCGTGGGAAGCCTGACTCGCCAGCATCGCACCACGCCACCCGCCACGCGCCCCCGTCCTCAGCCCTCAGACCTACTGGCCTTGAAGCCCGACACTGCTCGAGCCCACCACTTTCTGCAGGTGCGCGTGCATGCGCATGTGCATGCAGGCGCACGCTTGGCAGCGCCGTGCATGCACAAGTGCATGCAAGCGCGCCTGCAGACAGTGGTGGGCTCGGAGCAGTGTCGGGCTTTCAAGGCCAGTAGGTCTGAGGGCTGAGGACGGGGGCGCGTGGCGGGTGGCGTGGTGCGATGCTGGCGAGTCAAGCTTCCCACGAAGAGCTGGCAATACCCACATGGAAGGATGGCCATGTAACGTCGCACACTCAGCACACGTGAAGCTCAAGCCCTCGCATGGGACTTCAAACCTCCATTGATGTCATAGAATCAATGGGGCGGAGGGACGGTGGCATTGGGCTTGGTCGAGGACCAGCAGGGCTTGCAATGGCTCAGGATTCGGTCAAGCAGGTTGGAGGTTTGACGAGGGAATGTCGGCTGCCCAACAAGTCTGGCTGCACCGACACCGCATGCCTGGGATGAACAGGAGGAGTGACGCAAAGTCACGGCGCTGGTGGATGAAACCACCAGCACCAAGGCCCAGCGTCACTACACCTCCTGCAAGCAACCCAAGCTGCGGTGTAAGCGCTACCAAACCCATCTGACAGCCGGCTATCCCAGTCCGACTACAGCCCAATTGTTGAGTACAGCTACAACCGTTCTCGGATCTCGTGGCCTTGCCTGTTCCCACACGACACCAGCCCTCACACGCTAGATCCCAGCCTCAAGCTTTGAGCTGAGAGCCTGCAGCGCCGCATCGGTGTTTTTGTAGAAGTTGAGGGCTTACAAGCATGTTGGCAAAGACGTGTGTGCGGGGGGAGTCTGCAGGTCAGGCCTTCGCAGGTGGACTGTTGAATGGGCCAAGGCACTGTGCCACTACCCTCCTCGACTTGAAGCCTGAAGCTTTTTCGAAAGGCTCACAAAAACCTGAACCCGGTGCCTTCCACTCTGCCAGCGTGGGCACGCTTCCGGAATCGGCCTTCCTCTTCACGATGCCGAGATCTCCTTCCAATCTGGCAATCTGCAATGGTGCGGTTGAGAAAGTACTTCAAAGACTTCTGACAAAGCTTTGTGCTGAAAAGTTAGCTGCTCCTGCAGCCGAACCAAGGTGCTCACGGCGTTCTGTTCGTTCCGCCGGCAACCTCCACAGCCACCGTCTCACGGAAGTCCCCCAAAACACAGTTCTTTCACTTGACTTTTCATTTTGCTGCATTAATTAAGCGGCTTACAACTTGCTTCGCATAGAGGGGCTTCTTCTCACAAGTCTGCAATTTGCAGCATGCCCCAGGTGGTCTCAAATCGAATGAATCGAATGACACTCAAAGATCGCTCGCAGCTCAAGGCTCGGATTCAAATCCAGCCTTCCCGATGAGGTCCTGCAGCTCCTCGCGCAACCCATCACGTGCACGCATTCTGCTCTCAAAGCACTTCAGCGTGCCCTGGCGTACGCGTTACCGGAATGTAGACTGGTCAAGTGTGGACACGTGTCGACGGGACAAGGCTTTGGTCCAGTAAAGACTCAGCTTCCTCTCGGTCTTACTAGTCTTATTCTTCTCCATCTTCTTGTTTTTTCTTCTGCCAGGCCTCCAGGCCCCAGGAGCACAGCACCCGTTTCGGCAGTCGGCTTGAAACTCTGTGTTAAAGACAACGGCGGGGGGGGGGGGTCGCACAACACGCGAAGGCCTTGAGACCTGGGCCCCCTCCTCTGAGCTGCTCCACTGCGGACAAACCCTTGACCAACCTCTCCCCCTCCCTCAACCCCCCACGCTTTCCGTCCTTGGAACATCGATACAGCTAGCACAACTTGCAAATCGCAATGCCACTCAGAGATGCACTTAGCGTGGAAGAAGTTGTAGGCTCACTCCAACTAGACTTTCCGTGCACCTTAGGTCAAGCCTTAGGTGGCATTCTTTGGGCATGGAGCAGGGCTCCGCGGCCGAGGCGCGCCCCGCCTAGCTCTCTCTCTCTCTCTCTCTCTCTCTCTCTCTCTCTCTCTCTCTCTCTCTCTGCACGCTTAGCCCCCCCCAAAGGGAGAGCTGCCCCTAGGGGCGCGCAAGTCCCAAGAGTCAGTCGGTAACACCCCGAGCTCTCTCTCTCTCTCTCTCTCTCTCTCTCTCTCTCTCTCTCTCCACACGCTTGGACCCCCCCTCTCGGGGAAGGCCATCCCAGAGGGCGCGCGAAGGTCCGGAGGTCGGTGTGTTGCCCTTCGCTTGTTGTGTTGGCCCGAGTGCCACTTACAGGGCCGAAAATGTTTGCCCCTTTGGGGTGTGGGTGGGAAGCAAGAAACATGCACTGCGGTGGTGAGTCGGATGACCGCCCTGAATTGATGCCTCCCCCACTCTGGTTTGCTGATGGTGAGAAAGCCCCCTTTCCCCAACAAACAGCCACCCCCAAGTCCACGAACAACGCCCAGGACCCGCGAGGGGAAAGGGGGAGAGGATTGAACTTTACCACGAGAGCCCATCAGATCTCTCTCTCTCTCTCTCTTCCTTTCCCTCCCTCGCTCCCTCTCTCTCCCCCTCGAGGACCGCCTGCATCCTGAGCTGGTGTTGCTCGATGGTGTTCTGCAACGAGCACAGAAGTGGCAAGACGTGGCACTCAAAGTACTCCGAGCACAGTCCTGCAACGACAACATCAACACATGTACAAGATATCCCAGGCCCATGAATGCGGGCTGGAAATGGTCTTCAGTGGGGGAATCTGTTGCACTTGCAATCAGAAAAGGCGACGTCATATGCGCATTCGTCTGGAACCTGACCTAGCGCTCATACTTGTATCCAGTGTTTGCCATTTCTGCTCGTACAAGTGCTACATTAGCGCTGCAAGAAAACCACGTTCATGCTGAACCCTGAGTGAGCAGCTGGTCGAATGTCACGTGTCATCCTCTTCATCCTCCTCGTTGCCATCCGCGTCATCCTCAGCAGTCTTGACTTGTGCACGTACAAAGCCATGCCATCAACTCGTCCCACCGCGGCCAGGTTTCCAACAGCACTCTGAACTTGTTCTTGCGAAGCACCTGGCACTTGAGTATGGTGACCAGTGGCTCGAATTATGCAAAATGGCAACAGCAATCTATCCATGCCAAGGCTAACTACAATGGCGACAACACGTTTGTGACATTGGAGAAAAAATCGATGATAGCGATGATCGTAATATGCACAATCGTACGCAATAACAAGCAAGGCAACCATAAGAGCTATCTCGGCCCCGGCAGTGGTCGTCAGAAGTTCCAATAAGGACCTCCTGTTTCCTGACCGAATCCAACGCCCAATCCACTGTTGTCCTTCATTAGGTAGTCGGGAACCCTGGTTCAGCTCAACCACCAATCCAAACCAATACGGAATTCAGACCCAAAGAAAACTAATTCGAACTTTTCGCAGTGCTTTTCTTGCTTCTGCTGGCTGAATGTAGGGTCAAAAATACCCACACCCGCTATCGACGACCTGGATTATGCACCTAAGCTACTACTAAACCACACCCGTAGAACCCTAACTAGCTAACCAGCCCTCAGTCCTGAAGCCCTTAAATTGGGGGTTTAGGAATTGCGGCGCACAAACTTAGATGCCACACCCTAACACCCCCAAACATCAAACCCCCCTAAAGCCCTAGGTTACCAGCTCACTCGTCACCTCGCCCACGCAAAGGCGAAGGCTTCCCTCGAGGCCTTACCAGAGCACCCTTCGGGTTAAGGGGTTTATTCGGGTTGGGGGTTTTAGGCTCCCAGGGTTTTGGGGCATTCGGGCTTAAATGGGTTGCCCCCATCTGCCTTGAGCTAAACAATCTGTTGCAAGCCCGAACCTTTCGTCTGACCCTCTAAACCCAAGCCCTGAAGACATGACAATGGGATGTGTACTCACTCTTGTTTTTCTTTGACCTCGCTTGTGTTTCTTCTGTCTTTCAACAACACACACGTCACAAACGAAACGTGCACCCTGAAACCTCCTGAAACCTCACATTCGCAACCTGCTAGACGCTCCACTGAGTCTGACACCAGGCCAAGCACCAACAATGGGAGCTGTCCGGAGAACCGGCAGCCGATCGAGCCCTCAAAGCCCTAAGCCCTAAGAACTGCAAACCCTGCAGCCCTAAAAGAATCCTAAATGCCACTAAGCAGCCGAAACCCCAAGCAGCGACAGTAAACCCCAAACCCTGAACCCGTTTGAGGAATCAAGGAGTCAGGGATTGTTCAGGATGGTCGGCTCTGAGGAGTCATTTTTGTGCCTGAAGGGTTTCGGTGATGTCGTGCCAAGGTCGAGGATTGAAAGCGAGAATGTTAGACACAACATCGAGAGCAACAAAATCAAAGCGGCAGGGGATTAATCTTAAACCCTGCGCCTTGGACTCCACCTAGCCAACCCCTTCAACCCTCCTCAAACCCTAGACGCTCAACCTGCCTTATCCCCGATGTAGCAATACTCGATTGGAAGAGTCTCCTGGCGGGTAGCGAGGTGTTCGGCTCGCTCGGTCTTGAGGAGCCAAACCCTAAATCTTCAGAAGTGTTGCTTCTGGCTGCCTCAGGTGGTTTTGCTAGCGAATTTGGCTCCCACGTCAACCACGAGCATAGAAAGAGAAAGAAAAGGAGGATTGAGCAGCTGCGAGTGAATGCAAGACGAGGTGAGGATCTGGGAAGTTAGGGGAAGGGAGGCGAAGAAAACCTCATAGATTCCTGCCTGATCTTGTGAACGAACATCTACACCAAAAATCAATATCTCTCGTCCGCGCATGGAAGGGCCAGAACGCTCGCCTTGTTGTTGAAACAGGTACGAGTAACAGTGCCCTTGAAAGTCACGAGCTTGCGCAAGGTATCTCCGCGCTTGACCACCCATGATTCAGCGTGGCGAAGCTTTTCGCCGAACGTGCTCTCCCCAGTTGGGGCCCTCCTTCTTGTGACATCAGTTCCCCTTCCCGTAACTCCCCCCCCCCGATCTGTCGCACATGCAGAGTTTCGTTGACGGGCTCCATGGCTGAAGCAGCCGTCAGAAACTTGTAATAGACCGGTAAGATCTCAGAATCTCAGGTACCTGAAGCCTGAGCCCTTCAAGCCCTCTACTTTGAACCTAAAGCCTCCTCGCCATCCTGACCCGCAACTCCCAGAGCCTAAAACCGGAAAGGGGACAATGATTTAGAGGACTGGCCAGATGCACGTACACACTGCCAGTTGTGGGTGGGGGTTGGATTGTACCGTTTAGGGCTGAGGGCCCCCTGTAGTGCCTGGATCTTGACTGCGCCTGCCTCTTGCTGCCGGCCCCGTTCCACCTGAGGGAGGAGGTAGCAATTCGATGAACGTGAACAGCTACCTTGCACAATAGCCGGCCATTCAAACAACATGCGGTCTTGATAATAAATATTGTGATGATCAGCTATCTGCGATACTACTCAGAGGATGTCCGTTTATTAGCACACCAATTGTGTATGAACACCCTGTGTGTTTACAAATGCGGACACGCATTGTGTACTTACATACACATATTCACATACTCTGCATGGTTTTGTGGCGCCAAGAACATCTCAATCAAGACTCCTGAGCGCGTGAGGCTTTAGGTTGAGGATTCAAGGCACCCATGTAAATTAGACCCCTGAGTCTTCAGGCACCCGTTGTTGTGCCGTCTTGGCAACCAACGTGTGTACGTACGCGGCGAAAAAGGGCCCCGAAAGCCCCCCCCACAGCCCCCCCCCCACCGTCCTGCCCCAAACCGTGAATCCTGAAGCCCTAAGCCCTCATAAACCATAAACCCGGAACCCTCAACCCTAAACCCAGCCCTTATTGCTTGGGGTCCAGCGACTTGGGCGCTGCGGACATGCTCACGCGGATGCGCTGGGCCGGGCCGAGGCGGGTCGCGTAGCGTTAAAATTATTAATGGTGTGTTCACGCGAATAGAATGAATGCTGTGCGAAAGAAAAGAGCACACAGTGAATGAACGAAATAAGAGAACTAATGAACGAATAAAAGACAAGTTCACGCGTGCTGATATTTCGTTCATTCGTGCTTCTTCTTTCGCTTCGTCTTTTAGGTCTGTTTACATCATCGTTAAATCGCATTGGGCCCCTATCAAATTTGTAGGCGCTGATGGGCTTTCCAGCTTCTGCTCTTCGGCCTTTTGGGGGTTCCCGTGCCCGTGCTCCCAATGTTTTGTTGGGTTTTTTTACCTGCGTGGCGCGTCTTCGTGTTCGCTGCCTCTGCTTCTGCTTTTCTTGCCTCAATCACTCAATCCGGCGAGCTTCAGAGCTTGAGCCTTGCATCCACCCATACGGCCCCCCACTTGAAACCCTTCCAAACTAGATCTTGAACTCCTTCTACTCCCTGCCGACATGGCCAAAACCACACTCTTTCGGCTTCACACTGCGACGTTCGCCCCAAAAAATCGTGGAAACTTGCGCTGATGCTGAGTTCACCGCTTGCAGCCATCACGGCTGGTGCGCGCAGCAGCTGATTCTACGTGATATCCAAACTCATTAAAGAAGAGGACCTGAAAAATTGGACTGTCCAAGATAAGGAGGTGCCCAAGCTTGTGCGCGTCACCAGATCAACACAAGCCCCTAAGAAATACTGACATAGGGACCTACAACCCCGGCTGCCTTGCTCAAAAGAGAGGATGGGCCCATCTACAAGCCTACGGCCGGACATGTCTGCGAGCCGAGTCGGCCGTGTTGCAGCGACGTGCTGCAGCTGTCAGCTGGTCTATGTCGCTGCTTCGAACGCTTTATTTACATAGTAAGCAGCGAGACCCGATGTGCCAGAAGGAGGCACAAACATCACCGCTCCAGCAAGTCGATGCCGCTGCTGCCAAGAGGCACTTACTCAGAACGTTAACATTGCAGCCACCTCGCTTCCTCGACGACCTCCATAAGTTGGCTCTGAAGTCCCTCGCTGATCTTGTTTCAGCTTTTCGCCCATCACCGATCTTTCTTGCCTATGGACTCTCGACGAGCTGACACATCTCTGGCGCACAGCCGGAGATCGCAATCAGTGATGTTGTGCGTGACAAACCCAGCATCTCTCAACTCAAGCATGCGCGTTGCCAAGACTTGGACATCTGCATCACTGAGGCCGCGTTCCCTCAAACGCAGGTTGTGGGGAGTCTTCGACCTCCCGCTTGGCCACTCAAGCACATCTCCTGGGCATGCCAAGTCCGGCAGGGCCAGGCAAGATCCCTTGCCAGGATGGTAAAGGTCGGCTTCGCCTGCTCTCTGCAGGAACAATGTCGACTTCCGCATGCACCTTACAGCTCCTTTGTAAGCTCGACATCTCCCTCGCGAGTTCCACATCGATGCAGGTAGGACGCCCTTCCATTTCCTGAGCTGGTTTGCCAAAGACCAGCAGCTTTCGGAGATGCTGTCTTCGGAAATGCTGTCCGGCGAGCAGTAGATCGGGCCAGTGGTAATCCCCACGTTTCTTGACATAGAGCTGACATTAATATTCCTGGGTAAGAGTTTGACGCCGCCGGTGCAAGAAATCGCGTCGAACTCCTTATGCTCCAAATAACTGGGACGTAGCGCATCTGTGAGATTGAGTGGGCATGCCTTTGGAACTGAAAATACAGGCACCAACCACTTGATTTCCAGGAGCGAATCACCTTGGTCTGAAAGCAGATGGCACTGAAGCGTGAACGACCTGCGGAAGTCAAAGTCGTCTTGAGGAGAAGAAGCTGAAGCTAAGTCTTCTCCCTGAGAGCTCCACCAGCTTTGTCGCCATTTGAGGCTGCAGCCTAGCCATCCCCTGCGCCTAAGAAAAGTAGTTAATCTCACACAGAGCTCCAGGAAAGCCCTTGCAGAGGGCAGCACGAGGTACAAGTCCAGGTCTCTATCCACCACATCCGTGTTGTCTTTCAACTCACCAACCATTCTTCCATACCTCATGAAACCAATCAAAGTACCAGCGACTGGGAAATAAACAGCTCCAGGTCCAAGAATCTGTCCGACTCCTCGCCTTAGATCTTGAATGTTGATACTCTGGGTGCACAAAACTTGATGACGGGTATTGTCAACAGCCCTTCCGTAAAGCAAGCGCTCCAGCGTATTGATTGAAAACTTTTCATGTGAAAAGTAAGCCAGTGTACTTGCTGCACGACCCAAAATGCGAACGCTTGACCCCAAGCGCTCTAAGCACTCTAAGCACTCGAAGCACTCTAAGCACTCTAAGCAGTCTAAGCGCTCTAAGCGCTCGAAGCGGATGGGGGAGAGCTGGGTCAAGGGCCAAGCTGCCTCGTGTCTCGCCAGGCCCTCTCAACCACCTGGGGAGTCAGTTTCTTTGTAAGGACCCGAGAAGCGGCCATAACTTAGAACAACCCCACCTGATCCGACTTCCCACGCATGTCTCGCCTTGCAGGCCAAAGATGCGCGTCGTAAGAGAAGCCCTGGGGGTTTTCCAAGTCTGTGCTTGGGATAGCAAGATACAGATACTGCCTCGGATTGAAACCATGAAAATATCTAAGCAAGCCTGGGCTACGCGCCCAGGCTCGTGCGCCGCTCCCATTTCGAAGAAACCATGGCTCAAGGCCGGCATCGCGCAGCTGCTTCACAACTTCATCAAACCTTGAGCGCGCAGTCTGCATCAAATTCCATACAGTTGCAGAGGAGCCGGGAACATCACCGGCATGATCATTGACGACATCCAAGGCCATGTTTATCGATGAGCTTGCCTCCTGGATCCATGGTTGTACAAGCTGGTGTGGTGTTTCGGCTGACGCCACGGGAAACATCCTCAGAATCATCGAAAAGGCCGCAGCAATCAGCGCCACAGGCAAAGCTGCACGGCACCAGGCTGTCACCTTGTCATAATCGGCGTGTACTGCATAGCTCAAGCGATCAAATCTCTTTATCTCGCTCCAGCTGGCATTTGCGCTCAGAAAGTCCGAAGTAGTATTGTACATGCCTTCAAACGTTGTGACTCCATAGCCCGCGAGTCCGATCTCACCAGAGCAAGGAAGCATTTTGTGGATCGGTTTCGGTTGGGTCTGTCCTTCCTGGTAAAGCACTGGCCTAACAAAGCCACAAAGGTAACCGAAGTAACATCTTACGTCTACGGCATTAGCTACCAGTAGCTGTTTAAATCTTGTACCACCCTCGCTGCAGTCGTGCGCTAATCTGGTAAGCCGTCACTGTAACTTGCCTCGATGTTATCAGGGGTAATGTAAGCTGCAGGAGAAGACCTTTTCGTCTGAGCCAGAGCGCCTCAACTTGGCGTATGCCCTTATACCTTCAATCCTCTCTTCAGCTCAGTCCATATGGAGACCCAGACTCAGGCCAAACCGTTGTAGCGAATACAGAAGGAAAACAAAAACCATAACCTAAGTACTAAGTAAGCAGGTTCCTAGCCAATTCACTGTAGAAAGTTTACACCTGCTACGTCGTGTCTTCTCGCGTGTAGCACCTGAAATGAGGATCCCCTGAGGTACCCTTCAAGTTAAGGTCTCCAAAACAGGGACCCCAGAAAAAGAAGCCCTCAATTTTAGGAACGCCGACATGGCTTGCGACAACAATTGCGAATCTCGCCTGGAAAGTGGAGGCCTTCCATCTGCGGGTCTTTGACACGCCGGCTGAGATCACAATGTTGCACACATCATCCTGTCCAAGCAAATTGGCAAGGGCATGTTACGACGTGCTAAGGAAACTAGACGACAGCATGTAAACAAACTCAACAATGCTGGCTCTCTGAGACAGGAATTACAGTAGCCAAGCGGCGCAAGCGCCCATGATTCAAGCCAGGCACCGGAGGATGCAAAGCAATGCGCATCACGGCGATCATTGTCAGTTTGGCCCAAAGAGCGAAGGTTCATCGCAGCTTAAGGGGGCGAGACTAGTGACTCGAATCTGGCCACACGTGTCCCGTGTCGGGCGTCTTCGTGCAGTGCAGGATGGACAAATTCCTTCAGAGACGGAACACACGGAACCTCTGCCGGAAGGTCAGCAACCAGTTTGAAGTTCAAGCGTAGCATCGGTGAGAACCACAGACCGGAGAGCCCTGTTCCTCAGAGCCCACCCGGTGGGCACGAAGTGTGCTCAGTGTACTCCGCCGCATCCACGACTCGCCTCGGTCACAGATGGAATCTTGGGACTCGCGAGGGGCCAGCAGGGAATATGTGTGATGGTGCACATATTCGTACCAGATGGACATCGGGCCACGCGCTTATGCTCAGAACAAACCATGCCCAAATCGATCCAAGTCGGGACTCCTGGATCCACTGCATCCTTTAGGCAGTGCTGCGCAAATTGTGGACATGTAACACGCCATGCACAAAATAGTCCACTGCATCAGGCATGCTCTCTGCTTGATGTCGGCACCAGGGCGTCCGCTGTCTTGAAGGCAGCCGAGACTTCCATAGTGGCGAACAGCCATGGGAGAAAATCAACGCCGATTGAACTTCAACCAGACGCACCTGCATCTTATTAACTTTTCTCAAGCTCATCGAGCGAACAAACTCTGGAAGTGAAAAAGCTGGCCTTGTAAAGTCGGCTTCAGAGATGGAGATGTGACTTCCCTCCCAGTACAAGATGAACTCGAAGGGTAAAGGCAGGTCTGAAACGATGACGGGAATGCATCCGGCCAGGACTGCCAAGAAGAACAACTTGGAGCTTGTGACAGGACAGAAGATGGAGTGCTTCAGGATCTTGTAATCCCTGCGTGTCGCCCGCTCCGTCCATCGTACCAAGCACTCACCTGGCAGGCAGTTTTCAGACAAGTCCTTCGCCAGATTCAAGGAGCGCGCCGTCGCATTTAGTGCTCGGTGAGGCACGTGGTTCTTGCTCCCCACAAAACCTATCAGTGCCTTCCGTGCCCGGTTTGGAGGTCCTGCATGATACTTCCAAAAATGCACATAGTAGGGAAGCACTAAAGCAACAGATTGGTCTCGCAAAATGGGATGACTGCCGCCCGCGCCATCCCCCGTAGTGGCCACAATCGAACGACGCGTTACTCCCGCTCTGGCGCGTATGACACTGGGTAGGTGGTCCAGCAAGATCACATGGTTACGGCCTTGATGAAGCTGCCACCCTGATGTCGTTTCCAGCCAGTCCAGAAGCTTCAGGTAGCTTGGACAGGGGAACACTTCACCAATATCACCAGCAGCGCGACAGAAGGCCTCTTGCCAGACCACGAAGAGCAGCAGCTCCGCCTCCTTCGGCTCCTGCACCACCCTCACCTTCCCAAACTCTTCCCAATGCAATCTTTAGAGAGAGAGAGAGAAAGAGAGAGAGAGAGAGAGAGACAGATCGTTGAAATGACCTAAGAAGTGTTTTGCAAACGAGGAAACAGGATCCCAATCCGGCCAGTCACTTGCCGCCAGCGGCTTCCCACCACACCTCGCAGCTCTTTTTGCAAAATGGCATCTGGAAAGGATACCTCCAATTCCTGAACATCCGCCTGTTGTGGCGTGAAGCAGGCTAAGCCGAAACGGAGCGGCATCTAATCATTGACGAGACTGATGCGCAAGGACAGTTTGAAACTGAAGCCACGTATGAGGATGGGCTATACGGACTCTGCTTAAAGTGGGGCAGCAATGTGTTCGCCGCATAAAGGTTGTCAAAACATAAAGGCAGACAAAAGTGAGGAACTAAAAGGATATTTGCTAGACTGCCAAGCCTCGCTCCGGTTCAACACGTCCCAGGGACTGTTGGAGAGCTCGTAGTAGTCGTTCCACAGCTGAGGGCTGACTCCGCTCAGCCTGGGCCGGAGAAACCGCAGCACGTGGTGATCGTAGATGTAAACATTGGTGGTTTTTTGCGACTCTTGGCAATGCCCTGGCGAATCTGGGCGGCGAAAAAGCATCAACGTTCTCCTGACTGCTGGTTCTCGGGTATGTACAACGATTACTTTGACCAAAACTGGAAAACAATGAAAACAATGGCAACATTAACTAACAACGGCAACAAGCACAACAAGACGGTCTTCGCTCCCTAACCAGCGGCAAGGCTCTTGAACCAGTGACAGGTATCAGAGGCAGAACGGAGATCCAGGCTGCTCTGAAGATCGAAGTGGAGGCCCAAGCTTTGCATTCGGTACACCACATACTCATTCCACTTTTCGTTCACGTGTCCCGCGCCTCCTTGACCCGGGACGGCCCAACTCCTGAGTGGCCCCGGTGCTTGCACGTTTTCACCATTGTCTTACTCTGTCATACCCATGCTGTGTTACGCAATCAATGGTGCACCATACTGTACCCCACAGTGCTACACTGTACTATAAAGGATTGTACTATAATGATCACACCAAGCAAAACAAACAACAACGGCGAACAACAAACCACAACAAATCCACGACGAAACCACAACAACATTACAACCTCCACGACAGCAACACGTTGAAATCCAAATCCAGACTCAACAATACACCACAGCGAGCGCGCAACGCGATGTTTGCTAGCACCATGTCTTCAAACTCGCCAGGTATATGCTCTGTAACTTCGGTACACAAAGTCCAGTCATGGCCCTGGATCAGAGAGCTCAAATCCTTAGTCAAGTCTGCCTCGTAAACAAGGTCACGTGTAAGATTTCTGATGTTCGGGATGCCGTCGTATGCAGTGACGGACTGAGTATGGGCGACGTCTCGCAAATAAGCAGTATAGCAGCCACAGCCAGCTCCTGACATTGAATCACACCAATTGAGACTTGGAACAACATGAGCAAACACGGCATCAGAAAAACCTAAGTTGACAATACAAGCGCTTCACGCCTAAAATGAGAAGCGTTGGCCTCAAGATTGAATTCTACCCTGAGCCTGAAAAAAGAAGCTATTCACATCAATAGGATGAGCAGCAGGATACAGGCCAGAGTTCAAGATTTACGGTTTCGGGGAGGAGAAGCAGTCACAGGCCAAGGGGCTAGCAAAAGAACAGAAACTAGCACATCCCCCCTTCTTTGAAAAGGATTTCACCCAGCTGAGGTTCCAAACTCCAGAACGCTGGACTTGGCAAAAAGGACGCCCATGTACTGGGCCAAACCCATGTCCAGGTAATACCTCCTGGCTGCTCGCAGAAATCAAGAGGTTTAGCATCCCATGCATCCCATATCAATCGGGTCAATTCACAACAAAAGCCAAATCGTCCTGTGACAAGAGGTAAAGCCCCAAACTCCAGACTTTTCGTCAATGCTGACCTCTCCCTTGGATTTCTCACCTTGCATCGATACAAGCGAACAAGAGAACGTGCGGACATGCCCTGGGCCCTAAACCATGCCCTCGGTCCTAACCCTGAACTCTCTAACCCTGAAGCCACAAAAAACCATATGCCCAAGAATGCTGCAGTCACCCACTTTCGTTGCACACTTTGGCCGCCAATTGGAACCATGCCTGGGACGCGCTGTCCTCCCCGCACGGATTCTTGACGTGAAGCGGTTGTGAGTAGCACATAGGAGGAGCAGTAATACGAATAAATGCTGACAATAATGATGGGAGCTGGAGTAGTAATTCGTCGTCGTAGAAGATGTCGCCCGAAAGTTTCTGCGAACCTTCCATCTTGCATCTTTGGCTGAGTATCGTAATTGTCAAGACGATAAGACATTGTATCTTCTTGTGATGTTCCACACTCGCTGAATGCGCTGCTATCATACTCCGATGAATAGCTCCATTTTCCTTGCCATACTTAGGATAAGCTCGAAAAAGCCCTTCTTCGTGCTGTATCATTTGCCTTACCGTACCTGTGCTGTTGTAAGTGTTCGGTCTTCTCGTTGTGATTGTTGAACGAACAATATCTAATTCAATATTTCGTGCCTCTTAATATGCTCAAAGGACGGCTACTTGGACACGTGCCGCGCGAGCTGCATCAGATGCAGAGCACGCACTGCAGCATCCAGATTGCAGATCCCCTCACCATATACAAATCTTATTGTCATAATGTCTCGTCTTCTTTAAGGACATTACCAGATCGAAGTCTTACAAATGTAGGTTCCTTTTCGAATGCAGATCTCCCTCCAAACTTATCGTGTATGCCTTTATGGTTTCTTAACATTTTTGGATGTGCAAAAGCTATCAGTCCTCGCGCAACGCCGATCGCTTAGGATGCCTTCTCCAAACGCGTGACCATCTTCAAACACATACTGATATTGCCAAATCAGTCATGTCCATTGTTCTACGTTCGAGCCCCGCTGCCTGTCCCGAAATTCTTCCGTGCATCGCCCTTGCGCACAATTGCGCGGCCCTGATATTGACCACATTTTCACCAACTGTAGAAAGCCAAACAGAGCTTGTGGGAGATAGTTGGTCCTTCCGGTTTGCTCTAGGTGTTGGCGTGATCTCGTGTCAATCTCCTCAACCTACACCCTCTCTTCTGTCACGCTGCAGTAGTTTAGGACAACCCTCATCTGGTGTTTAGAACATAAACTTGTGAATCCAAAGTCGGTTTGCTAGCCAATCTGTTGAGACGATGATCCCTTACTAGTGTCGCAATTCATGTAACAGCTCCCACAAGCCTATCAATCGGGTCTGGCGTCCTGTGTGGACTCTGCCACACAGCAGACGCCACACATGCGCTCAGCAAAACGAAGCTGCGCATGAATGCTGCTACAGTTCTACACCATACTAAGGTCTGCTTTAGAGCCTTGCAGCGCAACGAGTAGGTTTGCCATGCACAATCATGCACAGGCAGACGAAAACTGAACATGCATGGCCCGGCGACTGTTTCAATTTTCATGTTCATCAATGTCGCCCGCAATGGCTCGCACATCAGACCTGAACGAAGAACCGCGGTACCAAACCAACATTGCTGGATGTGTATGTTTCTGCTGAGCCCCAACCATTCAGACCAAAGCCCTTGAATGGTTCAGGGTCTTGAGGGCACTTATGGTTAAGGGATCAAGATCATGCCCGGGCGCTTTTCACGCTGCTAAAAGCCATGGAACGCGCGTTGAGGCTCAGGTTTCAGGGCTTGAAGGGCCCAATGAATCACACTGCCCGCCCAAACATTCCAACCTGCGCCCCGAAGTTGCCACATCAACTACTTTAAAGTTGCCAGGTCGTGCTAAATAGCAGCGTTGGCAGTCTCCCAAAGTGCCAGGTACCGAAAGGTACTGTGATTACAAGCGCAGGAACTCCACTTTTCTGGAAGCAACAAAACAGCAGGGACAAGCTCCCAGATGGGTGAGGGAACCACGCTGCAGTGCGTGCTCCGCGTGCACAAGATGCTCTTCTCTTCAACGCTTTCTTGTTGATCCTGACCTCCCCATGTGGACATCACCATCTCTTGCCTCTGTGCAGAATTTCGTACAGATCTTCCAAGTAATCGGCCATGATGCATCCTCTTGTGGCGACGCCAGCGGTTTCCAGAGCGGAGGATCATTTTGGACATTTGTGCAACTCTTCGAGTCCGCTGACGTTGAATGGTATTTCGACAGTGTCCGGGATTTGTATTTCCAAGTACCCTGGCGGGAGTCCCAGAACGTGCTTCAGGAGCTGGTGCCAACCGACCTCCATGAGCTCCTGAAGTGTTGGAGGCCTGTCTGACAACGGCATGCAGCCCCCGACAATGGCGATAGTCTTGGCACTCAGCCCCAAGCTGTTGAAGATCAGCCCAAGAATGCCGCGACGCCTCAGGACCAGGACATAGAGGATACAAAGAGGCTCCTCCTTGAAACTACTTCGAATTAGCTCAGTCAAGCCACAGGGTCATCTCCGGCTGCCAATCGAATAAGAAGAACATGCCCCGGTTCTGCAGGCAAACGGCACATCCGAGATGGAGGTACGAACTGCCATTGAAGGCCTGGATGCACAGGACCATAGTAGGCTGCTGGCAGCTTGAACGACCATTCGGCCAAAATGCAAACTTCTGCCATGATCACTTCGTGCGCCCCTAAGCCATCATCAAGCTCCCCAACCTACCACCCCACTCTTCAAGGAGTTCCCTCATACAATACCTAAATTAAGGTTTGGGCGGGGGGGAGGGGGGGGGTGGGCACCAAATCTTGAGACTTGCCAAAAGCCATGTGCCTCATAGGCTCGGACAGCATCAGGGACCCGCGGGTCATCCTTGGAGCCAAGTTCGTACGGGAGCGGCTCGTGCAGGATCTCCACTTGGCCAGCGCCATACTAGCACAAATTGCGTTGACAGCAGACACCCCGGGACCCCACATGTACTTACAAAGCCCCGAAAATTTTATCCAACCCTCACGCATGCAGAAGACATTTCGTCAAGTGGCATGAAGCCCTTTGCGCAAAACGCAAAACTCTCAAAAAGCTCTCAAAAAAAAACCCTCTGTGTCCTGGAACATTGCCTTGAGGATCAAGAGATCATCCCTGGGATCCTGTTGTTGTAAGGCGTCCGGCTAGGCTCGAATCACTTTGAGACCTATCTTCTACGAAACTCTACGACTCCTTGGCATGTGTTGGTGCATTGTCAGGCATGTGTTGTCGCAGATTCTTCTCAACATTTCTCAAACACAGCTTGGCCTCGGCCTTTGAGGCATTCTCACAAGACCCCTGCTTGCCTTCCCTCGTCCCATTCCTTGATGCGCCCCCTTGGGTTCGGTCTGTCGCACTTTTGGAATTTCTTCGTGGTGTGTGGTATTGTGTGGTCTACCATGGAAACTGGATATGTGAGACTTGAAAGCTCAACGGATGCATCACCTGCTCGTCTTGGTTCTTGTGGAGGCCAGAGTCTGAGCGAAAGCTCTAGAATCACTCAATACAATGCGATGTGATGGTACGAGATGTTGTGGCTTTAGTGCTTGAGGCTCTCAGGGATTTTTCAGTGCACCTGGTGCAGGCGAAAATTCGCCTCGGCTTCCTGCCGAGAAGCGTCTGGAACAAGCAGACCCGGATCGGGCCTCCGTCCCCCTAACATGCAAAATTTCCTGACGCTCCCCCCCCCCCCGCCCTGTGGGACACCCCCGGATGGCTTGGGGCAGCTGCAAGCCGATGCCGTGGGGGGTCCTGCCTGTCGGCGGCAAGCACGAATTTGGCCTTTTTTGGAACTTTTTGGAACTTTTTTTTGGAAGTTTTTGGACTCCTGCAAGTTGCTGGGACCTTCTGGGACCCCTGGGACCCCCTTGGGACCCTCCTGGGACGCCCTGGAACCCTCCTGGGACCCCCCTCAAACCTTTCTGAGCCTGTTTGAGACCCCTCTAACTGCTGCTCCGTGGGCCGGCCCGGCTGCCGAGGCGGCGCGCGCAAGCGTTTACAATTACCTCAGAATTTGGGGTTCAAGTTTCAGGCTCCCTCAGGCTCCTCGGAACTTAGCCCGGAAGCTGCTTCCAGACTCTGCAGCAAGCCCCGCCTGCAACTGTTTGAAAACAGTTTAGGTTGTTTTCTGAGTTGGGATATGAGAGCGTGTTAGGATGTGTTAGGCACATCCTACGGCTTGCCTAGGTTTCTTGTGGGGGCTAAAGTGGGCACATGCATTCCCTAGAAAGGCTTGTGTGCAACTCGTTTAGGGAAGACAGCCCCGCTGAAATCACCGCATCATGAACAAATATATAGGTGCAATATGGTGCAATGCAACAACAGCCGTGCTTCATGTATTCCCATGCATAATCACCGAAGGGAAGGACAAAAAAAAGTTGACCTTGCGAAGCGCTACAATATCTCACTACCCGACAGAAGAAGCAGTAAGCATGTGATGCCTGCAACCGTGCTATTTTCATGCAATATGGTGAATGGCCCTGTAACTGTTCAGGACCTGCGTGGTTGTCGTGATGGAAGCACGTTCCGTTGGCCAAAGGCAGTCAATGGGGTTTCGGCCTCCCATGATTCCCTTGCTTGGGTTCTCAATTTTGCTCGATGCAAGGATACCTTTCAAATTTATGGATGGTTTAGAGTTTAGGGCTTACTTACATATGGGGCTTACATAGATTTACGGCTTGGCTCCCCACTTGCCTGAAAAGCTTGGTGGGGAAGATCAGCGCTCGCGGAACTGAATCAGTTTGGCAGCTGACGGACATGAAGTTGTCACCCTGGCACGGGTCAGACTGTCCTCGGGAATGGTCAGAGCAGTCTTGTCGTGGTAGTAGTCATTGTCGGGTCTCCCCATCCCCTTGCCCCCCGCCCCCTCGGTGCGAGCTGCCTTTTGTAACACATTACGCGGTTTTTTCCAAGCATTTTTGGAGTCAGTCTTGAAACAGTATTGACAATGTGCTGAAACCACCAGTGAAGACGCTGCTTTAGACTAATGTGTGTTTTTCAGCTCTGCTTTTTCAAAGCCCAAAGTGCTGTAAATACCAGAATGCGCATTCCGTATTTTCATGATTTTACGCCTTGTTTCGGCAACGTGCAACCAAATTTGACGGTTATTTCTCGTCGTTCTGAATCCCTGTGTTTGGACACGTTTAGGTCGGCCAAAGACAACCTTTACCGTGTTCGAAATATGCAGTCTAGCAACCAGCGACGTCCGTGCTGGCAGTGTTACCAGCGTGTGCGAATGGCCGAGCATCCATGCCCGTTACCATGCGAGAGGCCAGAGCATTCATTCTCGCATGATGACAAATGTCCCAGAGCACCCGGAGCACCCTGTCCATGCCCACGACTTGCCCACGATGATAACGGACGTGTTATGAGGCGCGGTCATGCCCGGGCACGGTTTATCGCACTTTGAAGGTGGTTAGCGGCATCGCACTGGGGGGAAAGGGTGGTAGTAGTGATGACAATCAAACTGATAATAAACGCAATCAGAGTAGCAGAACCAGAACATGTTCGGTTTGCTCGTTTTTGAAGCAGCTTCTTAGGGGCGTGATTTCAGGACATCTAGGACAATGCTTTGGCTCGAACTTCCTCCTCAGGATCCAGTCAACTTACGGACGGCCACGGCTTTTGGTGTCCCCAAAACTCGGGGAATGGGGCCTAGGACCGATTGGGGCTTGGGCACCTTCTCAACCCAAAGCTAAGACTGAAATCAATCTGGTTTCCTGGAGGGCCTTCCACAACATAGATCCAATTCCAGACGCCTCTCTTGAGCCTCGACGACAAGCGTGCTGTAAACTTCTCCCTGATTGCTTCCACACTTAGCACTCCCGCAGTCTCAGCAAGCCCAACAAGCATCAGGAGTTCTGGGATTCTCTCGCCGCGGAGAGAATGGTACAAGCGTGCCATCGTATGTTGAAGCAGCAGTCGCCCACCGCGTTCCTTGCCAGCCAACTCACAGGAGTTGTAGATTGCTGTGTGGATGACAAGCTCCGTGTCGGCTCCGATGACCCATGTCAAGTTGCTGGCAGAAGCCCCGTTCTCGTGAAGTGGGTTGCAAACAGCCTTCACCAGCTCCATTTGAAGCAAGGGCCTGGGCGTCAAGAGAGGTGGAATCTGCGCGACCTCGGGCAGCAACCTGGAGGAGTGTTGAAATTGGGGTGCCTTCTGTCATAGGAGTTCTTTTTAGACTTCTAGTGGCTAAATCGAAAGCGCACATACACACACCTGCAGCTGGTTCCAGGTTGAGTCAAGGGTTCCTCCATGCACCTTTCCACAGCCACCTGGCCCTCCACTTGCACCAGGTTTTCGTGGCAGGCCACGGGGACATCTGGAAAGCACGAGGCGAACCACGATGCAGACAGTAAACGCCTCTCAAGGAAGCACCAGGCATGGTCGGTCGCTACTCAAAATGGCTTGCGAACTGCTCTGCAAAGAATTGGGCATCTTGAGATGTGCCCCAGTGGGGGATCCCTAGCTCGACAAGTCAAGGTGAAAGTCTCCTAAACTCTTGGATATAACAGAAAATCTCAGTTTCAAGCAGCTGTGCTATAGGCTCGAAACCTAACACCCTGAAACCTAGACCCTAATCTCCTGAACCCCAAGCCCCAACTCCTGAATCCCACAAACCTTGAACCCCAAACCTCTGCTCCCTCAGATCATCAACGTCCCTCTTCAGACGGTCGTAGACATGGACGTAGTGCTGATTCCCAAGCAACCACGTAGCTGCCAGAGAATACTGTTCCAGGGAGACTGCTGAACGCATGCTGACCTCAGTTGAGAACAGCAAAACAGCAAAACACACCAACATGTCACATTCGCTGTCGGGTGTCCTGTACCACAACCACTGCTGCTTCCGTGTCAGTGCTCAGCCAATATGGGCTGGGCAACATTCCAAAGAGCACTCGCGGGTCTCCACCAACCCGGATCCTTCGTTTCTTTCAAAGACTAGATCGAGTAGGCTTCCAGCGAGCAAAACCCAGAGACTTAAGGCTTGACTATCGCAAATCACGACTATCGTCTACAGAGTCTACAAGGCAAAACTGGAAGTGGGAGGGGTTTGCTCTAAGCCTACGTCTTGAACTTGAACCCCAAAAAGAACCTAAAAGCCTCAGCCCAAAGCCCAAGCCAGGATCATGGCAGGTGATCTCAGAGAAAGCGTTGGACCATCGCTTCTCGACGGAACTTGCCTGATAGGAGGTCATTCATGGGATTTAGCGCAAGATTGCAACTTTAAGCCATAAATCGCCCAAACCCCCCAAACGTTAACATCCTGGACCTCGTTCATGTACATCTTCACTCGCTCCATTTGCCGAGGAATGGCGGTGCAGACATGGGGAACCAAAACAGACCAAGCAGAGTTCTGCGCAGCGCCCGAGACCTCCTCAAACGCAATCCGTTGACTCAGGTGACCAAGCTTTAGGGGCGAAGGGTCTTCGATGGGTCTTCGGGTGTCTGGCGATTGTTTCAGAATGCCGGAGCTTGTTCAAGGGATAATCGTCCACATCATTCCGCATGTCTGGCAGTACCGGGTTCTGCAGGTGATGTCTTCCTGTGCTTTCTACGAGCTACTTTGTGTGAGGCTCACTGGGCGCAGCGCTTTTGAACGCCCAGGCTAGATGTCCGGAGTTCAGGGATTGGGTTTCAATGGGCTATGCTTCCAAATGCTTCCAAAAAGACTTGTTTCACTATTGAGCTCCTACTTAACAACAAAGGGTGTTTTCATATGACATGTCTCTCCTGTTGGCGTAGTGACCTGCGCACGCCGTCCATCAGCAGGCTGAAAGCATCCCGGCTGCCCCCTGCGAGGTCATAGCGGAGGAGGCCTCGCACTTTCGCCAGGTAGCTGCGCTTGTCTGACTCCTCTGCAGGCGTGGTACAGGGGTCGAGCCCGCAAAAAGTGCAAACCGATGCCCTAGACCCTTGGTACCCCTAAAGCTAGTCCTCCTCTGCCGAGAGGCCCACGCACGTCTGGGCAAGCTTGCCTTCCCAGAAGTCCGCCTCACTCACCTCTCCGATGGCTGCGGGATGCTGCGGGGTTCAAGGAGCCTGAAGTGCTTCAGAAATCGACAAGGGCCACGCCATGCCATGCCATGTGCCCGCTTTTTGTCCAATGCTTTGGGTTGTCGAATAAGTTTCGGGCTGATGTGTCTTGAGGGCTCGTGTAGGGTCTTTTTCTTTGGCTTGCAGAAAGTTTGAAATTTTAGGTGGTGTAAAGTGGCCTCCACCACCAACCGGCGCCAGTCAATCTCCCACGGGAAGGGAAGGCTCCACCTCACGTTGCAAGCCGTAGCTTCTATGAAAGTGGGAGCTATTTACTTAGCCCAGATTACGTACTGTATCTGCAGGGCTTGCTGCCAAGATTTGTCTTGATGACTTGATGACTCTTGTCTTCTGGTCCGGAGGGTCTTCGCCTTTGAAGGCGCCGCAACACCTACACAAAGCTCTTGCCTTTATGTAGGACCTCTATGTGGCCATTCTCAAGAATGGGTCTGTTGTAGAGGTGAAGTGGAAAACCTAACTGTAATGCCAAGAATAACAATTGATCAAAAACAATGCTAAGGCCCCAAAGACATGGAATGCATAATTTTGGCAAACTCCCATGAAACATCACTATTAATACTGAAATACTTATTGTATGTCAGCGTGAGTGAAGGAATGTCCAACGTCCGTGGTGCTGTGCAAGTTGAGGCTACTACATCTCCCCAAACCAGCTACATCTCTGTGTGAGGATCGGAACAGAGGCCAACGGGAGCTGCAATTTCGAAGACAAGGCTCGGTCAACCATAATGATCTGCTACTGCAAGCAATTGAGCACACAAGGATGATGGCAAAGTACCTCCTGCTTTCACTATGGACAGCACTTCATGTTGCAACAAGTTGACGACAGGCGCTCCATCTGAAACAACGCAGGCATAACCTGGAACAACCAGGGTTGGCAAGGGACGGGGCCCTGCCCATAGAAGCTGCAAAGGCAATTTGGGAACGGCGGAAGACTCAGCCGTTGGCTTCTTTCCTTGAAAGAATTTTTGTTGGTCTCCTGTCTCACACCTTCCTTTCCTCACACGGCATTCATGCTTTAAGGTTTATGGCTGAGGTTTCAACTTCAGGCTTTGGGGTGTAAAGGGTTCTACAGGGCTCAACAGGTGTAAGTCCTTAAGCACAGGCCACTCCAATGGGGGACCGTTGTGGCGCCACCAGCTCGTTCCGCTGCCCATGTTCGTCTGGAAAGCCACCACCACCTGAGCGGTCAGGGGATGATTGTGCATTGGGTTAAACCGCAAAACAAAGAGATCTTCAAGAAACCGAAGAAACCGGAATGCCTGACTCAGACTTTCTGTGATGAATAACTGTACTACACAGCATACTGCAACAGTTTACTCAACGAGCATGTCACATGTCTGCACACCACAAGCGTGTTTGCACTAAGAAGAAGCTCGCAGGCTTGTCCCAAAGCTAAGGTAATGACGAAGAACGTGAGTTATCGGTTAGTGCAAGCGTAAAGGAAACTGCATAGGCAAATCCACCCCTGTAGCATGGACCCTAAAAATGGACCCTATTCTGAAAACAAAAGGTACAAGCCACGGGCAGGCAGCCAGCAAGCAGCGCATCCATGACACGCTTCAAACCTCGCAGGCTCGTAGCCCTGAAACAGATGATCCATAGTCAACAGGTCAGTTCAGTCAGTTCTTCTAAAACCTCCCCGAACTGCTCCACGCCTCCAGACGTCTCACCAGGTGGAGCTGGGCAGAAAAGTGCCCGTTGCCGCTCGTCCGCAAACTGCTTGGGCGGAGGCTGCTGCGTCATGCGCTCCTGAGGTTTGTCAGATGCGAGCAGTTGGGATCAAACCTTATCCGCCGAGGCCTCGGGCCGAAGGCCAAATCCTCCCCCGAAGCCGACACACGTCGGCCCCCTTTTTTTTGCCTGAAATGGGTACCCCCCGTAGGCGACCACGATACGATCTGAAAGCGGATGGTTCGCCAGGACCAGGGGCAGTCGAAGCCCCGCCCAGAACCCCCCCCTGCCCCCCCCCTTTTGCTTTTCGCCAAACCGTGAAGCGAGAGCCCCCAAAGCCCGCAACCCTAAACTAATGGCAGGAAGAAGAAGACCACCCGGTGGACGGGGGCGGTCGGCGGTGCAAACTGCGGGCCAGATCCGGTTCTCATGTCGTGGTGGTTTTTCAACGACCACACGAGTCACACTGGCCCTAAACGCTGAACACCCCAAAGGATAAGAGCCAGGCTCCAGCTGATGGACGACGACCTTGCCTCCGCGACCCAACACATCTCCACGCCGCTCCGCCTGACTGGAGGGGAAGGCGCTGAAGGAAGTATACAAGCGAGTTAGACCTGGACGTGGGGGGAGGGTGTCGAGAAGTGAGCGTGAAAAAATGCTACGTACCACGTACATATATATATATATATCTTTTTTTTCTAGCCATTATAAGAGAGCTTTTCTGAATCAGTCAACTCAACACAAAGTCTCTGCAGCTAGACATACACCCTTCAAACCCTGACATTCGAGACATTCGCTGAAATCGTCCCCTGAGTGCAGAAGTTCTAAGCTGGTGTTGAGCATCGGGGAGGAGGAGGCACATCTACAGAGCTCACAGCACGCAAGAGACAATGAAATCTGCTGAGCTTCTGGAAACATGTCATGGAATTGGAGAAGTTGCGTCACCATCATGCGCCGCAAGGCGCTCGTCATGGAGGTGGCTAGCCAAAACCTGACTTACAACTGCGCTATGATTACCACACTTGTTGCACAAGATACTTTATGACAGTGCTATGCAGGTTTTCTTTTGTCCAGGAACAGAATAGGATCTTGCCGCTGCATGTGAGGTAGAGGCCTGTGTGCAAAGACATCTGCCACACCGCTAGAGGAGACCAGCTGACCTGAGTGTGCGAGTGTGCAGGAAGACAAAGCTTTCGGCTCAAGGCTTCCGTGGTTGCCTAGTAGCTCTCCCAGAAAAGGGGGGCCCCCAACACAAGCTGCAGATCTTTTCTATTCTTTTCTCACTCCGGCCTGGTGAACCTCCCCAAGCCGCCCCATGAGAGACCAGAAGAGGCTGAGCCTGAAGTTGCAGAGGAAGGCCTCAGTTTTGAGTTGTGTAGACCTAGAAGCTGCAGTAGACTATATATGTATATATACATATATGTATATGTATATATATATACATATATATATGCATACATACATACCATGTTCTGAATTGAGTCTGTTCTTGTATATCGTTCAGAATGCTGGACTTTGTATGGTAAGGCCGAAAAAGTTACATAGAGATTCCAATCAGGCGCTATGTAGGTCTGCAGTGGCTAGAAAGAGATGGCGATGACGCGTAGCAGGAGAATAGTGGTCCAGGAAATTAAACAGATCCAGCGCCTGTGCGTCCGACTTCAATGGGCCTGAGATGTCCATGAAGCCAGGATGACTCAAATCGGTCTTTTCAAATTTGTTGTCTTCAACCTCTATTTGACAAGTTCAAACAGATCTACACTTGCGAAAAGAAACATGATTTACAAATTAGAGCACATTCGAGATCACGCAGAGCAGCTTCAAAAAACTGCTTCTTCAGCAAAGCAACATCGAAACTGGTGGGAAGCAAAGAAGCAGTCGAGCCCAGCCAGATAGGGCACCACGAATACATCAGCTTCCTCTGGCCGGGTGGTCTGCACCTCAGTGCAGGTTTTATGCAGTGCAATATGCAGTGCAATATGCAGTGCAATATGCAGTGCAATATGCAGTGCAATATGCAGTGCATAGGTTTTCAAGGCTTCTTTTGAAGTTTTTTCCTCTTCGGTTGTGCCTTTCTGGTTGTAGGGCCTTGGGTCAACGGCGTCATATCTTGCAGGTCAGGTCGAAGTGCTGGACACCCCGCTTGAAAAGTTGAATTTCAATTTTGAGCCGAAAGAGGAAACAGACCCAAAGCTGCTGAAACCCTGTTTCTCTGGCCTCCGGGCACGAGGAGCTGGCCATCAGCTTCCGCAGCAATATCACCTCCTCCCCCCGCTGCCGGGCGACAGAGAACTTAGAGGCCCACCTTAGAGGAAATAGGGCTTGTTCTATGCTGAAGCAATACAAATGGAGTATGGGGAAATAGAAGCTTCAGAATACTCAGAAATTAGAGTTTTTGACATGTAAATTCGAGGGCTGGCTGAAAGGACATACGTTATCTGTTAAAAAGCAGAGAACATCTAGGTTCTCTTCGTGAATACAGAAGAGACAGCGTTTCCCTGGTTAACCAGTTGCAAAGAAACCAAGGCTAAAAAGAAAGACCACCCCTTTGTACTATCAGACCACGCGGATGCAAGCTCAAGCCAGAAGCGTGGCAGTACAAGAGCACAATGACCGCAGCATCATACGAAGTGTCGTGGAAAGTGTTTTGTGCAGCAAGCAAGTTACAAGATATGCCCCGCCCAAATAACTCAACACCATGACAGCGGGCATTCCTGCATAAAAACCCCAAAACAGGATTGAGTTCTCATCTGTGCGGGTGCGTGTCTGTGCACCTGTGAGAAGGGCCCAGTTCGAAGCTGAGTTGCTGCTCCTCGTCACAGGGCGACCGCATAAAGTCACAGCTGCTCCCAGACGCTTGAGCTTCCTGTTCAATCTTATCCTTGCCACGGGCCCAACCCACACACCCATGCACTGCATTGTTGTTACTGATACACATCTTGGCAGGCCAAGAAGCAAAGAGATCGTAGTTCAAAGCTGCGGGCAAGTTGTACATGAACAACTTCAAGCCCACGAAATCTTCGCAGCGCGGTTTTGGAAGATCTGCCCCCAAGTGTTGCGCCAAGCAAGTGCATCCCAGACCAAAGCTCAGCAAAGCCAAGCTGCGCATGAATGCTGCGAGGCTGCTAATCCGTACCAACTCTTTGGAGCTCTGAGTGCTCAATATTTAGAGCCATGTTATAGTAGGAAGAACATAACCACATGAAACAGCATCTCCTGCTCTGCCAACTCAGCGAGACATGCTTGAAGAGGGAAGCCCACCCCGGACTTCGGCAACTGTGACTATGCTACAAGTATACAGCCGCTTTACGAAAAAATACAACTACTATCCCCCTGCTCAGCGGAAGTCAAGGTTTGAGCTCCACTTAAGTCACGGAATGGGAAGACTGGGAACAAGTATACTCTAACACCAAAACCTACAGTGAACCCTAGTGGCCCCTCATCAGAACATAGTCTGGCTAGAAAGCTGGGAGCGATAAGCTGAAGAGTTGCGGCATTTGATTACGCGCAGCGCATTTGAGCACAAACTCCCTCGACCTCCTCGCCATGAGATGTGCCCCAAGCCTTAAACACTGGCCCTGGTGACCTTGCCTTCCGCTTTGCAGAAAGTGTTCAATCTTAAGACGCAGCCTACTCTTCCTGGCATCACTTCTTAACAGCCCAGGATGGCGTCGTATCATCCAGCGTCTCGTCAATATCGTACGCAATGGAGACCTGACGCCTATGTTCACAGTGCCGGCCCCGCGAAGGGACGGTGTCGTGCTCATCCGCAACCTGGCAGCTGGCTACCAGAGAACGCAGCAGTTTTAGGAGTTGCTCAGAACTAGTGCTCCATATTCGAAGTCCTTGTTGTACCCAAGTTTACTTCCATGCAGTCCTACTAGCTATAAATAAGGACGACCGCCGTCGGAACCGCGTTACCATGCGTTACCATTGTCCTTTGAGAGCAACTGCGCAGCTGAAGAAGTCGTCCACGGCACCTCTTGCAAAACGCTTCGTGTCATCCGGCGTCCCGTCGAAGTTTACACTGTACCTTGCCAGCGCTTTCCTGAAACCATGGCGGACGTACGAGTTGTGATCCATGTAGTCGTGTCCAGCCATGATGCCACCTTGTCGCAATTTCGGCCACCAGGTTCTGATGTCGCGCAAAACAGACTTGCGGTCATGCATGGCATCAACATAGATGAAATCCTTGGCTTGCTGGTACCGTCTGGTTCAAGAAAGTTGCTCACGGTTAACTGGGAAAAGGGGACTCATTCAGCACAAAGCAAAACAAAAGAATCGTTGCTGAAGGAAAACAGCATCGAAGGAATGGTCTGCATAGCGATCGGCACACTTGTGTGCAAAATCTGCGCACAGCTCCAATTGAGTGCCGCATCTTGGGCTTTCCAGAGCTTGCTCAAAGCTTTCCACACACTTTCCTCGCTTCAGCTTCCTGTTAAACATTTCTGACAACTGCATGTCCTTGCTTTTCACATGCTGCTTGAATCGGGGGTGGTCTGCTTCCACATCTGCTGGCTTGTAGAGGTCCACAAGAACAAAGCGGCCACAGCCACGCCACTTGTTGAGCAGGAGCTCTGCGTGAGCACCTCTCTGCACTCCAATTTCAACGCCCTTGGTGAAATTCAACTTCGACAGGATCTCACCAAATTCAGAGCGAGACTTGAATGATGGAAGGACAAAATCGGCACGGCCCCGAGGTTCGACGCTTGCAAATCCTTGCTGCAGCTCGACACCCATTCTGCCTTGGAAGTCTGTCTGGTGTAGCTCCCAGTATTTTTGGACATGTCATGAACACCACAACCAGTACAACTTACCATTCGCGCCAGCAAACTTCCCATACCTAAGATGCACATTGCCATACTACCACCCACGACCGCAACCACTCTCACTATCACTGCCACACCAATACGAGGGCAACTTGTTGTAACGACTACGACCACTTCGATGACTTCGACGACGACGACTCCTCCTCCTCCACCACCATCTCCTCCTCGTATGTAGGACCTTTAGGGTCTATGTGAGTATTCTCTTTCGGGTAGCAGTAGTAGTAGTAATTGCAGTACTAATAGTAGCAGTAGTACTACTTTACTAGTACTAGTGCTAGTAGTACTAGTACAAGTACTGGTACTGGAACTAGTACGCGTACTAGTACTAGTAGTACTACTGGTACTACTAGTAGTACTAGTACTACTAGTACTAGTACTACTATTACTAGTACTAGGGCTCTGGTTGAAATGGAAAAGCCTTTTCCATTCCAACCATTTTTTCCCATTTTGAAATGGCAAAAAATGGTTGAAATGGAAAATCGGGCCTGGGGGGAAAAGCCCCAAGCAATTGAAATGGTTGAAATGGTTGAAATGGTTGAAATGGTTGAAATGGAAAAGGCTTTTCCATTTCAACCATTTTTTCCCATTTTGAAATGGAAAAAAATGGTTGAAATGGAAAAGCCTTTTCCATTTCAACCATTTTTTCCATTTCAAAATGGCAAAAAATGGTTGAAATGGAAAATCGGGCCTGGGGGGAAAAGCCCCAAGCAATTGAAATGGTTGAAATGGTTGAAATGGTTGAAATGGTTGAAATGGAAAAGGCTTTTCCATTTCAACCATTTTTTCCCATTTTGAAATGGAAAAAAATGGTTGAAATGGAAAAGCCTTTTCCATTTCAACCATGTTTTTCCATTTCAAAATGGCAAAAAATGGTTGAAATGGAAAATCGGGCCTGGGGGGAAAAGCCCCAAGCAATTGAAATGGTTGAAATGGGTGAAATGGAAAAGCCTTTTCCATTTCAACCATTTTTTACCATTTTGAAATGGAAAGAAATGGTTGAAATGGAAAAGTCTTTTCCATTTCAACCATTTCAACCATTTCAACCATTTCAACCATTTCAATTGCTTGGGGCCTTTCCCCCAAGGCCCGATTCTCCATTTCAACCATTTTTTGCCATTTTGAAATGGAAAAAAATGGTTGAACTGGAAAAGGCTTTTCCATTTCAACCTTTTTTTTCCATTCAAAATGGGAAAAAATGGTTGAAATGGAAAAGCCTTTTCCATTTCAACCATTTCAACCATTTCAATTGCTTGGGGCTTTTCCCCCCAGGCCCGATTTTCCATTTCAACCATTTTTTCCATTTTAAAATGGCAAAAAATGGTTGAAATGGAAAAGCCTTTTCCATTGCAACCATTTTTTCCATTTTAAAATGGTAAAAAATGGTTGAAATGGAAAAGCCTTTTCCATTTCAACCATTTCAACCATTTCAACCATTTTAATTGCTTGGGGCTTTTCCCCCAAGGCCCGATTTTCCATTTCAACCATTTTTTGCTATTTTAAAATGACAAAAAATGGTTGAAATGGAAACGCCCGGGCCTCCCCCCAATACTAAATTTCGAGCCCGGGCTCGTAATTTAGTATTGGGGGGAGGCCCGGGCTCGTAATTTAGTATTCGGGGGAGGCCCGGGCTCGTAATTTAGTATTGGGAGGGGGATTCGAATAGTTTGAATGGTTTGGGGACCCGGCCTGGGGCCTTTAGAGGCCCTCCTATCCCTTGCGATTCTTGGGGCTGCGGTGGGAATCAAAGGCGAATGAGGCCATCCTATCGCGCAGGTTTTTTTTTGGGCTGCGGAGCAAAGGCCCGAGGGCTTTCCTATCCCTTGGGATTTTTTGGGGCTGCGGTGGGAAGCAAAGGCCAAGAGGCCATCCTATCGCTTAGGGCTTTTTGGGCTGCCGTGGGAAGCAAAGGCCCAGAGGCTATTCCGGGGCTGCGGTGGGAAGCAAAGGCCCAGAGGCCCTCCTATCTAAAATCAAATCGCAAGCCCTGCTCCCTAAGAATTTTGGTTCATTTTTGCTCCCAAAAAGTCAAATCACAAGCCCTGGTCCCTAAGATTTTGGGTTCATTTTTGTTCCAAAGAGTCAAATCGCAAGCCCTGGTCCCGAAGATTTTGGGTTCAATTTTTGCTCTCAAAAAAGTCAAATCGCAAGCCCTGGTCCCTAAGATTTTGGGTTCATTTGTGCTCTCAAAAAGTCAAATCGCAAGCCCTGGTCCCTAAGATTTTGGGTTCTTTTTGTTCCAAAGAGTCAAATCGCAAGCCCTGGTCCCGAAGATGTTGGGTTCAATTTTTGCTTCCAAAAAGTCAAATCCCAAGCCATGGTCCCCAAGATTTTGGGTTCATTCTTTGCGCCTAAGAGCCAACTCGCAAGCTCGCTCGCTCGTTCTCGTTCGCTCGCTCGTTCTCGCTCGCTCGCTCGCTCGTTCTCGCTCTCTCGCTCTCTCTCGTTCTCTCTCTCTCTCTCTCTCTCTCTCTCTCTCTCTCTCTCCCTTCTCGCTCTATCTCTCTTTCTCTCTGTTTTCTTCTATGGGCAGTAGAGTTTGAAGACGAGGAGCGTGAGCTACAACGAAAGAGATTTTCTGAAGCAGGCTTGGAGTGAGACAGGGCGAGGCATACAGAAGAGCATAAACCGTGGGACAGAGCGGGTCTCTTAGCTTCCCCCTTCTCAAGTCCGTCTCAGTTTTCTCTTTCGTGAAAAAGAAGGAGGAAAAGAGAAAAGAGTGAAGAGGAATTTACATGTTCTTCCTACCTTGTTCTTGCTTACGGCGCGGTTAGCGACCCCGCCGAAAAGGCGTGTTTTTCGGGTTTCGGGTTTAGGGATGCTACTTGGGAGGGGGGGGATGGTTACGACACTTGGACTGCGTGCAGGGTTTCGGACGGGACTCTCTCTGCTCTGCAACCAGGCCCCCGGATCAGCCAATCTGCCCTAAACCCTGAACCCTAAACCCTAAACCCTGTTTCGGTTTGTTCGGTTTAAGATTTCGGGTTTTCGCTGAAACCGTCCTGCCTATATACCCTTAATACACAAGACAGTGTACGCCCCAAGCTCTCCTGTATGCAAACCTCAACAATGTCCTGCAAGCCCAAGTTCTAATTTGACTCTGTCGAATTTAGAGTTTATAGGGTTTAAGGTTCACGATGAAGGCTTAAACCGTTATGCCCATGTACCCTAAACCATACACCATGCAAGCCCGAAGCTATAACACTGAACTAAACTGAACTTGCAAATTCGCTGTAAATACCAACATTTCCATACAAGCGGACAGCCTTGAACCCTTGCTTGTCTACTCGTCCAGAAACGTGTAACCTAAGGGCTTTCAAAAATAAACGTCTCACAAAACCTGTTTTAACATGCAAATTCGCTGTAAACACCAGTATTTCCAGAAAAAAAAGACTTCTCCAATAAAGCGACTTCTGAAAGTCGAAAAATCGTGGGTGCACGAAAACATTTACAGTGAATTCGGCCGAAATTATCAAAACCCTCGGTAAAAATGGGGTTTTCCGACATGCGCTACTGAGCAACCACGCACAGAAACATCGACAAAACCGAGGTTTTACACTTCAACCCCCTCAAAACAAGGTGTTTTTTTGTCGGGTCGTTAACCGCGCTGTAACCTTGTTCTTGCCCCTCCCTCTTCTCTCCCCCCTGACCCTGTCTCTCTTTCTCCCTATCTCCTCATTTTTAAAAAGTGGTGCGGGAAGGCGGAATGAGATGAAGGCAGCGTCCCCCCCTGGAGGCACCTGCCCGCACAAAAAAGAGCATCGGCCTGCAAAAGATTTGCAGAAGGAGAAAGTGAATGAAACAACGCAAGGCATGGAGAGAAGCATAGGCAGTGGGAGAGAGAGGGCCTCTTGGCTTTCCCCTTATCTCTTTCTCTGTTTAGACAAGAACATAGGAGAGACGGGGGGGTTTACACCTTTACACCTTCTTCTCGCCATGCTCCTCACTCTTCTCTATTCCCCACACCCCCCTCGTGTGTCTCTGTCTCCGTCTCTGTCTTTCTTTTCTCTCCTGGGTGGTATGTCGCAAAACTGGAAGGGGAGGAGGAGGGTGAGAGGATTGAAAAGGAAGAACTACAAAGGGATTTGAAGAAGGAGAGGGGTTAAAATTTGGCGGTGGCCTTTCGGTGTCCATCGAGCATTTGTGAAAAAGAAAAGCGCCATTTTCTTCCGGACAGGTCCGCATCCCTCGAGTATACCACTACCACGACCAGCACTACTACTAGTACTACTACTGCTACGACTACGCCTGTTACCAGGAGCCTGTGTCAAGAAAAACGCCATTTTGTTTCGGACAGTTTCGTGTCCATCAAGCCTATGTCCAGAAAAAAAACGCCATTCTGTTACGGACATTTCCGTTTCCATTGGCCCCATGCCCAGAAAGGAGTTCTAATTTCCTCAGGAGAAATCATGGCGTGAGATGCTCCAAAAAGAAAGACAAGTAGGAGGATGTGTGGGCGGAGGACATGTCTGTTTAGAGTGTTCCAGAGGGTTTGTTAAGCATGCATGTGTTCTTCAAGCATTTCAAAGGAATGGATTTGTTAACGATATATCCTTACATTTCAACAACCATGCCAATCAGGAGGAGTCCAAACAAGTCGGAGGAGTCATGTTATGGGAAAGAACTGGGTTTGTGAACAATTACATGTCTTTATCAAGTTTTTGGTCGGGTCCAACGGTTTGGATGTCTTAATCATATTTCCTTCTGTTTCAACACGAAAAGCAGGTCGGAGGAGTCCAAAAACAAATTGGAGGAGTCGTGTTAGGGGACGTCCCAAGAAGCAAAACAACTAGGAGGATGGTTTTTTGAAGTTTCGCCTGCAAAGGTTGATTTGAAGGGCCCACAGGAATGAACTTGTTAACAGCGCATGTCTGCTCCACTTCTTTGAAAGGGTCCTACGGAATGAATTAATCAACCACATTTCCTTCTGTTTCAGGACGCAGAGCAGTTTGGAAGCTTCCAATCAAATACGAGGAGTCACGTCATGAGACGCCCCAATAAGGCAAACAATCAGGAGGATGTCTGGGGAGTTCATAGCGGTTGAAGGGTCCACAGGAATGGACTTGTTCACCGCACATGTTTGCTCAAGTTTGCCAGGCCCCAGCGGAATGGATGTGCTAACCAGCTTTGCTTCTGTTTGAACAAGCAAAACAATTGGGAGAATTCCAAAACAATTAGGAGGAGTCATGTTATGGGACGCCCCAATAAGCAAAACAATTAGGAGGATGTCTGGGGATATTGCTGTTCATAGTGGTTGAAGGGTCCAGAGGAATGGACTTAACCGCACATGTCTGTTTCAAGTGCATATTTCCTTCTGTTTCAACACGCAAAACATTTCGGAGGAGTCCAAAACAACAAATTTGGAGGAGTCGTGTTAGGGGATGTCCCCAATAAGCAGAATAATTGGGAGGATGTTTGGGGGACATTTTTGATTGGAAAGGTTGAAGGGGCCACAAGAATGGACTTGTTAGCCACGCGTGGCTGTTTCAAGTCTCTGAAAGGGTCCAACGGAATGAAATTCTGGACCGTGTTTTTCTGTTTCAACACGCAAAAACATTCGGAAGAGTCCAAGCAATCAGGAGGAGTCACATTATGGGACGCCCGAATAAGGAAAACAATCAGGAGGATGTCTGGGGAGTTCATCGTGGTTGAAGGGTCCAGAGGACTAGACATGTCTTAACCACGCATGTTTTGTTTCAAGTCTTGGAAAGGCCCTAGCGGAATGGATTTTTGACCATGTTTTCTTCTATTTCGTCAACCAAAACAATTAGGAGGAGACCAAAACAAGTAGAATAAGACATGTTATGGGACGCCCAATATCCAAAACAAATAGGAGGATGTCTGGGGAATATTTAAGCTCGTAGTGGCTGAGGGCGACAGGAATGGACTTCACCGCACGTGTCTGTTTCAAGTGTTTGAAAGGGCCCATTCCGGTGGGCCCCTAGACCCAAAGACCCAAACCCTGGTTCAAATTAATACGAGTTTTAACTTTCGTTTTGTTATTCGTACTAGTTCATAGTCTTATTAGCCTACGAACTCTATTAAATGTTACTAAGTGACTCGCCCTCTCGGTCCGTTTTTCCCTTCGCTAGACGATTTCTCCACACGCCCATCCGCGAAAGAGCAAAGCTTTGTCAACACCATTCTCTGTACAACAAACGCCATGGAAACGGAAGGGAGGGGGGGAGAAGCCCCTGCATACCTTGACTTCAAGAGGACAGGACACAGAAGAGATCAGAGGAACACTGTGCGACGAAAACCGGTTTGAAGAGGGAACAGGAGAACTTGTCACTCTGTCTGCCTCTCTTCCTTCCTGTCCTCCTGTCTTCTTCCTCTTCTCTCCTCCTTTTATCGCGAATGAGATAGGAAGAAATGGAGAGGAAGAACAGGCTAAGGTTGGGACGAAGCAACAGAAAGTTGCCACACCCTTCAATGATGGAACATGAATGACAGCTACTGGGAGATTCGCGCGCACGGCATCTTGGATCTGCATGTGCTTGGGCTCCTCGGGCCCTCGCAATCCTCTTCATTGTCTTTCTCTCTCTTTGCTCTCCATTTCGCGCTCTCATTCTCTCATTCTCTCATTCTCTCATTCTCTCATTCTCTCATTCTCTCATTCTCTCTCCCCATGTGTTGTTTCACTGACGCAAGAGAGAGAGAGAGAGAGAGAGAGAGAGAGAGAGAGAGAGAGAGAGAGAGAGAGAGAGAGAGAGAGAGAGAGAGAGAGAGAGAGAGAGAGAGAGAGGAGAGAGAGGAGAGAGAGGAGAGAGAGAAGAGAGAGAAGAGAGTGAAGAGAGTGAAGAGAGAGAAGAGA
>CAJNDS010002827.1:64734-79734 GCA_905221605.1 Symbiodinium natans
TGCTCCTGCTGCTCCTGCTGCTCCTGCTGCTCCTGCTGCTCCTGCTGCTCCTGTTGCTCCTGCTGCTCCTGCTGCTCCTGCTGCTCCTGCTGCTCCTGCTGCTCCTGCTGCTCCTGCTGCTCCTGCTGCTCCTGCTGCTCCTGCTGCTCCTGCTGCTCCTGCTGCTCCTGCTGCTCCTGCTGCTCCTGCTGCTCCTGCTGCTCCTGCTGCTGCTCCTGCTGCTGCTCCTGCTGCTGCTCCTGCTGCTGCTCCTGCTGCTGCTCCTGCTGCTGCTCCTGCTGCTGCTCCTGCTGCTGCTCCTGCTGCTGCTCCTGCTGTTCCTGCTGCTGCTCCTGCTGCTCCTGCTGCTGCTCCTGCTGCTCCTGCTGCTGCTCCTGCTCCTGCTCCTGCTCCTGCTCCTACTACTGCTACTACTACTCTTACTACTACTCTTACGACTACTTTTACGACTACTTTTACGACTACTTTTACTACTACTTTTACTACTACTTTACTACTACGTTTACTACTACTTTTACTACTGCGTTTACTACTGCGTTTACTACTGCGTTTACTGCTACTTTTACTACTACTTTTACTGCTACTTTTACTGCTACTTTTACTGCTACTTCTACTGCTACTTCTACTGCTACTTCTACTACTACTTTTACTACTACTTTTACTACTACTTTTGCTACTACTTTTACTACTACTTTTACTACTACTACTACTACTACTACTACTACTACTACTACTACTACTACTACTACTACTACTACTACTACTACTACTACTACTACTAATACTACTACTACTACTACTACTACTACTACTACTACTACTACTACTACTACTACTACTACTACTACTACTACTACTACTACTACTACTACTACTACCTACTACTACTACTGCTACTGCTACTGCTACTGCTACTGCTACTGCTACTGCTACTGCTACTGCTACTGCTACTGCTACTGCTACTGCTACTGCTACTGTTACTACTACTACTACTACTACTACTACTACTACTACTACTACTACTACTACTACTACTACTACTACTACTGCTACTACTACTACTACAATACTACTGCTACTACTACTACTACCACCACCACTACCACTACCACTACCACTACCACGACCACGACCACTACCACTACCACTACCACCACCACCACCACCACCACCACCACCACCACCACCACCACTACTACTACTACTACTACTACTACTACTACTACTACTACTGCTACTACTACTACTACTGACGACGACGACGACTACTACGACTACTACTACCATTACTGGTAGTTTTGGTTGGTGCATTGCCATCATGCAATACTGGGAGGATTGGGAACCTGTTGACACTGCGACATCTGCCTGAATGACGAGATGTAGTCATCCAAATTGAGAGTCCAATCCCGTCCTGCATCGAACATGAGGCCTTACTCCTAAGCCGGCAAAAACACAAAGATGCCCGAGGGGGTTCGAGTGCTATCTGCACATTGAATACCCGACACTTAGTAGCTGTGAGAGCGTAGAACAAGCGCGCTTTGGCCACAATGAAAAACCACCACCGGACAAATGGTGCTGAAGGCCAAGGTATCAAGGTTGATGTTTACGCTTTGGGGTTTAGGAAGATTTGGGAAAAGTGGGCAGCAGCAGAATGCCCAACACACAATCACAAACATCTACTTCGCCCCAAGAACTTTAGCAGTAAGAAGTTTAGCCTAGCCAGGACCCATAATCAAGCCAGACAACTCAGATGCGAATGTGCCTAATCTAGCGATTCCTCGAACCCTAAACCACAGAAACAAC
This sequence comes from Symbiodinium natans, assembly GCA_905221605.1. Taxonomy (NCBI): domain Eukaryota; class Dinophyceae; order Suessiales; family Symbiodiniaceae; genus Symbiodinium; species Symbiodinium natans. The sequence goes on from CAJNDS010002827.1 coordinate 66,538, forward strand.
AAAGGCCAGGTGCCTTCGGCGTCACGAGTGTAGTGCCAGCCGCTCTCGGCCCGCTCATCTTCAACCAAGCTCCAGAGCTGAGGATGCAACATTGAGACGATGAAGAGCACCCGGTCCTTTCAATCTTTAAGGTCTAGGAAGTTCAGGATCGAGTAGTTTGGGTACGTGTTGTTGGGTCAAGCTTCTAGTTAGTTCAGGGTTTCTACTACTCCAGTAGCATACCGGCTTATCTATACGTAGAACATCTGAAAGTGCTTCACACGCCTACTGATGGCGTTGACCCCCGAACAGTGTGTGGCATTCTGGGGAAGCGAAGATGTAACAGTACGTCTGAGCACGAAGTCGTATCCCATGTGCACCCCAAACTCACTCCTAGACACACAGTGGGTGCATCCCGAGCTTTCGTGCGAAAGTCGCCGACCGCAGTATCGGAAGCGTCCAAAGCCAACAGGCTTTGGCGCACAGGCACGCTATTCGTGCGAGACAGTCGTCGATTTGGATACTCCGTGTGTCCACACTGACCACCAGGTCAACGCATGAATCTCCTCTACCCTATAACATAAGAACCAGGGCAAGCTAGTACGTTTACCATCCTGGGAGACTATCTTGCTTTCAGGAAGACAGACCTTTAGTCTTGGGAGGAAGATCCTTTAGAAGCGACGACACTTCCTCGTGAACACACTGTAAGGCAGATACCCCGCAGACCAGTCCTTGTCGCCGCTGTTCACAGCAAGATGCCCAAAACCATCTTGATAAGACACCACGCGTCCAGGCTCAAACACGCGCAGCACACCAGCAACCACAACAAATGCACCCTCACATCCGAGCAAACATACAAACAAGTTGATGCGTCGTGAATCGCCAGTGTGATAGGGTGCTGCTTGGTTTGCTTTGAGAATAATCCAGCCCACTTTCTCATGCAACGGATATTTCCCCAGTTGAGTTTCGCACCTGTTTGCCAGGCCATGCTGCCGCAAGAGAGAACAAGCCTGAGGTGCAGCTCTGCATCTTTCATCACTCCAGCAAGCGCAAAAACTTGGGAATGTATCCGATGCAATCAACCCTTGTCCGATGAAGAGCTTGCATGTTTTAGGCGCATATCTGCAGAGTGGCCTATCCCATCCGCCTAAACAATTGAAGAGCTCCATCTTGACCCATTCTTTATTCAGCGTCTCTTTGTACGCATCACGCGAGAGCTGACTGCGTCCGTCCTCTGACAATGATGCAGACACAAACTCCTCTCTGAGTGTCCGCCAGTTTCTTTCGAGCATGGAAATAAGCCTGGGGATGGGTGCCGACAAGTCTGACTCCCAAAATGGTTTGCTCAATAACTGGGGAAGGTAAGGAAGTGGCATAAAATGAAAAGACATCCACGGCGCAAGTTGCACTCGGCCCACATAAACTGTCGTGGCCATCTCGAAAAGACGGCGTGCCAAGTCCCAGTGACCGGCATTCCCCATGGAGGAGATGGCAAGTCGCATGGACTTGGCAAAACAAGAGCCTCGCTCAAAGATCTCTGGGTGGGACCCGAGACTTCCAAGAAGGCAGGGCATGGAGACGGCTCGGAGTGCGCTAAGACCGGCCGTCAAAGTCCAAAGGCTGGGCTCCTGATCTCGAATCATGACTGTATCCAGATCAGCGATCAACTCCTCCAGCGCCGGTTCTAAGCAAGCAAGGCTCGGATCAAGTCCTGGTCGATCCATCGCATCGAATGCACTGAGCGGGCCTGACTCCACCAAATCCCAGGCAAGCGAAGTCAAGAACACCGTCATATTGGCACACTGACTTGACATTGCATGACAAAGCAGCATCTCAGCTGCATCCTGCTCTGCTTCCTCCCACGATGCCCCACGTCTCAAGACACTCTCTTGAATCTTGATGAGCAGTGAGGCACGGCTCTCTGTTTGGCTCTCAGCGAAATGCCCATTCGCACTACGATAGGCACATGCACCTCCTCTTTCTCTCCATCCATTTTTCTCATTCTCTTGCCACAACGAAAAGTGGGGAAGCAAGAACCTGTTCACCGCTTCTCCAAGAACACTCCGGGTTGAAGCGCGTGGTTTCAACCTAAAATGGTGTCCCTTCTGGAAGCACTGCCAGAAGTAGAAACCAATGCGGTGGCACTCGGAATCTACAGACCGGGGGAAGGGTAGTGGCGCTAAGCTCAGCAAGGGCTGGTGATCTCTCACTGGCAGTTCCCCACTTGCTGCAAGCCACAGCCATCCGAAGAGCAAGGCCAGTTGATGCATCTCTACTGCAAGGGCGAAGTGATACAAGTGGTTGTGATTGTTGTTGTTCCAGTCGCGACAGCAAGCTGCCACTGGTGTATGATGGAGCAGGACTATTGACTATTGGTGTGTATTTTCGGGCCGGCTGTCATCCATCTCAATTGAAGATGCAATGCGGAGGCTGCGCGAGTTTTGTGGAACTTGGATAAATCCCGAAACATGCTAAGAATGGGAATCTTGGGATTTGCGAAGCGAGATGCTGGGCCATGTGAACCCTGCGCAAAAGGAAGCCCTCTTGAAGCCTCGATATGGCGCTCATGTACCCACAATGCTTGTACGTCATCATAGCCTGTTGCCAATGGCCAGGGTTACGGGTTACCTTGCCGACGGCAGTGGCTGCCAGTGCTTCTTCTGACAGGCATGCTCCAACCAAAGAAGATGTTGAAACGCTAAACAACGATGCCCTCTGAGAAATCCTGAACTTTCTCAGGGGATCTTGACCGAAAGCCCCGAAACCCTTGAAGGAGATGTTGGCTGGCAGATAACTTAACCCCTGATTGGGACTCCGAAGAGAAATCTGAGCCTTTCCATAGCAAGTGTTTCCGCAACACTAACGATGCCTGGTACTTGTTCAAAAGTTTCACTCACAGCGCCTGATGTACAATCGTCAACGGACCTGATTCCTCCTCCAAGTGCCAGGCAGTCAAACCCTTTGAAAAATTGTCCATCTTTTGCTTGCTAGAAACATCCGCCCCCTACATCTGAAAACTAGTCAACCCGTATCACAACATCCGATGCCGATGTTGGCATTTTAAGATTGCAGCTGCCTCTTCCAGATTTTCCGAAAGTGTCCGCACTCAACGGTGTTTGCGTGCACAGCAGACTCCAAGTATCCCCATCTACGGCCTCTCGTCTCCTTCTGAAGTGCCTCCAAGTCCTCTCTGAAAAGTTCCACAGAGTCGTTCCGCGTGTCGAGTACAAAAAGCCGCAAAGCTGTAAGACCTCCTGTGAACAACTAGCAACGACTTGCAGCTTACGCGTTTCATGTAGGCTTATCGGCACTAAAGGCAAACTTGAAACAAATGGCTCCGCGGCTGACATCTAAGCTTGACTTACACCTGCAAACGACAGCGCCCCAGACCCTCTCACCTCGACTCTTTAATTAACCTCCCCGTCCTGCACTGCCGCCGTTGCCTTTGTTGTTGCGGAGCTGCCTTGAATCCAAAGGGTTGGCCGTGTCTGCTGCAAGAAGGATAAGAAGGCGGAGAAGGAGCTGCCAAACGGGTGTGCACGGTGCAGGTCGATCCTTACCAAGCCCACATCTTCCAACTCTATGGCTTGCAGCCGTAAGGTCGAAATGGAGACCGACTGCGTTTGGAAAGAAGACGTCGAAGCTGAGATCGACAACTCTTCGTCCCGGGGGCCCAGAACCGCCCTGAGTGCCTTCACCCGAATGCCCACATCCTCCGGGGCATTGGCTGCGAGATTTCGACAAAGCGCCTCGAAGAAACTTTGCTCGGGTTCCAGCGCAACCACCCTGGCGCCCTGCTGTCCGAACCAAATCGCTGCCAGCCCGATCCCAGCGCCTATGTCAAGGACCACTCGAACCTTTCAAAGCAACTGCAAGGGCTAGCAGAGGCTTGCACTAGTCGTGCTCTACATACATTTCACTGTGCCGAAGAAAACGAGCAGGAGAACTCCCTTAGCACCTGACTATGAATTAGACCTGGCCTGGTCCTTCAGAAGGCGCCTCACAGCAAAGAACTGGGAACCTTCACCACGGAAGCTTCGCCAAGAGTCTTCATGCCCTGCGCTTCCTGCGAAACGCAACTTCACGCCGGCCTTCTCCATCAGGGATACTTCAGTTTCCGGAACATAAGAATGCTGACACTGCGGTGGCTGCACTGCTGTCACTGCGATGCCCTGTGAAAATCGCCTGCAAAAGCCTACATATTGGACGCCAGCAGGGAAAGCAAATGTTTGGTTCACAGGACGTTGGAATTGTCCTGTGGGACTTTCCGAATCGATGACCTGCTTGCCTCTCCTTGCAAATCCCTCAGCATGGGACCACCAACCAAATGTGTGACCCCGTTCTCGGTTTTTCCTGGCATATCCCACGTCAGGTAGAAGCCAGCCACTGTTCTCATACCAGGGCAGGTGCCTCACAGCGAAAGGCCCCGCCACACGTAGGCATGTCCCAGGGTTTGAAGCAGGCATCGTTTCGTGTGAAATTTTTGCAAGTCCAATTGTGGTGTCGATAGCTGCCCAGAACACTTGCCTTTCTCCAGGAACTAAGAGATCTTCTTGCCAAAACCGACACTCGTGTTGCCAAACCTGTTTCCGAGCCGCATAATGCTCTGGTAGGTCATCCAGGCGCAGGGCAGCTCCCACCTTTCGCACTCGATGCCGGTCCATTATCTCCCAGAAGTGCTGCAGCCAGTTCCGGGGGACGTTGGCCTCAAAGAGTGTGTCCGGATCGGCCAAAACATATCGACCTCCGAACTGATTGATGTATTCAACCATGCTGGTGGAGCGATTCCAATGCATCCTCCACAGCACTTTAGAGATTTCGTTGCCCAAGTTAGAGGCCATGCGAACGACCCAAAGGAGCTTCTCCCTGTAATAGGACAGAAGCGGCTTGTATGTCGAGTTGTTGTCCAAAGCGATGAGGTGGTAGTACCCCAAGGAATGTAGCTGAGACACCAGCATCTGCAGATAGTACAGACGGTCCCGGCAGATGATAAAGATGGGTGTGCGCCAATAAAAAGGAGCGCTCTCCACCCGTTTCTGGATCCGCAGATCCGGGAAAGCCACTCTGGGGCGCAAGTACCATGGCTTTGACAAATAGTGGACGAGATTCTGTGCATTCGCAACAAAGAACAAACAGGCCACCCCAAGCATCCACAAATCAATGAAGCCCGGCATCATCTCAAGGCATAGACCTGCAGCATGACCCCCGATAGGGCCCCTGATGTCGCATCCATTGCAACTTGTAACGCGTTATGCATTGTTATCATTGTTGTGATTTTATTTGACAATACCTGACGCTTGTATGGGTATGCGGTGTTGGGAAAAAGGGATGCTCCACCAACATCTCAAAGGGGTTGCACAGCTCATATGTCATATGTCACATGCTTTTGGGAAAGCTGTTGCTTGGGCATCTGGGTGTCCGCTCTCGGGCATCTCTGCTCTCCGCAGTCATGGCCTTGTTGAGAGGTGTCTCATGTGTGGATTCGCGGCGCTGAGCGTTTTACCACACCGGCTCGAACAGCTTGTTGCAGCTCGCGAGCATCATGTTGCAGCTCCACGCACATGTTTGAATTTACTAAAATTCGGCGGCCGCTGCCAAGGTGAGCAGCCCAGAGAACATCTTCAGAAGTGCCGTACCAAGTTGACATCGAAGGGGAGCTAACAGAAGGGCAGCACGTGGCAGCATATGGCCATATGGCTCCTCAGCTTAGCAATAGGCCACGTGGCGTGGAGCTTCCTCGAATTGGTAGTGGCCGGCGACTCTCCGCCAGCGGCACAGCATGACCACTGGAATTCGCTTGCACGCACAAGCGTGCAACAAGTTGTTCCAGGCCTCCAAGCTTCTCCTCCAAGCTCACGACGTGCGGCGCATCCCAATCAGTTGCATCTGCTTAACAAGGAACTGAAGCTTGCAGGGCACTTGTCAACCTCGTCTCCTCCCAGACTTCGCCCAAAGGACGGGAATCGTCGAAGCTGCGATCACCGAGTGGGAGCATGGGGGGCATCAAGTTGCATTGCAGCAGCGATCCTCCGTGAACGTGGAGTCGAAGCACAGCGCGCCTCAAGCTTTCGGGCAAACAGCAGAGCCTTGGTATGCCATGTGGCATTGTTGCCTGCAGAAGAAACAGAATGCAGTTCAGGTGCGAAAGTGGCGCGGAATGGTTCGGTCGCAGCAGTATCGGCCTTGGAGCTAGATCTACAACCACCAGAACAGGCCTTGATCCTATTTCAAGGCCGCAATGCGCCGAAGGCTTTCAACCTCCGATAATCTCCGTACGCAGCATCGAAACATCAGATGGAAGAACACAACAAGACTGCACTGCCCTCGTCAAACACACAACGATCGTCAATCATCAGCCGTAACCTCAACTGATGCGAGTGATTCTCGCGTGTTCTCGGGCATGGGCACGCTGTAAACCTGGGCTTTCAGAACTATCATTGAATCATTTTTGAGATGCGATCCCAAAACCAGCAAAGTTGTCTTCACATTGTTCCTTCCAGCTAAGAGGACAACTCCTGCGGTCTTGGTTGGTCTGCAACGCGTTTAATTTTACAGTTGCGCAAGGTGTTCTGCCCCAATTGCTGGAGGGGACTTCACCCTGCCACGGCTATCTTGCACTTAGGGCGCCTCGCACTACAGTGATCCATCCAAAGCTCCGAAAGATCTCAAACGAACAAAGACAAGTGTCGGGTGCTCCTTTCGCACGAAGCGATTTTGCTCGTCAAGCTCTTGCCAAGCATTTCCTCCGTGCACGCAATACTCGCAAAGGTTTAAAAACAACACGATCAAGAAAGTCAAGCCGCGTTATTGAAATTCGGTGTCTGTCTAGTGCTTCCCGTGTTGAAGACATGGCCACATCCGAATCCGACGCTGTCTGCTGCTGAACGACTGGGATTCCAGCAGCTCATGTCCAATGGGATGCAGCCTTACCACGCAGGTGCTTAGACAAGAGGCTGGGAGAACCGAAGGCGAGGAAAGGAACCTGTCTCATTCTTGGGAGAATGGGCCCACGCTGCCCCCGTAATTGCCGTGTTCTCACTCCACCGACGCAACAAAGACCACGCTCACGACCACACCCTGTGTGTTTTTGGGGGACTCCCATGCACGAGCGTTCAGGGTTCCGGCAAACATGTCAACATTATCAAGGCATGATCAGTTGCAGAGTCGGCACTGCGGATGGACGCCCCAAACAATGCGGCCTGTGACTTCTTTCGCCCAAAGCTGGAAGGGTTGTCGAAACGTTCCGGAGCTTAAATATCGCATACGCCTGGAAAAAGACCCTGGTACCTTCTCCGGACCGAGCTTGAAGTCGGTGTAATCCACGGTGTCATTCGCAAACTTGTGCAACTCTGCGAGCCTCAGCGGAGTGCGAATGTGACCAATGGAGTTAACAACTGGCACGCGCATGGAGAGAAAAAACAGAACTACGCACGTCGCCACCTTGGCATACCTTAGCATACCTTGGCATCCAGATTGGCAGCTTCAGCGGCCATGGTGTCTTGGGCAAGCATGACTCCTCGGTCAAACGATCGAAACAAACGTAACGAACGTGATTCTAAACCTGGGCTCCTGCCAATATCCTCTGCCTTCTTGCATTGTGTATAATAGGCTTTAACAGAGCAGTCCGGCAGCACTGCTAAAAAGCGTCCACCGATGGCAACAACTTGTTGATGGCTTCTTTGGCCACTGCAATTTTGTCCTTGGGAGGAGAATGCAGGCATCAACTCATGTGTCATCGATGAGAGCAGCCTTGGATGAAAGACTACTTTCGCAACAGAGATTAGATTTGCAACAGCTGCAGCCCGGGGATCCAATGCCGGATGCTTGTACATCCAAAGCTGAGAGCAAAGAACGGCCAGTGCTGTGTAGCCAACTGCGCATGACCCCCAGTCAAATCCAAGCAGTATCGGGTCGCACAAGTCCTTGGCTGTAGCTGTAAAGTGCTGGGCAACGCATAATATTTGGACCGGCAACAGCTTGAACTCGTGGCTTCAGCTGAGACACTCTTTCAAAAGTCTCGTAGCGCTGTTCCGGAGCCATCGAGATGACCTGGTAGCATCGTGAGAATTCGGAGGCACGCAGAAGAAAGTTCATTGGACTTGCATGGACAGTCCACACGCAGCCGGCTCCCCGACGATGTTATGCCGCGCCACTTGCACGTCTGCGATGCTTCGAGTATATTTCCAGACATGCATGCATGCAATAGGTTCTGGACCGTCAGCACGAACAGGAAAAGGTTGTCGTCGTAGTCACAGCCTCCAACCGGTCAGCTCCCGTAAGGCACTGCATATGCATGCATGGCTCAGCTGCGCTGCCAAGAACAGATAACTGGACAAACTTTTGGTAAGAGCACGAGAGACAGCATCTCAGCAAGATGTGACAGGTGGCGGCATCCCTCCGCAGTACGAGTGAAGTCTGCGCTTGCCTGCGACTCGGAGAGTACAGGCTGGATGTGAGGCCGCCACTTCGTGCTGCACCACTGCACCATACCAGATGGCTCAAGGTCTGGGCCGTCTTGCTTCGTTGGGGGTGCAGCTTTTGTTGAGCCTCTTTTGACCTAAGCACAATGTGTTCATTCATGTCATTCCATTCCCTTCCATTCAAGAAGCTCAGAGGTGTCGACGAACAGCCACCAACTAGCGAGTCACAGTAGCCAGTAAGGCCTGGGCAGAAGAGGAAGTAAGTTGTTACGGGCCTTGTAGTACGCCTGGGTGGAGATGGCCAACATCATCGAACATTCCATCAAGTTCAGACGCTGTGAAGCCTCTCCATGCGCCTCGTCCCACAGCTGTTCTGCGAGACTGATGTTTTCTGCCTCAGAGGAACAGTACGCTCCGCTCCTCGGCGCTTGTTTTAAACTCTTTCACATGGAGACAACGATGCTTCGCGAGAAGTGACATGTCTTTCGCGGTTATTTTCGCAGACTTTCACGCAGCCTATCTTGAACAACGCCATATCGCACATCTCCAAGCTGGACAGCAGCCTGAACCCCAAGCCGGTGGTGTCTGTGTAAGTGAGGCCTCTGTAGCAGCAGGGGAGCGTTTTTTCAAGGACAGGGCCTTCGAAAACACACGGAAAATCCAACTGTCAGAATCTGCCAAGTAGCTTAATGTCCTTTGCTAGCACAAACAGCTCGCGAAAAGTGAATTGTCTTTCGCGGTTACCAATCACACAATCTTTCGTGGACCAGTAGAAATGGCTGTGAATGGTCGTTGTATGTCAAATCGAGTTTCTGGCTTTTGAAGTCCTCTGCACGCTTATGCTGCAGAAAGAATCAGCACACTCGGCAGGCTTGTGCAAGTCCAGGCTGACAGCTCATGTCGGCTGCCCACTCGATTTCAGTCAACCGCACATTCCCGGCATGATTGCGGCCGCACTTCGACACAATGATCTGGCAATTGCAGTCGTACATACTAGTAGTCACTGAAACTGGTTTCGGTGGGTTTCGGTGTGTCGGTCGACCGAAGATATTCTTAATAATGTTGGACTCGGTTTAGTGCGTAGGGGTCCCCCCCCCGCAAACAATTTTGGGGTTTTCGGGGATCCTGAAAAGTGTGGGCTGGGGTTGTCGTCTCGTTGTAGTACTAGTAGTACCAGTAGTACTACTACTGCATCAGCGGAGACGAAAGAAACCAGCCTTCAGCTTCCTTTTGTTCTCTCCTAACCCGCAACCCCGGCCGGGCAAACATCGCATAATTGAGGACTACCCTAAACAATGGGGGGTCCCCTATAAGATTTCCGGAACATCGCATAATAGTGCCGTGCTGGCAATCGCCCTCCTCTTCAAAGCTCGCGTGCGCCTGCGCATGTCGTGAAGCATTTTTCGCCTTAGAGCATGCTCCTCCACGACACGGGCGGGGTCAGGTTGAATCGGCGTGGAGAACGGGCCATAAGTGCAGCTGCTTGCAATTACGGAGGTGCAAGTGTACTCTTGACCTGGCAGGGCCATTGAGCCGATCAAGCCGAGCAGTCGGCTCTACACGAGAAGCCCGGGCACTTGCGAAAAGTACACAGGCGAAGCATCCAGCTCGGGCTGTCCATACGGATTCAGACAGGCTGCAAGTTGTGGGTCGGTTTGGCCGATCTGCCAGATGTTTACATCCGTTGCCTCGAACGGGTCGAAGGCCACGGGGAAGTAAGAGCTACAGGTGCCAATCCTCGCAGGATTAGGATTCGCAGGTATCACGAATGGCCTATATCCCTGCAACATCCCCGTTCTGCAAGCGAACCGCTTGCACCTAGCGGAGCATCCCCCAAGTGCATGAGGGTCATGAGATGGCATGCCATGAGGGTGCAGCTGAGCCGCGGCACTTCAAATGTGATGATCTCGCTCCAAAGGCTACCGGGCTGCTTCCTGGTCTGCATGTCTGCATGTGCGCAAACATTCCTGGCTTTGTTTGCTTGCGACCTCTTGGAATCAGGATGAGAGCAGCAATTCAAGCAGCATTCTTTTGCTTTGAAGACTACCGCTTGAAGAAAGATGTGATGCGATGATTGCACATGCAACCAACAGAAAGATGCCAGGCAAGGGAGCGCGCCAAGCGACTTCTGATGAATGCAAAGCAGCACGTTGCGACCGTGCGAGCCGGAGCCAAGGAAGCCCCCAGCTGGCCAGAAACTGGGCGGCGTGGGGCTTGGTTGGGATCTGCAAAGTGCGGCCAGCGCAATGCGAGCACAAGCACAACTCACAGACGAAGCAGCTGCAGCATTGCCCTCGGCAGGAAAAGTCCATTCAACATGAACGCACCGATCAGTCCAGGTCGGACCGGGCTGAGCCAGATCGAAGCGTTCAGCTTTAGGAAGGCAAAGCGGAAAACGTCCTGGCGCAAGAAATTAACACACCTGCGATGACGGCGACCACGCGAACATAGACTAACAATCAAAGGAGATCAGAGGCTTTGTAGGAGGAATGCTCTACGGATATTGTCAATGCTTTCAGTTCTGCTCTGTTTTCTTCATCGCCGTCTGTCCGTCCTTGGCCCCATGCAGGATCTCGTTTGAGAAGGTTCGGGTTGCCAGGAAATTGGCCAAACAAATAGGCTTCCAATGCATCTCCTTCAAGCAGATCGATCATCCGATACCTAGGTACTGCCTTCTTGGCCGCTAATTGGGCATCACGGCATCCTTGTTGATGAAGAAGTGGCTGGTTTCATGCTCGTGCGCATAATGCCTCGTGAAAGAGCACTGGCTTGAGGGCTCTGAATCACCGACTATCACTTGCTGTACCACATAGATCACACACAATACGCATAGCAATTCCACGGCAGTACTTTCAGGTACTACTGGTAGTTCTCAGCCCCAAGGCACATGTTCGATGCGTTGTGCTCTAAGTTCAGCAGCCTGCAAGCCCAACGGTATCAAACGTTTGTGCAGATCATGGCCTTGGCATGAACCCAAGCACACAAGCTTTGTCAGATCTTGTCCGGGCAGCTTCAGGATCACATGGTTGGACCGGGCACTGTGACCCCACGGTCGGCAATCGAAGGACCAGTGATCCTCATGAAGTTGCACGTCAATATACGATCAGAACTGTAGGAATGGCATGTGCCGGGGCTCCAAAGCCCAGGGGCTCACAACACAGCAGACCGTCCGCCTAACGCTGCAATTCCACTGTTTGGAGCCAAGCCTCTGGCCAGAAGAGTGCTCCTTGACCTGAATCGCAGACCCTTCCGCGAAACTCCCCGCGGCCCTTTGTGCGAAATGCAGTGTGACTGACTGTTGAGGAACTACGGCCAGTGTAACAGTGTAATGTTTGTTGTATGTTTACACCTCCCCCCCTTCCTACAGAGTTAGAGTTATATAGGCACTCCTTCCGTGCTGATGTCGGCTTGTAAAGTACCCCCCCCCCCGGCCCCCGGAAAAGTATCGCAGGAGCCTCTTTCGCTCTTCCTGTATGGGATCTGGACTGTGCCCTTGTATGCCCTTGCCAAGGGGCGCAGAAACTGAGGCGAGTCGAAGAGCAGCTCTGGCCTGTACAGTAGAGTGATGTCTGTGTCCACCCACAGGATCTCCTTGAAGGATGAGGACATGATGGACCTAAGAAATATGATGGATCTCGAGCTTGGGAGCTTGATTTTTGGAAACATGGAGGCAGTCCTGCAAGCAAGCGGCGGTAGAATCGTCTGGAAGTCTCTATAAACTCCCGGAACCTGTCTCAGGGACCGATGTTGCGCCCTCGGCAGCACTGTCTTGTCAGCGGAAATCATAGCTCCAATTGTCCACATCAGCCACGGCCACGTGCCTGGAGCTTCCGGCAGGCGGCGCCCCACGTGGCCAAGGCATCGCAGTGGGCTTCTTCCAGCTCAAAGGCATGCCAAAACCTCGGCATCCGACTCACGAAGGCTACTGTAGATAGTTGGTGAAGAGAACTGAGTGTTGGAAATTGTTGGAACTCACGCATCATACGCAGGCAGGGGGCTCGACAGGCAAATTGGACTTCATCTGTACTCGCAAAACCTCCAAATTTGCAATGGCCTGGCACAGGGCCGGACCCGAGACGTAAGGGACGTAAGGGACGTGAGACTGACGTGAGACTGACGTGAGACTGACGTGAGACTGACGTGAGGGACGTAGGGCCCCATGGCCTGCAGCACGTGCATGGGCCCTCCGCTCATGACAATGCCGCGGCCTTCAAAAGAACCTCAGCTTCTTGGGCCAAAAAGGGTCTGTAGGTCCCGGAAGTTGTAGGCGACCCCCTAGATCAAGTGGAGCCTGGCTTGGGAAGCGGTGTAGCACGCAGATCCTGCACCCAAACCACAAGCTGCCAGCAAAGAACTGCAGCACGCACGCGCGCTGGAAGTTACAAGGAGTCTCGCAGCAGCCCTCCGGCAGGGCAAGGCCTGCATGAACAACTCGAAAGCGCGCCGTTCAGACGGGAGGTACTCCAAGCACCTACCGACAATGAGCGACTCGTCCAACATGCGTCAATGAGATCATTTACAATCAGCTTAATCCACACAAATGCTTTGAGACTTTGTCTGGAAATGCCCCCATTTCACTCGGCACCACCTTTTGTGAAACTGAGCCCTGCTCCCAAAATCGTCCGAGCGACTCGGGTGTTGGCATGCCATCACCTCAGTGGCTCCAAGGCTAGAGCCATGGCTTGATGTCGCTGCGACATGCAAGTGATCGTGCACCTCATCTTTGTAGCAAGCGATACACTGTCTTCAAAGCTGGAAAACAAAGCGGACACGATTTGACACCCAAAGCCTAAAGCAT
>CAJNDS010002827.1:87234-267421 GCA_905221605.1 Symbiodinium natans
ACTTTGGGAGCTGCCTGGCCGTGGGCCAACTTGTCCTCCCTATGTCATGCAGGTGCCCACTTTGCTGGGTCTACCGGGGGACCGCGCAGAGCCTCGCCGGCCTGCAGGGAGCCAAAGTCAGCTCTGAACTCGTCAGGTTTGGCTGCTCTCTTTCTTTGTTTGGATTCAACAATATTCACGGTTTAGGCTACCAAGCTGAGAATTCCAGGAAAATTCTGAGCCCTGCTCCATTGTGACTGAATTCAGATCAAAGTTACGCTTAAGCAACAGAGAAAGCTCATGACAACTTTTCAATCCCTCATCGAAGTCGACGGGTAGTCCAATGTCCACGCGTCCCTGCAGGCTCCAGCCCGAAGAGCGAAGGCACGTCACCGCAGGCACAAGGAGTCAAGGATGGTAAAAGATGGTAAGGCATGGCAAAGAATTTGTGATTGATAGTCAAGGACGGCAAAGGGCAAAGCATCCCCCAAAGTCGCAGAGGTCGCTTGCTACAAGCCTACTCATGGCTCATCCAATCGGTTCTGAAGTCTCTGACTACCATGTAGCTCGGGAAGGACGATAGATAACCCACCGCGCAAGTTAGAACCGTCTCCCCGAGACTTGCCAAGCCCATCAAGCAACCAGCTTCTTCATCCGGCCCGGACGCTTGGTAAACCGGAAGAAGGTCTCCCCTCACCCCCCTCGCTTGTTCGCCAATGATGCATTCTGCCCACTGCCCCCTTGGACTCTCATCTGGTCATCGGCATGCTTTCGTGTTTGGGTCCACAGCTCTTCCGCTGATGCGGAGCACTGCAGAGCTACAGCAACGTTAGGGCAGTGGGTCTGAAGGCCTCCGGACCCTGAATGACCCAGCCTGCCACATGTCCTGCTGCATATCGCACAGGAACTGTTGTTGAGGCCCCAGGATACTGCCAGGCCGACATATCCGGTTCCACCTCAATGGAGAAGCGGTAACAATCAAGATCACGTGATCGGATGGGCTCGAAGATCTGCAAGCTAAGTGGTGTGTCGCAGTGCCTATAGCCTTCATGGGTCACTGAGGAAAATAAAATGGATGCAATATGGCTCAATATGGCGCACTCTTCTCAATGCCATATCTTGAGCCGCCAGGCCCGATCCAGGCTCGTGCCGGCCAGCGGAAATGTTTCATGGCCTTAGTGCAAGAAACACAACCTTCAGCTGGGAAGACAATGCAACGCACAGCGTGTTTCCTAGCCTTAGCTTCTTTCCGCAGTGGTTCATGGAACTGACAGAGCCCGAGGCATAGAGGCCTATCAAGGTGCCTGTGCGCCCCAAGCCGGCCTGGACACTCTCAAGAGAAGCACCGCACAGATGTACGTGTAATGTGACCAGCCTTGCAGTGAACAGCCACCGCACTTGGCTCGTTCTCCACGATGTAGAGGAATTTTGAAATGATCTGAGCCGCTACACTGAGCAGCTAGACACTCCCGAACCCCCTCCCCCACCCCCCCGGTGTCCAAATACAAGTGGCCGAGTTGCCAGGATCTGTTGGCCGAACTTCTTTGAACAAGGGTTTGGAGAAAGCCCTGCCCCCCCAGCCTCCCTGTCCGGACAGCTTCCATCAAGGAAATAGAGATCCACGTGCTTGAGGCCATGGTCGACAAAACGCCGTCGGTCATACCTGTGAGACCGAGGGGATCACGGCGAGGCCCAGTGCGAACCGCTGTTTTATGAGTCCGTATAGCGGCTTAGCACAAACGCTTTGGAACGAGCCTCTTTGTGGCAACTTGGGGCCGTTCCTACTCACGACTCTGGAGCGCGACGACGTGGCCTGATTGTCGAATCTGGGACCTCCCTGATTCCTGTTTTGCCCACTGGGCGAGTGGGCCTCTCTTTGGTTGGCAACAAGCCCCCAAGGACCCCACCCAAGCTTCACATGCCAACAAGCGCATGAGCTCAGACAACTTCGGAGCTGAAGGATTTTCAGCCTGCTGACACCGCAAGCTTTTTCTGCTCTCAAGTTAAAAACAAACAAGCCTTCAGGGGTCCACCAGCAAGCCTATATGTCCCCTATTTACTCTCCTAATTCAAGGTTTAGGTATCCGGCACCAATAGGGTAGCATCAGACATTCAGGTACAAGCGGGTCCAACAGCCGACGCTGGCAAGAAGCAAGCGCGACACTGCGCCATACTGCGCCCATGCACCAGGGTGGACACTGCGAGGCTCGCTGGCAGAACACGCAGCCAACGCTTTGCGCGCGCACACCCCTGGAACGTACCCCCAAAAACCTGCATGAAAAGCGCACTAACAGTACCATAAGCTTACGATTCTATTTTGCTACATGGTCCTGAGCTGCATTAAAGCACATCAAAAACAGAAACTCGCAACTTACCACCAACCACGCTGACAGCTTTCCACAGAACCACGCAACCACAACGCCATCACACGCTACTTTTGAAAGAAATGCCCCGAAAATCTGAGGGCCTCGAACCCCCCCACCCCGCCCTCGGACCGCAGCCCTGAGCCCTGGCACCCTGAAACAACACCCCGGTCACCCCCCTCCCCTGGCCGTCTTCCAGGCCCCTCGGATCTTAGTTTAGAAGCCCTACAATGGGGATCTTTGAACATACCCCAAATTTCTAAGTCAAAAGCAGCTAACAATATTCACAATGCACTTTGATATAGATTTAAATAAGATTGGGCACGCCCTCAATGAAGCCCTAAGCAAAGCCTTCACCCAAAACACAAAGGTGTGTGTGGCTGACAATACCTCTGGAACCATAAACCCCATTCTGAGTACCTGCATCACGAACATGCTCAGAAATAACCTCCCGGTCTAGGGCACGCCGTGAGATTTCAATGTCATTGTAGCATATTTTATTGCTTGGGGCGCGGGGTATGTTCCAGAGGTATGTTTCCAAGCGATTGAACACACAGAGCTCTGAGACCTTAGGCCCTCGCAAAGGGTTATCAGCTCAGTTCGTCAAATTCACTCCTGCACGACCAGCTACTGCTGCAGGAGGGAATCTTGTGAAGAGCCTCTACTCTGGGATCATATGAAAACTCTTCCAAAAACAAATGCAAATGGAGCCTCTTTTCGCTAGATGTCACTGCATTCGTTTTGTAAGTTCTGCAGCAGTGAGGGTACAGCTCATCGGGTCAAGGCTTAAGATTCTTTGCCCCGCACGAGGGCTGTATATGGCTGTATCAGATCTTCATAGGGTAAATTAACATACGCAGGTCTGAGACGTCAAGGAGCTTGAGGGCAGGTAAGGTTTTCTTTTGGGTCAAACTGCCGACTATGGTTTCAAAGCATATCCCAAATAGCAAGTAGCGAAAGTTATGCCCAAGTTGTTGGCTGGCCGTATTACAAGCAGAGAAACACGTTTGCGCGTGAGTGTACCTGCAACACACCTGCAACTTTTAGCCGTGAGCGTCGGGTGTTCCAGACAGGCGCACTGCTTCTTGTTCAGCCGCACGACCAAGCCAATGCCCGCATCTCGAAAGATGGGCACATAGTCCTCTGGCTTTTCGCTATCAGCTCTTTGCATTTGCACGGCCATATGGCCCACATGACGAAGCATCAAAGAAGTGATCTGGGACAGCTGAGCTGTTGCCAGAGGTGGGCCGATCTTTCCAGGAAACTTTCATGCGCTCTGAGACCAGCGTGCAACCCAGTCCTCTGGTGTGAAAGCTGGAAACCTTGGAGGAAGGTTAGCACAAGAAAATCAAAAAAGCCAAAAAGAATCAAGGGTTCCCAGCCCGGCTTCATGTAATGTGAAATGTTGCAGCCGTTGGGCCCATCTGCGTCTGTGGAAGTAGGACTTGGCCCAGCAAAGGCCAGGAACTTATCCTCAGGTGCAAGCGCTGAACGTGTTAAAGGAAACGAATCCCAAAAGTCCGAGTGTCTGGAATGATCCAATTCATGTCCCCATTCTCCACCTGCAATCGGAGATGCGCTGCAGGCTTCAAGCCCATGTCTATGCACATCTGTCTAGTTGGCTGTCTGGTTTTTGCATTGCCGCGCTGCCCCTGCAGTGCACCTAGCTACCAGCTACGCACAATTCCTCGTAAGCCCGTCGTCGCCGCCAGAGATTTGTCTGTCTGAGGTTGGCGTTGTGAAGAGTGCAATCAACTCTTGCTTGAAAGAAAAAGAAGTGCCAAGGCAAAAGGTCTCCCCCTATCGTGCGACAAAGTCTCATCCAGAAGTCGCTGGATTTCCCTCAGACCCCTCAACAACATCCGGTACTAGAACCAGCAGACCAGGACCTGGTCTCCTTCCCCTTTCCCAACCCGTCCCTTCAACCGAACATTTGTGCAGCCCCCCCCCCTCCCCCTTTTGAAGGCCCCCCCCCCTCAGACCCTCCCCTCTCCCCGTTGGTGGGATCCTGGGACCCCTTCAAACCACTGTGGTGCCGCGCAAACTTGATCGCACGCTACACCCCGCATTGGGCCAGCCGCGAGTCATACGACATCATGTCACACAGAGGCCTTCTCAAAGAACTCGTAGGACTCCACGTCGAAACTCAGTTCGTCGAAGCGTACACAGATTCACATCAGAATTTTTCGGGTGTTTGCAGGGGCTCTCCTGGTGGCAGCGGCTCATGAGGCTCATCAGATATCATGAACGCACATGTCGAAAAGCCGACCCGAGGTCCACAAGTTGCTGCCTGGGAGCTGCTTCCAGTCAAACCACCCACACTCGATGGCCTTCTCAAGGCCCTGAGCCGGAGCTGCAGTGCTCTATGCTCCATCACCCAACATAGAATAAGACTTCAGAAGGCTGTGCATGACTCGAATCAAGCTTTGATGAGCCTTGAGGCAATCCAAGACAGTCAGGCTATAAGTGCAAATGCCGCCTCGGGACATCTTGCATGTCACAATGTGCACAATATGCAGAATGCAAAGTGCCGAGAGGGATCCCTCGACACGAGGTCCAAGGAGTCCAAGGCCCAGGCAGGTCGCATCACGATACGGCAGGAAGGGAGGGTAGACAGATTGGAATGGCTTGTACGCCTATTCCAAAGCTCCAAGCGTGCTCGAGCACCACTTCCACTCTGCTACGGAGGCTCTCAAACTGAATCCTTTCAATATCGGATACTGCAGCACATGCAACTGCGCCTCATCTGCTGTCTTGCCCAGCACAATGACCTATGTACGTCCAAGCAGGGTGACCGCTCGCAAAGGTCGAACCCGATGAAAAGCAGGGTGGTAGACCCCGGTAGACTTGCGACTGGTCGTATTATTGTTTTGGTCAAAAGCTGCCTGGAAGGCGCCGATCATCGTGGCGGCGTTGGCGCGCTGCAAGGGGCAAGCGAAAACACCAAGGCAAGCGTCTACCCCTCCCGCCCCCTAACCCCTGCAAGACACCCTGTGCCTTTTTGGGATCATGAGAGCAATAGTGGACAATCCGCTTGTCAGCGAGACTGCTGTCTCCGAGCTTGGCCTTCAGATCTTCAATTAGCAGATTCTTCAAGTAGCAGGCAGTCAGTAGGCACTCAAGGTGAGAAGCTTCATGAGGTTTTGCTGTCTGAATGTTGAATGCTGTCTCCTGTCCGCACCTCCAGCGCCTTGCAGTATCTCCAAACCATTCCCAAGTTCAGTGGACCTGAGCCACTCATTGAAGCTACGTCCTTGCTGAAGCTCCCATGCAAACCTCAGAGCAGAGCCAAAGTCAGCGAAAAAGGGTTCATAGATGAACTCTTGATCAATGCTGAAGTAGTGCACCTGCAACGAAAACATCGCACACACTTGCAAGGAACTGTCTCCGTGACTGCAGCCGCCCTAGCAGCTTTCGCGTGTTCATGCTCGATTCGTTCTGCAAGCGAAGCTCCATGTGGCTTCACTCATTTGCCGCCTTCGGATTGGCGCGCGGCGCTGCGTGGAGCGCTGCCCAGTAGAGCCGGTTGGGAAGGATCTCGGAGAGGGAAAACATGAGAAGCTGCTGCAAACACAACCTACAAAAGCTTACAAAAGCTTACAAAGCTTGTTCAAGGGAGGTGGTTCCCTCAGAAAGGGTGCTAAAATCTCCAGCTGCACCTGGATGGCATCGGCCAGATCCCGTTCCGTCATCAGGCGAAAAAACAAGGGCCCTGCGAGCACCGGTTAGCATGAAATGCATGCAAACTCGGATGTGAATGCAGGCTGGATCCACAGCAGCAAGACCACTCAGATCAGCCCTCCGCAACGCTACCTATAGCCTAAGTGGCGCACCCGAATCACTCGAGAGGCATCCGGAAGCAATTTGAGGTGCAAGTTCCGAACGCCTCGGACCCTAATGCAGAATGCTATTCGGAGCCAAGCGGTTGCACGGCACCACGCAATCAAATGGTCACAAGAAGACATGCGCTGATCACGTGCCAACACTCTCGCAGTCACAGGATGTAGAGTGTTCAAGCTTCCCATATCACGAGCACGGGGCATACGATGAACAAATGCACCCACTATCATTCATGTGCGTTTATCTATATATATATATATCCAAAATTGACTAGCTCAATTCAATAAGTCGACAAAAATGTGTTAAATAAGATATCCACTTTGCACTCATCTTAAAAGCGAAGATTCAACTTCGACTGTTCACATGGCGCCATTCTGGACCTTCTGGCAGTGGGGTGAGTGGAGTGGGAGAGTGGGAGAGTGGGATAGTGGCAGAGTGGGAGGGTGGGAGAGTGGGAGAGTGGGAGAGCGGGAGAGCGGGAGAGCGGGAGGGGGGTGTGTACCAGCCATGAGCTATTAAACAATTTTCGTGGAGTCGTTTCTGACCCAGCAAGGCAAGCGTCATGTGAGCATCGACCGCAACCAGACACTGTGTAGCCAGAAATTGCACTAAGGGTCAAAGCTGCCTGCCATCGGGTCACAAACTCGCAGCTTTGCACTGGGACTGTGATTCAGCGATGGATCTTTGAAAGGACGAAACCTTGGTGAGCAGGTTTAAGACCAGGCTTGCAAGTTGAAAGGGCCATGGAGCACATGCAAGTGGAGGGAGGAAGGGAGGGATGGAGAGGGAGAGGGAGGCAGAGAGAGAGAGAGAGAGCGAGAGCGCAAAAAAAACAAAAACGAAGTACGAGTACCGCCTGGAAGCAGATTCAACTTGAGCAGTAGTTCAGTAAGATGCTTACTTGGGTGCTACAAAATGTTTTTGTAACGTCGAAGCCCCATCCACGGCACGATTTTTTGACGCGGCTATTGCCTTGCAGGCCCTAGCTGTTTTGCATGTGTGTTAACGGGCAAGCCATGAAAAGGAACCCGTACACTGAGCCATATGTGCATGATGCACAGCTTGAGACTTGAGAACACAACGTGATGTACATGCTGTAGGGAAGCTGGGGCCCTTTGGGCTGTCTGTCCTCTTGCTGGTGTTTGTGAATGATCTTGATTGATTTTTCACTATGCTAGAATGTAGCTGCATCAGGAACTACAAGTATCAGAAGCGGCGACCACGCGTGCGCTGTCTGTATCTGCCCGCTTGTCCGAGTAGCTCTCTTTTGTTCCGGAAAGACCGCCGGTCAAGCTGGAGACGCTGATGCAGGTTTCCGCTTCGGTGCGGGGAGCTTCGGTAGCGGGACCCAAGTCTCAGAAGCATCCTCGTCTTGCCCTCGCTTCGCCTGGCCAAGTCTGCAATCTAGTAATGGTTCTGCAATGCTGCGGTGGGAATGTGACAGAATAGAGCCTGGAGGCCAGATTGCTCGAATGCTTTCTCCACGGAGCCAACTGCCGACCTTACAGGTTCTTACAGTATCTCGAAAGCAACACCTGCCGTAGTCGTCGTGGAGAACACGAGCACCCTTCAGGTCCACGTAGGCGCAAGCTTAGACTCGGATGTTGGAGCCAAGATTCCAGCTCCTGTTGTTTGGTCTCGTCTCTTGATTCTCTTGCGCTGGAAGTCAAAAGTGTTTCTTCATGGCTGTGCCCTCATCTGCCTGAAAACTTCTGGTTGTGAGCCTCTGCAGGATAGGGACCGGTCCTGTACATTATGTTTTCATGTGCAAGCGTTGTGCAGAATCGGCTGCTGCCACTCTCTCTTGCCGCGGTACTGCCTCCTGCTTCGCTTGGGAAGTCGAGCGGGTGACCTGCCCCATTGTTTCGCTGATGACTACGCTTCTCGATGTGACGCACACGTTGGGCATTACAAGGCACTTCCGAACTCTCTCCTGGAAATGTTGTTCACGCCACTCAAAACATGCGTGCTTGCACTTCTTGCACTCGCAAGTTGAATCATAAGCCGGTGGACCACTGTTGGGCCGTCGCAGCTGCTGGGTAACTCCATGTCCCTCCTGCACCATGCGAAAAAGTACCATGTTTCCTCGCCTCGGCAGTTCCCCCAACTACAGTATAATCCCGCCCTCCCGAGATCAAACCTGTTTCAAAAAGTCTTCAAGACCCAAGGTTGATGTGGACGTCCAGCTAAAGTCGCACTGATTTTAGTGATTCAATCCATCACGGATCACAGGGGGTTGAAGGGGGGGGGACAGACTCTCCCGCTATTTGCAACAGTGCGCCACATTGTCAGACCGGGCATTGCATGCTGAGGCGTTGCAAACGGGACCCGCTTGCTTGCTTGTCTGTCCGACTCTTGGTTGTTTCTTGGCTGGCTTGTTTGCCCATCCGTTGCTTGCTTGCTAACTTGCTGGCTGGTCCATCCGAGCTTCTGTTGCTTGCTTGCAGTGTTGTCATTCGCAAAACTGAAAAAGGAAAACGATACAGCAACAAAATATGCACAAAATGCTGACCCCTGCTGCTGCCAATGCCGATGTCAGCCGCGGGTAAATCCAACATCCCCTACCGAGCCACCTGCAACCTAGTCACAAGCCCTCGTCAAAACGCAGCGCTTCGCTTTCAAACATGCAGCTACTCAGAACTGATCAAACATAAGCGTATTGGCACATCTCCTTGGCTGGGGCTGGTGAGCAATCGAGGCATCCTCGACCTCACATTCGCTGCTCGAGGAACGAAGCAGCGAATCAAAACCCTGCCAGGCCTGGAAGAAGGCATGGCAGCATGCTCGGCAGGCCAGCCTCGCGAGTCCCACAAGAAAAACTTGGTTGGGCGCCCTCATTGTGCAACCGATGTTTTGGTTGGCAAGCTCTGCCCACGACCAGATGATATTGGGTAGCAGATGTTAAAACATTTGCTGAAAGCAAGTATTCAATGATTCTGAGCGGGCAACCGACACTCCCTCAGCAGAGCTCGTTATTGGGATGTTCGCACGCGTCGGTTGTGGGGTGTCTAAGTTGTAGCTTTCAGGGCCGTTTCGTGGAGTTCGGACCTTTCCGCGGTGTGCTGCTACACTGCCTTCTCGAAGCTGAAAGATATGAGACAAGCTCACCTGGCTAGTGACTGTTCTCTTCTTCACACGCTCCTGCAGTCCTGCAGTTGCTGTAGTAGTTTCAGACACCATACAGGGAGGCTATTTCCTCAGTCCCATACTAAGAGCCAATATGGGTGAAGTTCCACGTTGAAAATACTCCAGCCTGTAAGGTCCAAGGTGCATCAGGTCAGAGTCTGTGCACATAAAGCCTTTTCAATTGTGATCTCTGGCACATTTAGGAGAAGCCTACGAAGAAACAAGGTGTACAGCACGGCATCTTGTTTCAAAGCTTTTCTTCTGTGTTGAGTCGTTAAGGCTCAATGTCGCGGTATTCTCGCCCAGCCATGGATGAAAAAGCATCTGCGCGAACTCCATCAACTGACCCTGCAATTCAACAGGTGATGAGCCCAACGCCTGGGCAGAAGCACATGTAGTTAGTGATGCTCCATCTTTTGGCGTTGAATGTTTGCAGTTATAAAACTTTTGCTAGGGCTTCGGGATTGCTATTCGGCATATCTCTTCGGGTACAGGGTTTTCGAGTCAACATCGCGCTTGAAGTGTGAGGCTCCCAGGGGAGAGGGGAGGGGGCGGGGGAAGGGGGGGTGAGAGGGGTGGGGAGGAGGGGGGACGGGGACGGAGGGAAGAGCGTGGACTCTCCACGAACAATTGAATTATCAACATCGTTGGACAAAAACAAGACAAACGCCGTCAACCTGAACTGCACTATGAAAACCAAGTGATCGGCAAGTCTTGTCACAAAATCCCGTCGCTCGTCTCTCTGCGGGAGCTCGCAAACATGTCGAGTCAGAGAGCCGCAGGTGCACATTGGTGCAAGCGCTTCTTCGCGGTTTAGCCGAGACAGAAATCAAAGCTATGCTCGAAAAGGCGGGCCTGGAGCGCATTGGTACGGTGACAATCTGGAAGTCCTTTGCAGAGAGGCAGTAGTTTCAGATGTACGGCTTCAACACAGAACGTGAGCTTCTTTCTCATCCTGTCTAGTCTAGTAACGGGGATTCGTCCTGTCTTCGGACTCGTGCCGGATTGAAAAGGAGCCCTGCTGGTGGCGGGCGTCTGTGCTGTATGGTATGACCTCAGGCAGTTTCAAGCCCCATCCGCAGACAGCTTTCGAAAAGTGACGTGGTGACGTGGAACTGAAGGAGAAGCTCGGACAAGAACTTCTTACTTTTCTTACAGAGAAGCAAAGGGCTGAAGGATCGTCATGAAAGTCACGGCGATGTATTGCGATGCTACCAAGCCTTGAGCAGGATTTGCAGGATTTAGTGCCCCAACAATCCATTTTCCATTTCGATCTCGCGAGTGCTCACGAGAGCAGGAATCCTCAATGGCCCGAGAACAATGCCTGGCTGCATGGCCTTCATGTAAACAGCAGCTTTCTCAATAAAAACGCCTATGATGCAACCAAGCTCCCGAAACGAATCCTCCAAGAAAAGCGTAGACGCTCAAAACCGCGAACAACAAATATTTACACTGACAAGATTCTCTGTGGGATTTTCTGCAGTTTGGCAGGGATCCCCGGCCCAGGAGACCAGGGCGGTCAAGCTACAAATAGCATGCATACTCCGCACGACATTCCACAATGGATGATTTTCTGCAGCTACTGCGTACTGCAAGGTCCCTGGCTCTGGCTGAAGCTTCTCCTCGTCGGTACCGAGCCTTGAGCGGACATCTGACGAAAAGTGGCCTACGTTTGCGCTGAGCAGTCTTAGCAGACTTAGCTTCGGGCAAAGTAGGAGGCACCCGGGGTAACAACAGGCGGCGGGAGCTTCATTGGCTGCCTCGGCCTAATGAGCTCCAGATGCTCCAGGGCCGCCTTTAGAAACAAGAAAACTGCCTCTGGGCGACCAACGGGTTGGTGCCCAGCAAGTGTGGGGGAACCTCGTCCTGGCAGTTTACCGTCGACACTGCCCGGCTGTGTACTTGTTAACTCAGACAAGTGGTAGGCGTGGCCTCGAGTTCAACATGTTTCGATGACTGCTGACAACATCCGCTTGATGCTGAGCCTACCCTCGGCTTGAGTATTTGCTGGGATGTGCCCTGTCAACCATCGCGTTCGGACTCAAGAAGATATCTTGAGACTTAAGACCTTGTGTTCCTTTGATTGGCTTGTGACAGAAGGTTTGTGGATCACCATTAGCCATCCATACACCGTAGACACACAAGGCAAACCGAAAGAACAAGTTGCACCAACAGGAAAAATTTCAGGGCTCTCTGAAGAAGCGCATGGACACTGCCTTGGAAAGACGGCCTCGTCTTCCTCCTCTGCTTCTCCTTCTTGGTCTTCTTCGGCATCAGACCATTCGCCACTTCGTAAATTGACCTAGGCGCTGCGGGCGCTGGTACGACCCCGGCGTGAGCTTTGAGCAGACACACATAACGGGACAGGACGCAAAGATATATATATATATATAATATGTTCAATGCTCGTGCAGAGCTAGACTGGACGCACAGGGCGGCTGCAATGGTGTTTGCTGTGCACAGGGTTTTGAACAAAAAGCACAGCGCTCAAACCCGCGCGCACCGAAAGAGTGGTGGATAAACGAGAAATGCATCCCGGCGAGACCCCGAAAAGTAACAAAACACCTAGGGGAAACACAAGCAAAAACAGCTTTAGCCGTGCAAGCCGGATCGTCCGGCCGAAAAAAAGGAAAGCAGAGACATCAACCCAAGCTCCGCTGAACAACCCTGCGCAATGCTTTCGGTTACAGAAATGCGAACTGTCTGAACTGCCAACCAACCCGAACCGAACCGGGCGATATTTAATTGGAGAACTGCTATTGATTCATAATGCTAAAAGGCCTGGTCTGCCCCTCCGCTGTGACGAAACTGGAGATGCATATTATCCCTCCATGCAGGTTACCGGAGCTTGCGTTTGAGACACCGCGACACGCAACTTGATGCAACTTGTGGCTGTATGTGAGCTCCCCTTGGCAATCTGAAGATTATTCTGTAATTACTCAGCTGGCAAATTCAAAGCGACGGACATGCCAGGGACTTGGGACGCGGCAGTGGGCTCCACTGCTTCTTTACCTGGTGGGCGTGCTTCCAGGCCAGGATCCTGGCACGGGTGCAGGAAATATGCATTTTAGCATTTTCATCAGCAAAGGAGCTGAGTCCCTACAAACAGTCCCAGTCGTTGATCCGCTCTTCGCCATTCTTTGGTGGTGCGTTCCTGGTACCACGTCTGCGCTCCACTGAACATGCACACTCTGATTCTGCTGTTGCAGCACGCGCCTCTGAACCCAAATAGCTTGCAGGGACACCGCGTCCGGTTTGAATATCCACTGCACGCCACCACGCCTCACACATCAACCCTTGAGGATGTAACATTCACAGAATGCGCCTGAGATCCACACTGCCGATTTCGGATCCGCTTCTCCGTGTTTACCCGTAGCTCGAAAATCACTCTGTGATATACTTTGTCGCCTTATTTCACAGTTGTGGCTTTGGTCTCGTCGGTATTGAAGAAATTCCCTCAGCTGTCTGCCAAACAGGATTTGAGGTCGTGCATACCAGCGCGCTGTCGAAAGATTCGGAGAGCAATAGACCTGGGCGGAGCGGCCAAGACGCAGCACCTTTTGACACGATGAACTGATGACACGATGCTCAGATGAGCGTTTTTTTGGGAGCTTAAAGTGCAAGAGGGCATTTTCAGGGTGGCGCACAACATGATAAAACTCAGGCTC
Source organism: Symbiodinium natans (assembly GCA_905221605.1). Lineage (NCBI taxonomy): Eukaryota > Dinophyceae > Suessiales > Symbiodiniaceae > Symbiodinium > Symbiodinium natans. Next base: position 100,211 of record CAJNDS010002827.1, read on the forward strand.
CAGCTCCAGGTTCCCAGAAGTCGTGGCCTTTGTCCCGGTCATTGGATTCCAGGAAAACTCCGGAAGCCAACACTGACCAAACCTCAGACATGCGTGTTTTATCATGCAACCTCCATGTGCTATGCTTGCTGGCATGGCCCTCTGCATTTCTTAACCACCAGAACATGGGAAATATCCTCAGTACGCTCAGTAGGGCCTCAGCTGAGTACCACCAGGTTCCATGAAAAGCTGTCTCCCAGCTAGGCTGGCTTTTCACAACTGGATCCTGAAGCTTCGTTCTGGATGCGTAACTCATGGACGAGCTCCAACGTGCTTCAGTTCAAAACGGCTTAACGGCTTAACGGCTTAACGGTGTCTCCTTGGTGTACTTGTAAATCTTCCACCCCTGCGCATCTGCATGTGCCAACGCCTCACGTTTCGGTCAGGGCTGCCTTTCGGTAGCCGTCTTCGACCAAGACCCCTTGGAGATCACGCACCTGCACATGAAAACCGACAGGTCTTAAGCAGAAGAAGCTACAGTAGTAAAGGTTCGCCTGGAGCCACTCTTCGAAGAGCGCTGCGAAGTCCTTCCGGGAGCCTCTCGGCTGGGCCTGGATGGCACCAGCCCTTCGAGGCTTACACACCTGACAGGTGTCCACTGCTCAATCTTTGCTGGGAAAGTTTCTTCGACCCAACTTCGACCTCCCGCCACTGGATGACCAAGTCCTTCAAGGACCAATTTTGACATTCCGAAAAATTCGCAATTCTTACAAAAGGTGGGCCAGTCCTCACGGCCATTAGAGGCATCCGCTAAAGCTTCCTTGACATTTTCGTCAACAGCTTCCTGCAAGAACTTGAGATCACAAGCGATCACAAGCGAGCGCAACAAGAATCTGATTTCGAGTTAAGTAAGGGTGTTGGGGTTCTGGGTCGATCGCCATACTACGCTGTGCTACACTAACACTATGCTTTAGGGCTTTGGTTTTTGGATACAAAATGCTGAGCTGGACTGGAAGCACCAACGGCATAACTTTCTCATGAGCTCCATGGGCTGCTGCTCATTCACATGCAGTACATGTTCCAACCATACCAACTAAAGTGTGATTTCGCAGTTCGGAAACGCGGAGACGGTCTCAGAGGGTTATCCCAGATGCCCCGGGTCCTCGCGATCGTCTCCAGTTCCTCGGAGCCCACAGCAGCTTGCAGCCCAGGCTTGAGCAGCAGAACTCCAGAAAAAGTGCTTTCAAAATGCTTTCAAGGTGCCTTCGGAAATCTCGCCCAGACTGAGACTGAGATCCTACAATCTCTGAGAGAATGAATGGCCAGCGGGACAGTAAGATTCTCTTCCTGACTTCAACGGGGGACACTACAGTGCTCTGCAAAGGTCAACTTCTGTCCTCTTCCCAGGGAAATTCGTCGTGGCAGGCGCTTACCAATCCTCTGCCAACCGCTGCAACAGGTGTTTGTAGCTGTCAGTCCTGTCATGTCTCACACCCAATGTTCATTCAAGCATCCGCCATCTGGAAGATGTGCATGCTCCTGAGCGGGGTAAGCAACTAAGCCGAACCTTTAAGGAAAATAGACAAAGATTCTGTAAGATGCCTCTATTCAAAGAATGAAGCCCTTCCTTCGAGGCTGGGGCCTCGTCATTCTGCAGCGCGCGGGCATAGACCATGCTGATGCTAACTGAGAAGACTGCAATCTCCCAACATCTGAGTCAGGGCTCTGTGATCCGATTTCATGGGCAGCACATGGGCAGCACATTGGGCAGCACATGGGGCAGCACATGGGGCAGCTCATGGGCAGCACATGGGCAGCACATGGCAGCTGATGGTTGATCCTGAAGCCAATGGCTCGGTCTTGCATGCTGGGTTCAGTTTTACAAGGGTTCGGTTTCAAGTGGAGAAACAAGAAGAACTCAAGGCACGCTCTCTTTCATCGCACTTGCACAAAGAGCATGCAGCCACATCTTGTGGCCTACGTGCGATTGGTTAAGAAAAGATGTCCAAAGGCCATCTAAGGCCCTGCGGTCCGTTGTGGCACTTCCTGGAGTCCACTGGGCCATGTGCCTGTCCTCCTCTCATCGGTGTCCACTGGAGGCCGAGGCCCTGTAGCCGGAGCTCGTTGCAGGAGTCCACATAAAGTGGCGTGGATGTGTTGCGGATGTTGCCGCCCTGCAAAACAGTACACGGGCACCGATCGCAAGAATGCGTGCTGGCTGAATCGCACCAGAATGTGTACTAGCCACGCACTCTACCCCAGCGCTTCCTTTCAGCTCAACTTGAAGAAGTGCACGGCTGGAACCACAGCCGGAACCACAGCTGGAACCACGGCTGGAACCTGCGCCCGATCAAAGAAGAGCAACCTTGCAGCTGAAAACGTATAAAAAGCCAGCCAGCGAAATGACAGCAACACAGAGTAACACGTTGCGCAAGCCGCCTGGACCGGCCTCGCAGGTTACTGAGGTGCACGATCTGTGCTGCACTACTGCACGTTCCTCATGTTACGGATCACAAAGCTACCTCGGTGCCGTCGGCGGCGGCACGACTGTCCTGAGTGACAACACCCTTGGAGTCCTGACTTGGTTTCATCGACCCTTAGAGGCTCTAGATTGCCCTAGACCTGCACAAAATTCGAGGGATCATCCACATACCGCTGGATCCGGAGCCTTTGCAACCTTTTTTTATGACATCCATGTGCGCGAGCGGTGGAAGTTCCTAAGCAGAACCGCGGAAGTGAAGCGAGGGTCTCGCGATTGCACAATGTGCAAACATGCAGATCATGCGCAACTGAAAGCTTCCCTGCCAACGTCTTTGAGGCGCAAGCCCAGCAAAACCGGGACGCCTGGTTGGCAGGTGCTTTAATCTCACCATCGCGTGCAGGTTTCGATCCGACTACAACTGTCTCAGGCCAGGTCGGCAGCAGCACCGGACTGCCAGGAACTTCCAACTAAACTCCAATCAATCCTGCGACTGCCTAGGCTTGACTCGAGGACCGAGCTTAGACCATGGTGGCGAAACAAACTGCACCTCTGCAACGGGTCGGTCACCACACTGCGCAGACTTGAAGTTGTCTGCTGCTGTTTGTTACAGAAAGTTTCGATGAGTGACAGAGAAGAGTTGCACTATCTCACAGCATGTCACAGCATATCACAGCATGTCACAGCATGTCACAGCATGTCACAGCATGTCACAGCATGTCACAGCGTCGCAGAAAAGCTTCAGAGCCCGTGGCCTGAGACTGAGAGGCTACCAGGCCTAGTCGCAAATCGAGTGCCTATTCTGCATGCTCTGGCCTAACTACTGCGCTCTCTTGCACTTCGCGCGCTGCACAATAGCTGAAATTTGCGCACTCTCGACTCCGGCCTGGAGCTAGCGCCAGCGGAGGCCTGTTCACATCAAAGATGCAGCTAGCCTGCGCCACCGAGATGCGATTGTTTCCCAAGCCTGGGCAGTGTAGAAGCCCCCATGACACCGGAGGCCGCGACACCTGATCCGCAGACAGAAGCGCAAATTTGGACCCGCTTGCTCTTCCACTCCTCCAAAAACTGAGACCTACTGAGATGGTTGCTAGACTCGACTATTTGACTCGGCATCACTCAGGAATCGCAGACAATTGCCAGCCTGTTTCAGTGAAGAGAACGTCGCTGGCACAGTGACAACTTTTCGGGAGTCGGATGCGGAGAAGCTCTCGTGTCATGAGCTGTCAATGCGACAGTACAACAGCTGTACCACTTCGGATCTTCACTGGATCTTCCAAAACCGTGCATAGGCTCTCTAGGCCTCCAAGCCCCAACAAAACAACCACAGACGACTGTCTGCTCGCTCTGCAAAAGCTTGAGAACATGAGCATCATGAAGGCATCATGAGCCACGAGCTGCAACATGCAAAGCCGGAGCCTGTCCGCAGGAATCAGCGAGTTTACAGCTAGCGCGTGCATTTTGGCGACTTCGTTTGAAATCGGGCAGCTCCACTGTCGCTCAGCAGTCGCATTTCGCATGTGCGGAATGTATGTTTGAGGTCTCACCTGAGATCACGTGTGCATGTGGGCTCGAGGGGCAAGGGTTGGGAGGGGACAAAAGCACGGGTCAGCACTTGCGGTGTTAGCTGCTCACTCGCTCGCCTTGTCGTCTCTCTTTCCTCTTCCGCTTGCTCTTCTTACAGCCTTATTTCCTCCCAGTGTGTCAACAATTGCCAACACCTCAAAGTCAGGATGGCTAGATTGCGGTGGCCGCCGGGCGCTGCCACGGCGTTGGCTCTCGCTCGGGGCCTGCTCGCGTTTGTGGCCATATTCGCGCACTCGCCGGCGCGGGCATTCGCACAAAGATGCAAGGGCAGAGTTCTGCCCCCGCGCGCGCGCTCACCTAGGTTCCCTGCACGTTCCGTACTCGAAACCTCACGCCTAGGTCTCGAAACGTGGCAAGCACGCACTTTCCTGCACCTTGGCCTTTGGATGGATTCGTTTCGCGCCAGTGTTACTTCTTCTTTCTCCTCTTCCGCCTTCCGCTTCTCATTCTTATGGGTTTGGTTTTCAAGCTTCTCTCAGCACCGTGTCTGGAGAATCCAAGGTCCTTCTGAGTTTGGGTCGAGGAAGCCCTGCGCTGAGACGGCTCCCCGACATTGGTGAATCTGTCTCGCTGTCCCGTCTCTGTCTCAGCATGTTTCAGATGCTCATGCTGCTCTGCAGATGTGGCCTTTCACAGGAGGAGGCAGAGGTGGCCTTAGCTTTGACAGCGTCGCACCCATGATTGTAGTCTTTGCACTTCTCAAGTCCAAGCAGAATGAGCACGAGGAAACACGCAAGATCACATAAGCCAAAGTCGGGATGACCACAGGGCTCGGGGCCTTGGTCCTCGGCTAGAACCATGGAAGCTTCGAGTTTTGCGAAACTTGTGCTGCTTGCAATTGCCAGAGGTGCTCAGGGTCCAACTCAGGAGGGACAGGTGTGCCGGCTGCAATGACACTGCAAAGGACAGCGCGATCAGCCGAAATTGACACATCAAACAACATCACAAACTCTTACGGCACACCGGACGGTCTCTTCCGCGAACTGCTCCGCCTCCACAACCTCAGCAAATCACTTTAACAGGCTGTCCCCTCATTGCACAACTTCGTGTGCCGCTCACGCCTGCTCCGGCCTTCCACAAAGTTCCAGCTGACATTTCAGCGCATCTCGCCGAACCTTGGCCACAAAACTGGCAGATTAAGTCATGAACTTGCTCTATGGACTTGCTTACACTGGCCCGGCCCCAACACTGCACCGTCCTACAACCATCCCAACGTGTGCAATAAGGAGCTCAATCGAGCCCTACCACCTACGTGTCATCCAACCCAAGCCACCATCTTCAGATGCTCCCCGTACAAGATCCAGAGCAAGCGCTGTTCTGAATCTGTTCTTGTTAAAATCATCTGCCACATGAGTTTGTAGTCTGTGCAAATATTTGCAAGATCTTGGAAAACCAGGCTCAAGAATACCTCACCCGAGCATACCGCTGCAAGCGCCACAAGGAACCAAGATAACTAGTAGGCAGCACCATTGCATGCGCCAGACTGGGAATGCGGCGATGACTCGGGCACCTGTCTTTGATTCCACTGTGTGCTGCCAAGAGCCATCGCCAAGAACCTGATCACGCAGCATGACATTAACAACAAGTTTCGGTGAATGAGAGCGGCGCATGCCAGAACATGGCTGCTTCGTACTTCTTTGGTGCTTCAGATTTGGTACTCCGTCCTCATTGATACAGCAAGCTTTGTCCTCTTGATGTTTACTCTACCTACGACAAGTACAACTAGCAGGAGTTCCGGGGAGTAGGACTACTTGACTGTCACGACTACTAGACTTCGACCACTACGAATAATTTGCCTCGGCTTCCTGGCGAGAAGCGTTTGGAACAAGCAGACACGGATCCAGCAACCTAACCCCCCCCCCGCTTTGTGGGACCCCCCCCCATCGCTTGGAGGAGCTGCAAACCGATGCCTTGGGGGCTTCGCGTGTCGGTGCTCCTGGAGAGGGCAGACTTTTGCTGGGACCCCCCTTCCTTTAGGATTCTTGCTGGGACCCGCCCTGGCACCTTGGAACCCCCCTGGACCCCCCCGCTGCCTTTGAGACCTTTCCAGAAACCCTCCACCTGCCTTTTCTGTGCTTGGGCCGGCCCGGCTGCCGAGGCCACGCGCGCAAGCGTTTACAATTACGAATACTCCCACTGCCACGACCCCTTACGACGGTGCTCATTTCTAGGACTACTACTCCTACTGCTGCTACTACTGCTCGTAGTGAACCAATCATCTTGCCCCCCTGCTGCTTGCACGAAGTGACGCAAGTCAATATATACACCCTCTTTTGCCTTCACGAAGAAGACCCTCCCGCAATGCTGTTCTGGTTGCTGTCGCCAAGTCAGAAAAACTAGAGCAAGTCACACAAAAAGAAACAGACCTCGACCAGACATTTGGACAAGGCCCAGCCCTCTTCAAACTGTAAACTTGAAGGCAGAACGTGGGGCTGCCACTCAGACCCTATTTCGAAACATAGGAAAAGCCCAATATCATCACTAAACCACTAACAGCAAACAGCGAACGGAAGTGCTGAAACACGAAGGCTCATGATTTTGGATAACTTCAGACTGGCCAAGCAAGAGCCCGCTCAATGCGTAACCTTGTCCGCAAGATGCAAGGGGATGTCGAAGTTTATGCTCTCCTTGACACGTCAAGGAAAACAAACAGAAGGCTGCACTTGTTGACATGTCAAAAATCAAGCATCGCCGCGGTTCTTGAAATCAGGGACTACAAGCAGGACACCTGCGAGACACTGATGTTGCATGCCCTGTCCTCATCATTACCAGCCCCACCAATAGAAGTCGGAGCGCATCCACCCGCAACTGCTCGGCCTGCGGCTTCAGGCGTCCACTCCAAGAATCGCAGGCTAAGCGAGCGGCCTCCGGACAAAGCCACGTGAACCCTGGCAGCTTGAGCCTCGGGCACAGGCTCAAAGGGGGCAAGTCTCCAGTTGTGAATGAACCACCGACATCCACCAACGCACCCGTTGTACAATCAGCCATTGGCCGCTGCGGCGGCCCTTGCCACTGAAGCTGACACGCCATCCTGCACATGAACACACTATCCCAGACTCAGGATCACGTACATATCCTGTACAGTTCCTGCAGGCTTACTATGGATTGCCTGACATTTCATACCACAACCCGACTCATTGCTGAGCTGCTCGCTGCGGTGCTTGCAGGCGACCCGGACCCTGACTGGCCCAAGACCTGCAACATTTTGCACGACCCTGCACGACCTAGGGCATAAGCGGCAATCAAGCTGCTCCTCTCTTGAATGAACGCTGCACTCTTACCGAGGGTGGGCGTGCGAAAACTGCTCCGCATTAGGCAGGCAAATTCCAAATTATGGCAAACAATTGGATAACGTCGGCTTGAGAAGCCAGCAGCCCTTGCGTACGCATCTCTAGGCAAGTCTTCCTGGTCTTTCTGATCTTGCATGGTGGTCCGGTGAAGTAGCCGAGTAGCTGTTCGACGCTGCGTACAGGATGGGCACAATCACGAATCCCAAATGCCGGCACGTCGGCGGCAAACTCACCCGAGCAGATCCGTACCATTCTGGGACGGTCCGACACGGCTTTACAAAAGAATAGTGGTTTGTGGGGTGATACATCAATAGGAGATAGAGGCAACGTGGTTGCGGACCCCTTCCCGCGCTAAGCACCGAGTTCGGCGGGTTCAGGGCTCTGCGATGCCAAAGATGAATAACCTTTGCAAGCACTTTGCAGCCCTTCGCAGCACTCCTTTACCGCTGCACTTCGCCCGCGTGCTTGCCTCCATTGCCTCGAAACAAGCTCTAAGGCTCCAAGGCTTTCACCTCGTCTACCCCTCGCCACGAATGCAACGAAAAGCGATATGCCGAGTGCTGCCATCGCGGCATACAATCCTCAGAGAATCCCAGCTCTACAAGGTCATTCCATTTCAACTTGGCTTCCGCTACTGCAAGGAGCTGGCCGAGGCTTGTCTGTGACTGGGCAATACCTCACAACGATTCATGAGAGTCCATTCCAGAACGTTGTAATAACTAACCATCATTCAGTCCTCGACTGCCGCGTGCGTCCCAGAGTTTCGTATCTTCCTCACCAGGGTGATCTTCCTATATCTTCCTCATGAACGTGCAATGGAGGCTGCGAAGCCATGCGTGAAGACATGAGTTCCCCAAGAGTCCCTAGGAGCCTTTGAAGTGACTACGAGTGAATAATCTGCCTCCTCCAATCTCTGAATCCGCGGAGCTCTCTGCGGAGCGATCCGCGCTGAATTCTTTGTCGCACTGGCCTGGTTGGGACAATGAAGCTGTGACAATGTACCAGCCGCTACACATGCCTTCTTTGCGGTTTCATTACGTTGGCACAAGCTGCAGGCCCTCAGGTGGGGGGCAAGCCCCCAAGTCGCCCAAAAGGTTGCAAAAGGTTGTAAACCACAACTTCCGCAAGCTCCAAGGAGCTTGCGTGATGGGAGTCAACACTAGATCGAGCAAACTGAATGCGCTGGAACTGGTTCACGGATGTGAGCGGGGTCTGAAGTCGAGGTTTCACAAGGAAGCACACGCAAAGAAGCTTGCAAGAAGCCAACAAGGGTTCGAGAAGGGAACAGACAAGCGGACAAGCGGACTCAGTCTGCAAGCTGCCTTGGAGCGACTTCTGGCTTTCTGGTCTGCAGCCCCTGGGGAGTCCAGAAGCTCGTAGCCGATAATTTTAACTGGGCCTGAGTATGGCACGAAACCACAGAGGTGAATTCCTGGGCCTCGTTTTGTCGTTTTGTCGCACGTGATCCTAGGCGCTGGGCCATGTGTTGCCTCGCGTCCGTCCTGCGCAAATCGCAGCAGAGGAGCCCTTCTCAAGCAACTAAGCAGCCAACACGCTCAAACATGCTCGAGCCTCCAGGCCACGAAAGGCATCCACGGAGAGCAAGTACTGCATCACCTCAGGGCTGTGAGCATGGTCTGAGGCACAAGCCGATCCAGCTTTCGGCTCTTCGCCCTAGCGTGCCCTTTGCACCGTCGCTCTAGCCCAGACCAGAACCATCCGGCATGGCATCGGACAACCGAACACCCTGGGGATTCAGCTGCATCTGTGATCGGATAGTGCATGGGCTCTGTTATCTGCACCTCAAGAGCCCAGCAGAAAAAGGTTGCGAAATGTTGCGAATGGCATCGAACCATGGGATGATGTCGCAAGCTTAGGCAGAAGCGATCATCTCGTCAAAAGAGCCATGTTTGCCTCCAGACAGGGAATGTGTCTGCCTTGCCTTGCTATGCCAAGAGTCAGCACACATCGCTGAGCGCACAGCTCCAATCATCCTGCCGCAGACATGCGCCAGCTGCTCGGCAACAGGTCGGGCTGCTCAGACGTGCCTCCATGTCGTCCAGAGTCTCTTCTCTGAACTCACCCTGGCATGGTTGGAATAGTTGGGTCATGTCTCCAGTTGATCCGGCTCTTGGCACAAGGTTCTAAGGAAGCAGATGCAAGCCAAACATGTCGTAGTGCACCCCTGCAGGTGTGTGAAAGGACTTCTCGTGAAGTCGACGGTTCTGCCTGAGCAAGGCAGCTTTGCAAGACATGGATGATCGTGGCCAGAAAGGCCATTTGGTAGGTAGGGCTGGCACTCTGGCTGAAACATTTTTGAGAGGTCTTCGGTCAGAGCTTGCAATGGCTGAGACCTGCAAAAACGGGCGCTCAGCGCTCCGCGTTCACAGCAAGACAAGGGACACATGAAGCGGCGATGCAAGAGCACATGATGGCACAGCTAGCCGCTCATCAGCTGTCCGAGGACCGAGCTGACCGTTTGTGGCATTCGCCTCCCAGGCTTTCTCCATCTGCTGCGCCTTCAAAACAATGCGTGCCTTCATCTGACCATAATCACAAAGCCCTCAACCAAAGCACAGAGCAAAGTACGGTTTGCCTCCCTGCCAGCTTCCTTGACTGCAGCTGGTAAGATCATCAAGCCTGAGGGTTCTTCCCAAACTGTCAAAGAAGTCACTACCTCGAGTTTCAAAGTCCATGGCCATAGGCGATAACGTGTCGCGCGCTAGGTCCAACCTGACATGTCGAATTGCCAGCACTCTCGTTCTAGCTCATCGGTGAGAACCGCAGGCGTCCTTGCACTAAGCTTGGGCCTTAACAAAGTACAGCCCGCGTCGCATGAGGGAAACTTGACACTTTATATCAGATATCACAGACGATTTGTCCACCCGTACTGAAAAAAATCGCCGTGTCCTTTCAATCGCAAGACTGTTGCATTTGGATTGATAGTGTGTTGCGTAACGCAAGGCTTTCCTGTTTGATCAATGGCAAACTTCAACAAAAGAAAGGCAAACTTCCAGTCCTCTTCAAAAGGCTTTCTCCAACTCACGATTCAAATCAGATGAAAGTCAATATAAATTGTGGATCATTGTGGTCGAAGATGGTCAAATTCAGAAACTCAGCAAAGAATCCTCCAAGAGTATGGATAGTAGATAGTTTATTTAGTCCACACACCGTGTGCCAAGCAGGTAATACTTCATGGCTGGCAATTAGCCTACTACAAGGGGTAGTGCAAAATACTGCAAACTACTTCTTTTTCACGCAATCCCATGTGTTTGACAGCGCGTCAATGCCCAGATATCTCAGGGCGCGTTTCTGCACACAAGGCCCTGATGTTTCAGGGTGAGCTTCGGCACAATCCCGACAGATTTCGCGCACCCGCGTTCTTGCGAAACGCCCACATGTAAGCAACCTTTAGTAGCTATAGAAGTGCTCTTGACAAGCTATGCAATGGACTCCCCTCTGCAGGGTTGAGGTTAAGGGGGTGACCTGCTGTCGAACAACCTTTAGACGTGTTCTTGAGAAGCTACGCAACGGACTCCCTCTGCAGGGTTTTGGGTTGCGGGGGCGACCCGCGGTCGAATCTGGAGCCTTACCTCCCCCGAGCCTTCTACCTCCCCCCTCACTGACAGGCCAAGCGGATGCAGTGGTGATGAAACGTCATACCCCCCCCCACAAAGCTATGGGTGATGAAACGTAATCCCCCCCCACAAAGCGGCTGCATTGGTGATGAAACGGAGGCAATCTCCGCGCCACCAACTAATCACCACTAGACATCAGTCGTCTCCTTTGGGTAGTAGCAGCTTTGATTTCGCAGTGGATACAAAGTTAGAACCTTCGCTTCATAATTAATAACGATCAGCTTGACATTAGCAATTAAAGGTGAGTAGTTAATATTTAGTAGAATACAGCTGTCTCTTTGAAATCAGTACTTCGCAGTTAGTCGTGAATAAATAGAAACGGTAGTAGGTAATGCCGACCAGTTACTAGCTAAAATGCATAATGAAAAGTTGGCAGTTCATGGTTGGTAGATACAACAACAGCAACAATCAGAAATATGGTACTAATACTGATAATAGTAATGGCCATAGTGACTACTCAGAAAGTAGAATTAGTAGTACTAGTACTAAAGGTAAAACATAATCGAAGAACCCGGCCAAAATGGTCGCAGTAGAAGTAGTATTTCATCGCTAGCAACACAGTCAGCCAATTGTTTTGTTTTAGGGAAATACCGACGCACTTCACCCATCTACCCCAAGCCATTTTGGAAGTGGCGATTTCGAGGTTTACAGGTTAGGACCTGGTCACAGTTTTGATGGGTTTTCCGCTAGGTGCATTTCCGACTTCGGCAAAAGTCGCCAAAAGTACTTGCGCCCACACATGGCATCTCAAAGCCGTGGAACAAAATGATCTTAGATGAGCTTTGACTGGCCCCTCATTTCTCCGCGTTCGTCTCCCTCCACGGACACGCCAATGGGAGACTCCGGGCGCTTGAGTCTGCCGGTGTGGCCTGTCTCCCACCATTGTCGCCAATCATGCAGTTTCCACCTGTTATCCTAAAGCAAAAGCATTTGTGTCTCGCTTCTTGTCTGGCTTGAGCTGTGCGCTGCTTTGGGGTGGGTGCTTTGCTGTTGCACTCAGGTCGAGTCTGTCGGTAAATACTCATACAGTCACAAGTATGATGGGCTCTGAATGGGGAAGGTCACGGCTCACGCAGAGGAATGGTTGTGTATTTGTTGTTTTTGCTGACTCGGTCTTCCGAATTGCACCTATCTGCGCCTTTTTCGAGGCTGCTTGTGCATTTCAACTGTTTGGGGTTTTTCGGGCTTTGTGCTTGGTAAGGAGGTTAGACTTTCGGGATTTTATGCCTTGGAATTTAGGGCTTTGGGTTTTGTGGTTTAGGGCTTTTAGGATTTCAGGGGGTTCATGGCTGTTAAGGTTCCGGGCTTCTTGAAAATTAGGGCGCTTGAGATGTATGTAGGGTTTTGTGGGGTTAAGGGCTTATCGTATTTAGCTTGTCGGTCTGTAGGCTTCGGGTGGGGTTTCTAATGTTTAGGGCTTTGGAGGGTTGAGGTGTTCGGGATGTTTATAGCGAAAACAGTTTCGGGTTTGGCGTTTAAGGCTCAGGGTTCGTAGGCTTTAGGCTTTTTGGGTTTAGGGTTTCTGCGGTTCAGTGCTTTGGGGCGCTTGGGGGTTAGGGCCTGCTTTTCGGGTTTGGAGGGTTTAGTGTTTGGGCTTAAAGCTTAGTGTTTTTTCGGGTTTGTGGTGTTTCGGGTCTTTAGGCACGACTTTGACTTGCATTGGGCAAGGTCGATTGACGCTCTCCTGCGAGAGCCGTTGCCAGCAACGATTGCCAATGCATCTGAGGGCGAATGCTTGCTTACTTTAATTCAAAAACATGCCAGCTGGACGTGGGGGATCCAGTTGAAAGTTCGGGAGAACTTGTAGCTGATCTGCCGTGCTGAGACACGCCCACACACACATGCACGCACACTGCACACGCACACGCACGCTCATGCGCCCGCGCGCAGGCGAATGCGCACATGCGCACACGCGCACACGCGCACACGCGCACACGCGATGAACACAGTTGAGTGCTCCTTCGGGATGTTGATGGGTCGCACTTTCGTCTTCTGGCAGCCAGGCCTTGGTTGACAGACTCCATTTTGAAGGATGGTGTGCTCAAACGTGCTGACTGCAATTTTGCCAGCTAAGGTCCAGTACATCATTCCTTCACAGATGCCCCCAGCACAGACCTTAAAGGCAACTCACTTTGCTTCAGGGCAGTCTACAAACCTTTGACATGTGGGTGGTTGTCAAAACTCTGGTCCCTTTTGGATTCCTATTTTAATACGGCACCTAATATTTAAGGGTACCCCAAAAGGGATCATGATTTTGACAACCACCCATGTGGTGCATATAGTGTAAGTAGCTTCTCAATAAACATGTGATGCTGGGTTGGCGGTTGCTTGTAACTAAGTCTCCGAAGATGCCAAAGCTTCAACATGGATCAGAAACCCACAGGTGGTATAGACTTGTTACAAAGTGTTCGCTCCTGACATCTCCTGACCTCTCCACCCAAAGGAATGACTGCTCGCTTTGGGTTCTACTGGAGGGGTGCAGAGAAGTAGAGCCCGCACCAAGAAAGAGCCGACAAGTCATGAATTTGTGAGCGGGCGAGGAATTACGTTTGAACCCTTTGTTTTGGGGTTTCCGATCTAAATGCATGGAGGTCGTCGTTGCCAAAATGCCCGAGGTTTCCTATTCGACTACAAAGGAGGTTTAAAATACAAAGGAAATAGAAGTTTTCCTATTAACATACAAAGGAAACTAAAACGCATGGTTTTTCGATTAACAGACAAAGGAGATCAAGGTTTCCATCAAAAGCGGATGAAACAGAAGGTTTTCCTATTGAGTAAACGGAGAAAACTAGAGGTTGTACTCTTCACATACAGAGATCATGGACAATATTGAGTTGAGGTGTTACTGCTATAACATACAGGACACATACAGGCTTTCAAGGCATTAAGATGTTGGTTTTCTCAATCGCAGCCTTTCTTTCTTTGTGTTTTTCTTCATTTCTTTCTTTCGTTATGTATTTCTTTCCTTCGTTCTTTCTTTATTTCTTTGTTTTCCTTGTCTCTTTCTTGTTTCTTCTTTCTTTATTTCTTTATTTTGTTCTTTCGTTTTTTTGTAATTCTCTGTATTTCTTTCTTTCTTTCGTTCTGTCTTTCGTTCTTTCGTTCTTTCGTTTTTTCTTTCTTTATATGTTTTTCCTGTGTTTCGTTTTGCGCTTCTTGCTGCACTTCTGTCTTTCTTTTCTTGCTTGTCTGTATTTCTCTCTCTCTCTCTCTCTCTCTCTCTCTCGCTCTCTCTCTCTCTGTCTCTCTCTTCACGAGTCCTTTTCCCAGCTGGCTTGCCAGCCCTGCGGTGTTCGTTGTCTATATTTCTCTCTTCTTCTACATCTTTCTCTTCTTGCGCACACTTTAGGGCCACCTCCCTTGACTTATCTCGCTCGTTCTCTCTCTATCCCTCTCTCTGTCTCTCTCTCTCTCTCTCTCTCTCTCTCTCTCTCTCTCTCTCTCTCTCTCTCTCTCTTTCTATGTGTATTGATTTCTTTCGTTTTGTAATACAAGAAAGACCAATCGCCCTGAACAAACTCACCGGGCCTGTTTCCATCCACGCACTGCTGCGAGCCAGCATCCTTGCCGGGTCGAATAGCTGCATGCCTCCACACACGCTGGGTTCATGTGCCGTTTTCGACACCAACCCCTTGGAGCGTGTGTTAGGAGGTCTTGACAAAAGAGGAAGGTTCTCGCTTCGCCCGTCGGATCTCTTCGAGCTCTTGCTCTCGATCTCTCAGACGGCTTTTGCACAAACGCTTCCTATGACCAGCTTGCTCTCTCAGGCGTTGGGCTTCAGGTGTGTCCTTTAGAGACCAGGGACCTCCGCGCATCACTTGATCCCTCACGCCGTTGCCATACTCCTTGGTCAGACCATCGGAGGGCATGCACAAGCCGGGCACCCACCGAATCCATCGGTTGGACTGTGGCTCGTAGAGTGACTCCTTCAAGATCGCGATGTCAATCGCCAGGCGCTTGTCCTCACCATGGGAGATGCTGTTGAGCACATCGTAGCCGGTTTTTGAATCCATCACCAGAATCTCCCGCCAACGGCCAGCGCTCCACAGCCAAGAGGACAAAACGAAGCCAGGGTCGAGGGCCTCCGCCATCATTGCCCGCACAAAGTCACATTGTTCCAACGTCTCTGCCGCTTGACTCACTTCCGCCGCCAAGGAGGATCGGACCACTCGCTTGATGACCGAGCTGTGATACAGGAGGCAATTCACAAGGCTAGGCCCTTCCAAGACATTCTCATGGGCCACCAGGATCATCATGCCTCCTTGCGACCTCCCCTTAGGCATACTTCCATGCGAAGCGTCACTGACGGCCAGGAACACCATCTCCTCCAGCGGGCCGGGGAGGGCTTGGTAGTAGCACTCGTAGCTCTCCTTCGCCTTCTTCACCAGCTGCGCCAAGAACTTCAGTGTTTCTGGGTCCCGGGCTCCCGACATCTGTTGCACCTTGGAGATACCGAAGGCCAGGTCCGCTCGCCCTTGTCTCGCCATCCAATTGATCTGACCACCCATTGAAGACACCCACTTTCGTTCTGCATCCGTCAGCGGGCTCTTATCCTGGGGATCTCGTCGAGGGGGCTCTTGCAACTTCTGAGCATAGCCGTCCATAGTGATGGTCACCTTGAACGTCTGAGGGCACTGTTTCTCCCATCTTCCGCAGAACTTCACCAGCTCATTGGTCGCTGATCTCCACTCTCCAAAGTTGAATGTTCTTTTCAAGGCCACCAGGACATATTCTGCCTTCGAATGAAATCCCATCCTCAGGTCGTCGACGTGGATCGTCATGATCCCCATGAATCGCCCTCGAAGATGTAGCACAAACGTACCCGGCGATAGCTTGAGCTCCTTCAGCCCCAGCTCCTCCAAGCCCCGTTTCAAGCGCTGGTACCATAAACGGGGAGATTCTGAGAGTCCGAAGCCTCCCTTGATCAGACGGACCACGTCTCCTCTCAGGGTACCTTTGGCCTTGCCCTGAAGTCTACTTCGGAGGTGCTCATTCACGGCGTCGGGGTAGCCCTTCGGCAAGCGAATATAGACCACCCTCTCATCGTCCAAGGTCTCGCCCTGCAAGAAGGCTGCAGAAATGTCGGCGTAGAGCATGTTCCACCCAAACTGGGCACAGACGAAGCAGACCATGTTATGAGCCACCAGACTCGCCGTCGGAGCTTCTGTGGCCCACTGTCCAGCCTCCTTGTCAAGGTGGCCTGCCAGAACCCATCTTGCTTTCAAGACTGCTTCCTCCAGGCTCTCCTTGTCGCTCTTGTTGGTCAGGACGAAACGCGAAGGGAGAATCTTGTCGGGTGGGATCGGCATGCCGAGCAAGACGGGCTCCAAAGCATCATTGTCCACATAGACGTCGATGGCCTTCTTCAAGGGGTCCAGGAATGATGCCTGCCATGCCGGGGTCAATTTGTTCCATTTGTACTCCAGTCGAGGTTTCCCCGTCACAGGGGGTTCCACTTGGTTCAACGGAGTCGACATCACTTCCATCTCGGGCGCCAGCTCTGCGGTGACCGCGTCGATTTCCACTCCCATGACGTTCCACCCCGACCGTCGCGCTTGACGGATCATCTTCCGTTGACTTCGAGTGGCCTCTTCGAGGTGCCATCGTCGACATACATGTAGGACTCCATATCCACGATGACTGGTAGTCGGGGGCGACGGGGACATCGATGGGGGAGGTCTTGAAGAGCTCGATCCACCAACTTGCAGGTTAGGCTGCTCGGAGGCTGAGGCTGGCTCATATTTTTGCAACACCGCCTTCATCTTGCTGAGATGCTCCGTCGTCGCTTGCTTCGCCTCCTCAAACTTCACCTTCTTGGGCCTCATCCCTTCCCCAGTCGTGGGGGTCAGATGTTGCGGAGGTCTCTTATCTCGGTGTAGCTGCATGGGCAAGTCGTCCAAGACGGAGGCCGGCGTCGGATCCAACATCTCCGGTTCGTCATCACTGAACTCCATCACGGCCGCGGTCGGTTCCTCCACTTCGTCCTCGATCATGTTCTCAATCTCGGGGCGGCCTCCTTCCAATTCCTTTTCCACCTCCTTCAGAGCGTCGGTGCATACCTTGGAAGCTTCCACCTCCTCTAGCGCCGCTAAACGAACGTACTCCAAGGGGAGGCCCTTCAACTTGTTGCGATAGCGAATCCAAACTCGCTTGATGGCTCCTTCCCGTCGTTCGATGGCCACCACTGTCCCCGGCCCCATCCAAGAAACTTGATCCTGAAGTCGTCGAGGTAGGCCCTTCCGCGAACTCGGGGGATCATAGAAGTACACCATGGCACCCTCGTACAACATCTCGTGTCGGGGATGCCTCGTCTTGGCGTTCAGTGCTTTGCGGAGAGTCTCGTGGCTGTCCGCCCAGACAAAGGCTTGGGAGGCTGCGTAGCGGATCTCCTCGTTCCGATGACGGGCTTCCGCGAAGGACAAGTCCTGATTGAGCACATATTTGAAGTGCCCCGTGCCAATCTGTTCCAACAACGACGATGGGATGGCGACGTCCTTGCCCAACACGATCTGGGTAGGACTGAATCCGCCCACTCGGGACTGACGGTTCCGAGCAGCCACCGCCGCCAGCACACATTCCTTCGTCTCAGCATAGCCCTTGGCGGTCGTGGTCTGGATGGTCTTCATCACCAGCAACTTCAAGACTGCTCCATGTCGCTCAGCCAGACCCATACGCCACTTCGCCGACGGAGGCACCATCTCATGATGCACATCATATGCACGTAGCAAAGATTCCGTCTCCGCAGCATATTCCGTGCCAGCATCGCTCATGAACACGTCCGGGGGGCCAAAGATGTTGATCCAGTGGTTCTTCAGGAAATGGGCTACCATGTCGGCCTGTGGTTTGATCATGAGCGTCGCCACCTGGTACATGGAGAAGGCATCCAAAGCGTGCACTACAGCATACTTCTCCTGTCTGCTATCCCAGACGAAGAACACATCGGACACCACTCTCTCGTTGAAGCGCTGGGGTCGGTCAAACGATGCCTTGGGTGCAGGAGTCGGAGCAGCCACAGTTTGGCAAACTTGGCACCTCATGTCCGACACCCCCTTCAAGATGTGGCCCTTGGCCCCGTTGAGATGCAACATCCTCTTCAACTTCTCCGCCGAAATGTGTCCCAAGGAAACATGCAACTTCGCCAGCGTGCTCCGGAGTTGGCGTGGAAGCGCCCCACTGCTGCCTTCGAAGTAGATGTAATCGTATTGCTGGCCGGTCACTTCCCCCAGTCGTTGGCGTAGTTGTCCTTCAGGGGATTGTTCCAGTTCAACTGGCACCGCTTCCCAGGCCCCACGAGGATCGCATTCATGGTGGAGCATCCCCTTTTCCACGGTCGCTACCTGATTGCATAGCACGGCCGCGGCGGATTGCAGCACTCTCGCGGTCCACTTCAGAGGCCAACATGCAGCTTCCCAGGCCCTCGGCACCAATTGTCCATTGGGTAGTGCTCCATGCCCTTCCACCACTTGATGACTTCCGGCCTCATGGGAACATAGGGCTTGGGCCTCCAATCTGCCGCACCACCACGGGTCGTTGACCAGACACCTAATGCTTCGTTTATATGGGCGACCGTTTCCGGCACATAGTCCAAAAGCGCATAAGTCGACTCGAGCTCGGTACACTGGATCTGGATATACTTCTGATACCCAAGAAGGACCCCGATCTCGCAGATGATGATCGTCTCGACATTCCTCGGGAAGATCTCCTCGTTCTATATTTTCAGGACCCCGATCTCGCAGATGATGATCGTCTAGCCGTTCCTTGGGAAGATCTCCTCGATGCATTTGTCGATACGCTTCCTGCATCTCCCTCATCTCGTCCGGGTGAGGTAGCCCCACCTTCGCGGGGAGCTGAATCAGCATCAGCCTCTTCTTCGCCGTCTGTTGGTGCCACAAACGACAGATCATGTGCCACATACGCCAGTACCCGGCCTTCCGGCGCATCTCTATCTTCGGCGAATCTCTTTGCCATGTCGACCAAGGGCCCACCGGTGGCACCACCAACAGCAAATCAGGCTGCTGCTGTTCCACTCGATCCATGATGCGAACGCATTCCTTGGGTGACGGTGGCTTGGTAGACTCCCACAGCGGTGACGTAGGCACCCAAGATCGGTCCAAGTCCAAGCTCACGCCCCAATCAATGCCGGTCGGGAAGATCTCCGTGACATTCCAGCCCGTTTGCCAAGACGACACCAAAGTGAGCAGCCCCAAAGCGCGCTTTCCAATCGCCACACCCTTTTTGAGCTTCTGAGTCAATCCTCTCGAAGGTCTCGTGCTGCAGCGGAGCTCGACATCTCCGGGGGGTTTCCTCTCATCAGATGCGCAATCCTCGGGTCGTGGCATAGCTGCCTGGCGGAGCCGATGTGTCCCCACAAGCTGCCCAACTGCTTTCCCAGGAGGAGCAGAAGCCATCTCGGGTTGCGCTTCCACCGGGCTCGATGTCCCATCTCGGCCCAAATCGCCGACCGTACTCGAAGCATCCACACAAAGGTCTTCCACTTGAACGTGAGGAGCTGGGCTTGAATGCTTATCAGCACATTCACCACCAGGTCGTCGGAGAACTTGTGGGACATTGTCGGGAACGGGGCTGCATGGTCCGTCAAGGCATGGATCTTCATGTAGGTCTTGGCCTTCGCCTTCGGTGCTCCTGCTGCGGGCGTCGTAGAAGTCGTCGATGTCTGGCTCCTCGATCTTCTTGCCTCCGGTAGGAACGGAGGTGTCTCTAGCCTGGGCACCAAGGCGTTCTCTCCATTCGAATTCCGCTTGTCCTGCTCCCCGTCCGTCTCCATAGGTCCGGTTCCCAAACAGATCTCCAGCTCCTCTTCGAGCATCTGAATCCGGCTCACCCAATACGCTTTCGTTGCTCGTGAACCTTCGGTCACAAGGCTGCGGGGGTCGAGGTAATCCACCAGCTTCTCCTCCAATTCCTCGACCTGAGCCTTCAAAGCATTGATCGTTGTCCCGGGGGTAGAAGGGCTCGACCTTGAGGGGCGGCTCGGCGGCGCTGCGGATCGTGTCGCCGACGGTGAAGACCTGCGACCCTCGCGATCTTGATCTTCTGTAGTCCTCCTTCCCTTGGTCGATCCCGACTTCTTTTCCGAGGATTTGGACCTCACACGAGTTCCCAGCGAGTGATTCAGGCGGAGCCCGACAGACGGTGGTCTCCTGATGGTAGGCTTCTTCATGCCCTTGGCCGGGGCTCGTGCTTCTTCCTCTCGGTCCTCCGGGGCGCTGTCCACTCGGCTCCAGTCGGTGAGGACACCCTCGGGCTCCTTGTCCGTGCCATCCCCTTCGATCGGTGCCGCTCGCTCCTCCTCGGTCTCTTCCGCTGTCTCCTTCCGCCGGACCATGGGCTCGCAAGAGAGGATCGGAGATCACGGAGCCGGGGCAGGCGATCATCGAATTGCACATTCTACCTCCTCAGAGCCTGGAACGCGATAGAACAAGACGGTCCTGGTATCACAAACTCGGGGCAAGGCACGTCGCACACGAGTATCCGGATGAACTTGCTCGTCCACTAACAACTCCTCAGTCTGAGAATTGAACACTACCCTGCGTGCGATGAGATGCCATGGAGGACCATTACGCCCGGGGCCCAAGGTGTGAGTCATCTGCCTATCATGTCGGACCCACGAGCGCAGCAACGTTTCAGGGGAGTTGGATGGGGCACTTGGTCCGACCGGGTTTGCAAGGTACACAGGGATCGCTTCCACGTGAGGGGAGATCTCGGGGCTCTCGAGGGGGAGCATATTGTCTGCAAACTCAGCAATGGGCAAGGCATAGTGACCCCCAAAGGTCTGGCTAAGTCCGTACTTCTGGATTTTGAGCTTGCGAGAGGACACAGTGTGGTTCTCCGTGTCTATGATGATGCCCAGCTGAGTGCATGCCGGCTTAGACAACAAGGGAGGGCAATCACCTGGAACCACGCTCAAACGAAGGAGAACCCTGACTCCCAGAAGTGTGGCCTCGAAAGCAAACGAGAACTCACTCCAGACCTCATGACCATCGCCAAAACGAAAACTCTCTCTCTCCTTGGTTGCCTTCATCCACCTTCCTAGGGCCTTCAAACGCTGGATGTGCTGGTTGACCCACTTAGTGCCCGCCACCGACTTCATGCAGCCAATGTCAAGGATGAGGCTACTGTGCAATTCCCGCAACGTCCAAAAGGCTTCATGATCTAGCAAGGAGTTCTGATAGACCTGGGCCACCATCAAACAACCGCTCGTGATCAAACCTCTCTCGGCAACCCCTGACTCCATGTATCCAGCGATGGACTGCAGGAGATCCCATTGGTCCGGCCCGGAGCTTGTGCCAGCCGAGGTGACATGTACAGCGTGGGGATTGCGTCCATGCTGGCATTCCTGACTCCAATGCCCAAGCTTTCCGCACAAGAAGCACGGTTCCTTCTTCTGCTGCTCCTTCACCCAGGCCTTGGTCTTCTCGGAGTTGGTGCCCTTCTGGAAGAACTGCCTCATCTGCTTCAGCTCATTTACCTTCTTCTTGGCCTTATACTCCTGGGCATAGACCTCGGCAGGCAGGTTGTCGGAGTGCTCCGGTGGGCTTCCAGCCGAAGTTGAGAGCGTTCCCTCGGCGCCATCCGAGTCGCCCCGCGCCTCAGATCCCGATCCCTCCTGCTCCGAGGTGGTGGAACCCTCTCCTTCACTGTCATCTTCAAGGATGGCATGGAAGACTTGCTTCCACTTCTTTCCAAACCGGCGGCGGAACTTCCCATCATGCCCTTGTCGTTGCCCATGATGGTCCCGAGGTCGAACTCCTGGGCGGTCTCCACGGCCCGCACGATCAACCCGTCCATGGTCGCCTCTGCCCTTTTGAACCAAGAACTGATCTTCATCAGGAAGGTTAGGTTCCCCTTGGCCAATCGGGCATCCCGGCTGTCCTTCAAGTTGATCTGCGAGTTCCAACAAGGCATTCACCACCCGATTCTCGTCCTTCAAACCGCCCGCCGCCGTCTTCACCAGGGCCTCATCCTTGCGCGTGAGCTTCGCCGCATCCAACAAGTGGCCCAGGTAGAAGTGCGACCCGACCTTGTAGTTCTGGCACGAGTCATTCTCATGGCGGTAGATCGATGCCCTGTTGATAAAACTCTCCAAGGACTCCCCCGGGCTCCGGCTGAGCTTCATGAACTTCTGGCGCTTGCGATCCACCTCCTTGTGCTCCAACAGACGGATGATCGGCGATTTCTCCATCTCAGATCGGATCAGCTCGACCCCGCCCTCCTTGGCCACCTCCTCGACAGTAAGGTGCGCCACGATCTTCGCCGCCCGCTCCTTCAGCTGTTGCATCAAGCGAGACCCTCGAACCGCCGCCGGAAGGTGGGCCCCTTCTGAAGCCAACCAGAACTCCACAGTCCTCCAGTAGTCCTTCCAGCTCTCGCCTGGTCTCGCCTTGAACTCGGGGGGGAAGCTGTTGTGAAGTCTCGCAAACTGGCTCGAAGCTTGCCCTTCACGGCCGGGACCTTTGCTCTTCTCGGCACCATCGGTTAAGGGGACAACAAGGTTCTCCGCTGTGACTTGCCCTTGACACTCACCGTGTGGCCTGCGAAGGAGATCTGTGGCACCGGCTTCTGGCGGAGGAGGTAGAGCACTGGCAAAATCGGCCTGTAGGGACCGAGGAACTGGCCGCCGCTGCCCCACCGCTGCCGCCCCATCAGCCGCCGCCGTCTCCACCTTAGGCACTGGGGAGTTCTCCCTTCTCGACAGGAGCCTTGCGTCGCCCTCCGGCGACGAGGATGAGCTGGCGAAGTCATCCTCCCAAGTCCGGGTTCGTCCGCGCCAGCCTGGCCGAGCTGAGTCCAAGTAGTGGCCCCAAGGATCCGACGACCACCCCGAAGGTGTCCATGAGCTCCAATCAGCCCATTCCCAATGCCCCATTTCATCCTCCCAGCCACCATGGCTGGAAGCATCATCTGTCGAAGACCAGTTCGAATGGGAGCGCCGCGGGGGCGCTGGGGGATTCAGAGGCCCTTCTCTCCCCAGTGACCCTTCCACTGAAGGAGTCCAAGGCCTCGGACACCTTTCTCCTGGTCGCAGCACGGTCGGCTGTGACCCATCGTCGGAATCATCTTCCACTCTCTCGAACTCAAGGCTCGCAGCTACGCGTGGCTCGTCCATGGCTCAAGGAGGCCAGGCCCCAAAGGAACTTAACCCTTTACTCAAAACCCACACCCCTAATCCTGGAACCCTCGACCGAGATCCACCAACTAGGCTCAAACCCAAAGCTACCACCGCTCCAAACCCTAACCGGGAGCCCCGCCCTGTTCGGGGCTCCGCTACCACAAGAAAGACCAATCGCCCTGAACAAACTCACCGGGCCTGTTTCCATCCACGCACTGCTGCGAGCCAGCATCCTTGCCGGGTCGAATAGCTGCATGCCTCCACACACGCTGGGTTCATGTGCCGTTTTCGACAGTAATAGTTTCTTTCTTATTTGTTCTTTCGTTCTTTCTTTCCTTCGTTCTTTCTTCTTTCTGTCTTTCCTTCTTTCTTCTGTCGTTCTTTCTTTCTCTTTTCTTCCTTCTGCTTGTCTTTACGTCCATCCTTCCTCCTAGAGCTTGCTGTAGGAAATGGAAAATCTCTATTCGAATTTGCTAGAAACCCTATATTTCCTGCACAACTAAGCCAAATACAAAAAAGAACAGTGTCAAAACGCAAAAGAAATAGAATCATGTTAGCAGGAAACCTTGCTACCAACAAAAGTCAAAACGCAAAAACATGTCAAAATAAATACGTGGCCTTTGTCAGCGGCGACCTTTGTCAGCGGCAAGAGAACTCTCCAGACAAATCCACGTAACAGTAAGCGTCCGGCACTTTCAGGAAGTAAGTCGCTCAAACGTTGGCGGTGTTCAGCGTCGTCCCTGAGCCGGTGTGCTCTCTTCGGAGGAGCCATGTCCCGAAACTTATCTCACGTCCGAGGCTGCAGCCCTAGGCGCCAGAGCTGATAGGGATTGGACACATAACTTCCATCTGGGGTAAAGTGCCCGGACATGGGATTGGAAGAGCCACCACCTCAACATATGCCGCGTGTGGATTGAAATTGCAGAAATGCGACTAGGGTTCGGACCCATCGACCCCATGCCTCCTCCCGCGTATGGGATGTTTTTCACGAGCTGTATGTAATTTATTCCTGCTCCAACGCTGTACCTGCAGATACAGGTTGCAAATCAGCGAGACTGGAAAGTCGGAAGCACAGGAGCAGAGCAGCATGCATGAGAGAAGCTGCGCACTTCAGTGGCTTTTCATGACAATGCGCTGCCAGATCACGAAAAGCCGCGCGAGCCTCCAATCCAAGCTTCTTGAAAGTTTCTCGCTCAAGAAAAAGAGTCCCGCCTTGCGACTTAGTCCTTCTTTGTGACCTTGCGACTGGAAGCCGAAGCCCACGCTTTGGTCCTTGATCTCTCGAGCTGTGGTTCCCCGAACAGCTCAAGCTGGCTTGACCAGCCCTGAAAGCAAAGCCTTGAAGATAAATCCAAGAGGTGGGCCAAGCGGAGAGGGGGACCAAGGGAGAGGAGGGGGAGAGGAGGGGGAGAGGAGGGGCAGAGACAAAGGAAAAGGGGGAGAGGGGAGAGGAGGGGGAGAGGAGGCGGAGAGGAGGCGGAGAGGAGGGGGAGAGGAGGGGGAGAGGAGGGGGAGAGGAAGGGGAGAGGAGGGGGAGAAGGAGAGAGAGGGGGAGGAGAGAGAGGGGGGGAGAGGGGGAGGGGAAGGGGAGGAACAACTCCGACAATTCTCACCACGTAAAGGAGGCGAAAGCATTATCAAAACAACAACCAAGAAGTGGCAGCGTGCGCACAGCCACCCCAACCACAAGATCACTATTGCGACATCCCTGCTAACAGCGCAAACGGGGGGTGGCAATACAAGTCCAAGGGTTCTTTAATGTATGAGGAGGGGGGGGCGGGGGGGAAGGCCACGCTGCTGCAGGGCTTCAGGAGTTAGGGTGGATGCGTGGGTTCGCTGCTCTTTTTCGGGACATGTCAACCCATATGTTGGAGTCTAAACTCTTCATTCTGGATCCTGACCACTAGGTAAGCGTCCGGTTTCATAACATATCCGCCGAGGCCGCGGGCCGACGGTGTCCTAGGTTGTGAAAACAGTGAAAACAGGCACCCCTTCTCCAAGTCCTCCCCAAGCTCAAAGCCAAAGGTCGGCTCCCTTTTGTTGCCTGGAATGGGTTCCCCCCGTAGGCGACCGGGATCTGAAAGCGGACGGTTTGCCGGGACCGGGGGGCAGTTTGAACCCGTTCAACACTCGATGTCCAACTTCTGTGAGCCATCTTGGCGATGTGCCACGTTTACCGGGGCTCTTCCAGACATTTATTAGCTGGCCTCAGAGAAAAAAGACCCGGGAGGGGGGGGGGGGGGGAGGGGGGATGGGGGGGGGGGTTGGGGGGGGGGGGGGGGGGGGGGGGGGGGGGGGGGGATGGGGCCATTGGCCATGGGACCTGAGAGCTGTCCCTGCTCTTGAGAAGCCTTGGCCTTGGTGGAAGGACGCCTTTGCAAGTCTCTGGCGCTGCCCCTCTGGCGCTGCCCCCCCACCCCTGCCTCAAAAAAAAACTCAACGCATCAACTCCCTGCAGACCTGTTGAAACCCAGTTTGGGTGTGGCGAATCCTCTCCACTTTTGCATGATCACCCTCGACCGCCTCAACCCTTCTGTTCTTGCTCCCATGAAAAAGAAGATGCTCCGAATTCTTTCATTGCATGAGGAAGTCTAGTGGTTTCGACGCCAGAAAAAAGGAGTGGTGCACACTGCCATCCACGATCACTCTCTGAGAGGGCACTCCCAAGGCGAACCAGTGCTGAAGGTGCTTGCATGTGCTGGCACTCTTACGAGCAATGCACAAGCATCTGAGGATGCCGCGTTTTGCACTATTTGCGCTGCCTACAAGATCTCAGAAACTCAGAAACTCAGAAACTCAGAAGTCGAAGCCTTGCTGAGCCACAGAATCGCCTGTGCTTCGGTTACATTCAAGCGGCGCCCGCCAGCTTCACAGAAGAAAGCATTGGAAGCCTCCGAATTGGCAAGCAGAGCATCACATAGGCGTGCGAGCCATGTGCTGTAGCTTGTTCTCCATCGCTGGATCTCCGGCCATGTAGTGTGGCAAGTCCATGGCATCATGCCAGCTAGCCACCGCCTCAGGAAGACTACGGTACACTCTCATGGGTTCAAAGACGGCAGCTCACATGTTCACAAGTTCACACTATGGTCACACTTACGACCACGAGTGTGTCCAGCCTTACATGTTACAGTGAACCAGTTTTCCAAAAAAAAAAACACAAAACATCACATGGTCATGCTGCCATGCTCGCTGCAGGTTGTCCTCAGGACCTGGCGACTACTGTCTTACCTGCTGCCTCTTGTGGGCAAACCACCTCTGCAATCAGGCTTAGGCAAGCCCAGAACTCTGGCTGCTTGGTGCAGGTCCTCTTCCCTCCCTGGGCCTCTTTCTCGAAAACGCACGGCAAGTGGCCCCCGTAGTAGCGGTGCACCTTGACCTTAGGAGATGAGCTTCCCATCTCCTTGCCAGGATGCTTTCAAACTGCTCACACTCCGTGGGCCCAGCCCGCGGATCCTTGCTGCATTTCACCTGCCACTGCGGTCTTGAATGATCATGCGGGAGGCCTCCAAGCTAGGTAGCCTCGATGTCTTCGCTCGTGAAATTCTGTCCAACGCCCGCACATTGGTCTGCAGTGACCTGCATGGAGGGTAGCACTCCCACTCAAACCATGAGTCAGCTATGTGATGTCTCGCCTCATGAAGTGCGATCGTAAAGCTGTAGTAGCTTCCGGCGACCTTGGCTAACTCAGGCTCTGTGGACACTGAACCAAGGCCAAACACTCTTACCTTGGTCTCCAGCCGCACCGTGGGTTGCCCAAGCAAACGTGTAGGACAGCCCCACAACAAATCTGTCACCCTGTCGGCACATGTGGCTAAACATGGCCTCGCATGCGTGAGCCAACTTGTGGCACGATGTTCTTGCAGGCATTTGAAGGCACATGGCCTCGAAGGGTTGAACCCAAAACGCGCCGTACTCGACAGGCATGATGTCTAGCTCGATCTGGCACGAGCCAACCTCACATGTCCCTACCAGATTGCTTGGAAACGACTTCAGAACTGTGTTCAGCCTTCCTGGGGCATACGAGAAGCACTTCTCAGGAACACAGCCACAGCGAACAACATGCGATGGTTCGTTGGCGGTTGCGATGCCATAGATAAATGAAGATCAAGCGCTGCTTGTTCCCAGAGGCCACGTGTGACCCGGGAGGCATGCTGATCATGCCGTGTCCCATACTGCAGCGAGCCCCTGGCCATTTTGGAAGGGTTAGCTGCATCCATCAACATAACCTGCAGGCAAGCAAAACAACTAAGGATCAAGGAACGTGTTGAAGTTGCTAGGGCATCCAACAGCACGCGTCTGAAGCTCTCATCTGCAGGAGTGCAAACCCTCATGAAATAGAACTTGTTTGTACAGAGCCAGCACTTTTGAAAAATCATTGCTGCAGAAATCCAGAGGCTCGGCCAAGACATGACACCCCGAAAATGTGAAAAATGCGCAGTACTAAAACGGAACTGCAGGTATACTTTTGGGGCTTGGGCTTGGGATGTTAAAACCTGAGAAGAATTAACTCCACGCCAAATCGAATCAATTCGGAAGGAAGCCAAGGCCTTCTCGTTTGATTTGAGAATTCCAGCCTCTGGATTCTTACTTCTCAAAAGGGCGTTGATCTTCCAAATACCGGATTGCTGAACCTGGTGATTCACCTTACCCGCTCCTCTTGCGGGTCCGAGGAGCTCTGCTCTGAGTAACTCGCCATTCAGGTTAGGTGGTTAGGTGTGGAGTTGCTTCGCCCTCTGAACTCTTACTCAGCTCACATTTTCCGTCGAACTGAAAGTTCCCACCGGGGGTGCTACCAGTAGTGCCAATTAGTGCCAGTATATCACATTGATCCACTGCGGCATCTGACAAGACATTCCCTATGCAGGGCACACAGGTGCAAAAGTTTCAACAAAAAGAGAGGTGAGTTCCATATAATCAGTTCTTGAGACTGGCACACAGTGATGTCTCTGCTTTTGTCGCATCATGTGTCACCATTTTTCACCAGCATCTGTCTCTGTGTGTGTGCATGTGCGTATGTGTCACATTGTGTCACTCTGCAGTCTGAGCTCCGGCGCTTGCGTCGGCAGGGTCTGCATGGCCTCCCTGGGCAAAGAGAGTCAAAACGACACGTCTCCATGAGTCCCTAGACCGTTGGCCGTAGGCGCCATGTGGGGCTGAGTGTAGCGGAAACCGGGAAGGAGAGAAACGAAGGGGTGGGCAATCTAACGCAAATCACAGAACACGTAACGGAAACCATGACCTTGAACCCTACAAACCCCAAACTCCCAAGACAAAATGGAAATTGTCTTGTATGTGAATCATTTAGAATCTGCATTTTCGATGGGCTTCCATCCGAGCCCACAAGCTGACACGTACAGTTCGCCCCGGCGGCCGAGGGGCGTCTGGAACAAGCAGACCAGGATCTCGTCTCCTTCCCCTTCTCATCCCCCCCATCACTTTCGGGACCCTTTGCTGGGACCCAGACCCCATGAATCCACTGGGACCCTCCTGAACAGTTGGGTAAACTTGAACTCCTAAGCTGCAGAAGAAAACTCAAGTGCCCAGGGTTATGGTGCGCCACCCTGAGAAACCCGTTTGGGGGAACCCACTTCGGACCACCTTCACACCTTCCGAAGCCCCCTGACAGCGACTTTGGCTTCCATGATGCGCACGCTACGGGCCCGGTGCGCGCGCAAGCGCTTACAACTACTTGAACCTCTGTACTTGCCAACATCATTCTGAACTTGCAAGAACTTTCTTTTTGGGCTAAACAGGCTGGCCGCACAAAGCCTCGTCTCCAGATTTGGCTCCAAAAAAACGAGCTTAAAGAAATTGATCCGAAATGCACGCCCCACAGGGGCCCCGGGACCCCAAAACACAAAAGCCCTGGCAGGCTAAGGGCCCGCCAAAAGGCCCTTGGAGGTTTCGAGGCCCAAAAGCTGCCCGAGAAGGTGAGGGAGGCTCTAAAGACAGGTCACCCCCCCCTGCCCAAAACTTGAAAATGTGAACTGAAGTTCCAGAACCGAAATTGTGCGGTCAATACACTTCCGGCAACATAAAGCACACCTAGGAGCTGTTTTGTACAGTTCGGGCTCAAAAATCTGGGATGCTTGCTGTCGTTCGCTTTCCAAGTCCTCAATGCTTTTGATGGGTTGCTCCTGGCAGAAGATAAGGACCATTTAGCAGCGAATGTATCGCTGCCAGCACAACTTGCCTCTTGAACGTTGGTTTGCAAAACCACGCCCTTGGCGATGGCTTTCCCATTCGCACGGATCTCTACCTTGTTCTGCAGCCTGCCCAGAAGCTGCTGGTTTCGTACTTTGAGAAACTTTGACGTCATCGTCACATTGAGTCACTGTCACATTGTGTATCATTGTGTCACCTCTCATCATTTGCGGATTGATCTCCTGAGATGGCTGTGACCGGCTTGCTGAGCCAAAGTGCCTGGACAGCTGAGGTGTAGCTGCGAGTACCTTTCTGACATCATGAGCAAGCCGACATCTTGAGCTGAGGTGCTGTGAACACGGGGCCGAGCTCCCAGATCGTTTTGCTGGTAAATAGCTGGTTCTCGCCAGGAAACCTAGCACTCGAAAAGCCGGACGTGTATATGGACAAATGAAGATTCTTACGTGCGAGATGTGGGTTGGGCGCCCAGCTTTGCATCCAATTTCGAACCTCGACGCGAAGTGACTTCCGTACATGAACATGCTGTGCGGCTTACGTCTCCAAGTTGGCATGAAGCACCGTGTTCCCGGCAAAGTTGGCGTCCGTTGTGGCAGAGGCAGAGCTCCAAGGTCTTGCGATTCTGAGCAAACAAGGGGCTGTTGCTTCCTGCTACGCTATTCAGCTGCTGGGGACAACATACAACGCATGTCAACTCCCAGAGAGCTGACGGCTTGGTGGTAGCTCGTGTGCCTGTTAGCCCTGCGCCCAATGCAACTACTGACTTCTACGGGCTGCGGCGACGGATGGCAAGACAATGACAGAGATAAATGATCAAAGAAACCAGGAGTCGACTTGCAACCAGAGACTCTGAAGCAAACGTTGCCAATGACAGGCGGAGTGTTGCATGACAAGACTTGCTTGACATGAACTGACGCGATGATCACACAAGACCAAATTAAATTTTGAACACAAAACCACTAAAAAAAGAACAGCGGGAGTTTGCATGAGCTCACCACACAGCAACCCGAACAGCTAGGTCTTGCAAGAATCTTCAGGCCTTGTCTTGCCCCACCAGCTTCTGCAATGCTTCCTCATGTCGATGGCGCGTCTGACTTCATCTCAGCAGTACAAAAGGGTAAGGCTCGGACTGCTTCATGGTCGAGCGTGAACATGGGAACTCTCACGCTGATGCTTTGCATGTTGACCTCCAACTCACCCAGGGCATTCGCCTGATTGCAGGATGCTGGTTAATATGCGGGAGACGAAAAGGTGCAACATGTTGCAACCTACAGCACCGCAACGAGAGACGTGATATGACACATGCAAGCAGCCTGGAAGTAGATGCCCAAGTCTGCCACCACTTCCTTCAAAGCAAGACATCCGAGCATGCCAGCTTCTACCCAGTACTTTCAGACCTGGTTATCCACCACCATGCGGACTTCTGTCGGATGCGGTTGACACCTGAAAGCTCGAGGATGCTACAGCAACAGGAGGCTCATAAACTCCCAAGTTCACGGCTTGCCCATTTCTACTTTCTGACAGACCTGAGCAGTCACATCAGTATGTGGGCATCGTTCTTCACAAAGCAACATGGATCAGCATCCCCTGGCGGGCAATAAGACTTCCCAAAGTCCATACCACATCAAGCACAACAGGCCTCACATCCGTGGCGTCTCGTAGAGGCTGAATCTAAACCAGACCACCAAAGTTCCGGGGCACTGTTTACGACTTCAAGAAAAAGCCTGCGCTGCATTGTTCCTCTTCGTTCACATGCACTGAATACTTGTCACGCACCGCGACGGACGCAGGGTCTATGACTCTATAGCGTAGTCAGCTGTTCGAGCATCACACTGATTGGTCACGCCTCGTCTCCGGTGCTGACCCAGGCAACCCGCTAGAAATCATCAGCAGCAAAAACGGCCAAATTTCGGGCAACCCCCATCTTCGTTCGCATCAGATGAAGTTTCCTCAACGAGTTTGCATGATTTCCAGAAATGGGTGATCTAAGAACATCTGCAAAAGGCCTCGGCAAGACCACGCAAGCATTCAAAATGACCGCTACCATCGGATCCCATGTTCATTTCCACTGGCATCTGCCGTGTTTAAGCTGCCGGCAATTTGCCCAGCGGCCACAGTCTCCTGCACGTGCTTGCCAAGGCGGCACGGAAAATCACCGAAAGCCATGGGGACGGTTTGGTAAAAAGGGGTGCCTTGCCATTCTTCAGGATGTCGACCTCTCGAGGCACAGCACACAATGCCACAATGCACACAGAACATCCATTCATGAAGCCCTTTCGGCCCTTTCACTCGCACACCCTCTCCCTATCCCTCTTGTTCCTATTCTCTTCGAAGAGGGCTTGCTTCCTTTCTTATGGCGGGCCAAAAAAACAACACCCAGAGGGATTACTTTCTTGCCTTGGGGGGGGGAGGGGGTATGAGGGCCACAAGGCCCCCGCGCAGAGGGCTTTCCTGTCTTGCTGTCTCTCTCGCCCTATCACTCTCTCTCTCTCTCTCTCTCAGACTCTCGCTCTGGCCTTGATAGGATCTGTAAGGAGCCTCTTCTTGGACGTCGGGGGAAACTCGAAGATCTGCAAGGAGGCTGGAGGAAGACTGCAGCATACGCCATGCATCGATATGGCTTTGCTTTGCATAGCATGGTGCGCCTCGACCTTGTTCTGGAAGCGAATGACTCCGCCGATGCTCAGCTGGCATGCCCTGGTCACGGTCTGCTGCTTCAGGACTGTGGAACACAGAAAACATGCGAAGCCCTCTAGGTGGAGCAAACATACTGGGCCGACGTGGTTTTGTACTGTCCGTTTGCGCCTCCGATGGCAATTCTGGTAAAGTTTCCATGTTCTGCCATAATGTATCATGCTCTGTCACATGCGGGGCCCTGGCTGATCTTTAAGGCGTAGCAGTTTCCAGGTGGAAGACCTTCAGCGTCGCGAACCACTCAACCGAGCTGCTCTGCAACCCGTTGGATCATCCACACTTACAGTCCCATGAGACCCATCGATCGCCATCCACCAATGCCGAGTTTCCTGCCTACGACTCGATATGGATAAATAGCGAGCTCGTTTGTCTCGGACCTGGACACAAAGCAACAGACTGAGACAAACATCATCGCAAACACCCCTCCAAAGCGGAGACCAAGGTGAAGGCCCATCCCCCATGTCTTCAATGATGCTCATGTTGAAGTATGGCCTTCAGAGAGGAGATAGATTAAGCAAAGGATTTTGACAGCTCTCGCAGCGCACCTCAAGCCGAAGCCCATCTCGACATTTTGCAAGATCCCAAAGCCGCCCTTCACCCAGATCTGAGCGGAGAAGCGGAGAGCAAAGCACATGATGCTCTCTCTGGACATCCCTGGTCTTACAACAGGACATCAGTACAGTCACTGCTGCGCAAACTGCTATGAACTGCAGCAACTACAGAGTATTTGTTAAGACTTCCTTCTCAACCTCATTTGAGGGCTGAAATTTCTCACGCATTGGGCTTTGTCCGCCCATAACTGGGTGCTTAAAACTCCCTCCCTCCAATTAGGAGACACATTCTTAACCCAGGGCTTTTTGAAGCAAGGCCCCAATTTGAGGCCCTAGCTTGTAGAACTTTACACAAGCAAGCCCCGATCCCAGAATCCCGTAAAGCTTTACACAAGCAGCCCCCAATGAGAAAGAATCCCTCCAATTCGCCTCGGCTTCCTGCCGAGAAGCGTCTGGAACAAGCAGACCCGGATCGGGCCTCCTTCCCCCTAACCCAACCCTTCCCCAAATTTTGACGCAACCCCCCCCCCCCCCCCGCCCTGTGGGACCCCCCCAATGCCTTGGAGAGCTGCAAACCCGATGCCGTGGAGAGTGCTGCCCCCCCCCCCCACCCCCCCCCCCACCCCCCCCCCCCCACCCCCCCCCCCCCCCCCCACCCCCCCCGCCCCCACCACCCCCCCCCCACCCCCCCCCCCACCCCCCCCCCCCCACCCCCCCCCCCACCCCCCCCCCCCCCCACCCCCCCCCCCCCCCCCCCCACCCCCCCCCCCACCCCCACCCCCACCCCCGCCCCCCCCCCACCCCCCCCACCCCCCCCCCACCCCCCCCCCCACCCCCCCCCCCCACCCCCCCCCCACCCCCCCCCAACCCCCCATCACCCCCCCCCGACCCCCCCCCGACCCCCCCCCCCCCCACCCGCTCTCCCTTTTTTTGCGAAACCCTCTTTCCTCCTTTCCTGTCCTGGGGCCGGCCCGGCTGCCGAGGCGGCGCGCGCAAGCGTTTACAATTAAGAAGCAAGCAGGCCAAGCACCAAATCCCGAATCCGCCTCGCGCCGTGATTGCGTGCGTAGCAAAGAGCAGGCACCCACTTCTACCCAACCCCCCCCCCCACCCCGCAACCCACCACCCCCAACCCACCTCGATGTTAAAACTAAGAGCCTGAGACATTGAGAGACTTGCTCGTAAGCTTTTACACAAGCAGGCCCCACTCACAAACTCCCCCAATTAAGAATCTGAGCCCCATAAGATTCTTAGCTTCTGATAGGGCCGTACAAAAACCCAGAATTTAGAGTCTCGTGAGCCCCTTAGATTCTTCGCTTCTGATCGGATTTTACACAAGCTAAGCAGGTGCCAAGCAAAAAGAAATCTCAAATTAGGAATCTGAGCCCTCAGATTCTTTTCTTGTAATGGTGTTACACAAGCAGCCCAAAGATCATTATCAAACATGACAGGGTTCTACACAATCCTACACTCCAGGTATATGTGTAAGAATGTCTTGAGCTAGTGGCTACAGCGTCCTCTATAGGGCCTTAGGTTGCTGGCTCGAATCTGAGCCCCCAAGAGCCAGAAAAGCAGCTAAATACACACCAAACAAGCCACTCTCTAGTTAAGAATTTGAGCCACCCGTTGACCGAACCCTGGCACATTCTTAACCAGTGCTCGCACTGTAGAAAACTAACCGCGACCGAAGATCCCTTAGCTTTTGCTGCTGACGAGAAGGTCAAGGCGATGCCAACTCCTAGATGCCTCACCGGGAAGAATCCCGGTGCCACCGTGGAACGCACCTTCTGGGGTTTTGCCAACCCTCAGAAATCTTGCGGCTCGTAAAGCCTCCTCACTCTCAATCGACGAACACGGCCCCTCTCTGAACCACGGATAGTTGTTGGCTAAACCTGGCCAAACCTGCTTCGCGTTTTGGATCCCCAGGCTACACCTGTGATCTTGAAGGCCGACATGCTGGATAGTGACGTTGTAGCATGTGTTTTCAGGGTCTGGGTGGGCAATGGCAGCAGGGTTTCACTGAGGGGAACCGGCTTCTGCTGTGTACTGACGTGTACCGCGAAGAGGTGTGACGTGCATTCACTGCACTGAAATTGCCAACGCATTGTCTCATTGATGTCTCATGGCGAACTTGATGTAGGGCTGCTAGCTCGCATCATGTCGGGCAGTATTGCTAATGTGTGGGCGTTCGAGCGCGTGCGAGCACATGCGTGTAAGCGAGCATGCGTGCAAGCACGTTCCGTATTCAAAAGGTCAGCTAAATTTGAGAAATAGCAGTCAGACAAGGTTTGGCCGACGTTCAGCTCGCGTCGAAGAGCCAATGCGTTCGCAGAGTGGACCACTGTTTCCACGAGTACGCAAGTGCTTGGGAGATGACACGCTCCTGCGCATCTGCCCGCTAGCTCATCAAAACTGCAGAAGGTGATCATGTTTTCTTGCCCGGGCCGAAAAATCTTCAAGGGGTGCGACACCGTGCTGAACGCGTTTTCGGTACCTAAAGCCCTCTATGCGTGACAGACCTTGGACGATCTTCATGTCATGTTGCTGCTTCTGTTGGAACATGAGTGAATCAGTTTTAAGCAGCGGTTTTAAAATTTTACGACATATTCTCTGAGCTTTTCAAGTCTGAGTTCCGCACGTTCGGCTCGAATTCAAGTCCCAACCTGCTTCAAGCAAAAAACAGAACGCTTCGCTACTTGGTGCAACTTACTGGTGCTGACTCGGAAGCAACACTTCATGACTTCATACGCAAAAAGCTTGGAATGGGACTGGAAGTGCTTCGTGAACAGCAGCCACGCAGGAGAAGTGAAGTTGACCTAAGTCAAATCAAATTCAATGCCGTTTCGTTCGCTCCTTCCTTGCGCACTACCCTGCTGTTGGTTCTTTGGTCCAACATTGGGGACGATACGTGACACTGCTCCTGTAATTGGGATCATACTCAGATTATGCTGTTCAACCAGACGAGGAGTGGGTGGGCGTGGAACCGCTGACCTTGCACCGATCGAGCGAGAAAGCACGAGAGAGCGAGAGAGCGAGAGAGCGAGAGAGCGAGAGAGCGAGAGAGCGAGAGAGCGAGAGTCTGAGCGCGAGCGAGCGAGCGGGGAAGAGAGAGGGGAGAGAGAGCGAGAGGGAGAGCGAGAGAGAGAAAGAGAGCGGGAGAGAGAGAGAAGGAACAGACGGAGAGAGAGAGAGAGGGAAAGATGGAATGATGAAGAAAGAGACAGGGAGGGAGAGAGAGAGAGAGAGGGGGAGGAAAAGAGGGAGAGAGAGACAGAGAGGAAACCTTCTGGACATCACCAGTTGGGTCGAGATCTCGCTGTGTGGCATGACAGCAAAGCCCGCTGCATTCCTCATCTCCACCGAGAAATTGTGCTGCTCGCCGAAGGTCTGACAAAGAGCAAGACTGTCAGACTGTGCGGAAACTCCAACGACCCAGAGTATATTGGAGCACGGAGAAGTGTGAGACTCTTGGATGGAGAGTCGAACACACAGACTGTTGGGCGCATTGCGAGGAACTAGGATGCCGGACCGTGTCGAAGTGCATCGTCCCACGGCTGAGAAGCTTTGTTTCAAGGCCTGGTGTCTCACAAAAGCACTGCTGCGTCATCGGCGTCATCTACCACCGTTTTGTAGCATTTTGCAATTCATTCCGATCGTTCTCAAGGATGGTAAGCTCCCTAGCCGACTCGCATAGTGCCCTTCAGCTTCCCGATGTGGAAGATCTTGGGGGCCGTGCACAGAACAGAAAACAAACCGGATCTCTCAGAAAATCGGACCTTCATGTTGATGCTCCATCCTGGGGTCACAGTGACCGGCGTTCCACCTCCGTTGCTCCAAGCATAACAAGCCAAAGCTTTCAGCAAACTCCCAGTGCAAAGCAGGGCACCTATGTGAAAGGTGAACGGCCGCATGAACATCGCTGTGTCCGTCCTTACTAAACTCTCTACGAGACTGTCTTGCCGGCTTGTGCCATGCGCCACCCTGTGGATACCACTAGGGCTCACTGGGGCCGATGACTTGAGCTTGCTAAGGATTGGAATTGGAAAAACATCCAGCATGTTGTGCAACACCGAGGAAGACCTGGCAAGAAGATGGCACTGCAGGAAACCGATCTGCATGTCCTCCTCGCCTGTCTTTGTCAAAATCAGCGGCTGTCCCGATGTCCAAGTCTAGATCTGCCAAGCCTCAGAGAAATTCAAATGTCGACACGTAGACTGCAGTGCATGCTGGGTGGTCTGACTCTGGACGAGAAAGTCCACCGTCTCGTGTGGCCTCTGCAAGTATCAAGGCAATGCAACAGCAATCTGCAAGTGCCCAAAGTGATGTTAGGGTGCTGACGCTTGCGTTATGTCTGGCATGTGGCTGCTGAGGTTCATCGTAAACCCCAGCCAGGCATGCACCTTGGGCTTGAAGAGCCTCCAAAGCCAGATGGCTCGTGATGGCTCTTGATCGCTGTTGCACGTGTGCCTGAACCACGCCGTTCCACCCGGAAAAGTGTATTTGTACTGCGGATTTTCGGTGCTGTCAGCCTGGGATTCGCCAGGGAAGGGCTGGGACCCAACACAACAAAGGCACAGAAGGACCTGCCTCGTATGTCCAGTTCCAGTGAAACCGGTCTTTCTCAGTGGGGTTGTTCAGGTTGAAGAAGGTGTTGTCCTGCGAATCTCTTAATGGGTTGAGGGGGGGTGAGAATCAACAACTAAGGCACACCTAGATGCTGCCTGCTGGTCGTTCGCCTTGTCAGGTGTGAAGCCTGCCTTCATGTGCAAGTCACCACCTCGTTTGCATCGCCACATTGAGCCACATCCATGCACTGCAACAGCACGGCCAAGGCAGCCAGCGCAGGTCATCCACATCTCCGATTCCATTCCAAGTTCATCTCTACAGAAGGAGATGCATCCTTGTATTCGTCTCCTGAATCCTTGTGCAAGGTATACACCCCCTTGGACAAACAGGAGGCAGCAGTCAGCAGCAATAATTACACAGCGAACCTTCCTGGTAATGAAAAGACTGAAGTACATGCTGACTGGGTCACGCCAGCCTAGAAGCAAAGAGTGAAAAGCCATCCACTCTCACGCACCAACACACAATAGAACACACAAAGATGCAAAAGCGGTGACAGTTCTGCACTTTTTGAGAAGAGCGCAAATATAGGACTGGTGGGAGCAGTTTGGGCCCCCACTTCAACGTTGTGCGACAACCCTATGACCATATGCACTGAGGCGGAGCACGGCCGTGAATTTGTCATGATGGTACGGGACTGACAGGTGGAAGACCGCAAAAATTTCGAAGACCGCAAAAATGTTAAATCAGATTAAGACACGTCTCCTCTAGAATGAATGCAAGAAGCGAATCCCTCCAAGAGCCCGTGAGGCAGGAAAGTGCTCCCCTGTCATGCTTTCTCGTTCCAAAATAACACACGTCAGAGGAGAAAGCGTGATTGAGGCGAAATCGCGCGCGATCTGTCGCAGAGAACGATCCGCATACGTGCCACGTCAGCTGCAACACAAACCAGGCCCTCCATGTACACTCAGCGTGTCTGAATACAAAATGTGTAGAGTGATGCGACAACCTGCATCAATCACAAATGTGCCCTCGCCGAGAATACGGCCATGAACCTCGCCCAAGCTGTTGACACCATCTCGCAAAAAGTCCATAAACGACTCGGACAGACCTAGAGCCAAGCAATTCTTGAAGACAGGTACTTTGCGAAAAGATTGGATTGCAACATACCCCGAGATGGCCACGACGATTCTTCGACCGCGCCCTGGACAAATACCAAGAGGAACATCATGCAGAACAAAGCCTTTGAGCCAGCAGTGCGGCCTCAACTCATGCTGCAGAACCTGTGGGTCCTTAGCCCTCGCGGGCATGACATGAATGTAGAACCTCACGTCATCAGTGACTGCACCATCCCTCTGCACGGAACTTTCTAAAGGCACTAGTGTGCCTGCATGACCGAAATACTTCTTGAGCTGTCGCCAGCTCCTCCACGCACGAAGTTAGCAAGAACACAAGTATGCAGCACGGGCATCTGGCAATCCTTTGTGTGCAGATCCACAAGTGCGGAACTTGTCTCCAGCTTAGCGACCTGCAGGGCCGCCACTCCACCCGGAAGAGCTTACACCCCTACTACCTGCCTTGCGGATCCGTTGAATTCGGTGATATAGGTTTTTTTCTGCCAGATGCTTGCCTGATTAGACTCGCCGGGTCATGCAACACAAATGGTTGTGTGAGCAATTAGTGTCCGGCAGGGATGCAGCATGTGTGAAGCAGTGACATGCTCCAGCTTGGCCATTCGGTGCAAGATGTCCTGTGGCACCTGGCGCAAGACGTTTCTGTAGGCAAAGTATCTGACAGCTTCAACTTGTTCTGGGTGCCTGAAGCACAAGGTGGTCGTGGCTACACTCGACTATTCTAACTCCTCTTTGGTGCTCGAGGTCCAGCTCCTGGCAGCAGCCAATCTCACATGGACCACAAAATCTCAGCCCGCCCCCCCAAGCTCCATCAGAGCATCAGGATCTGTGTCCACATCCCAATGGATCGAGAGGTCACTGCCATCCTGGCGAGTGGCCGGAGACTGTAACTGCAAAGCCCCTTCTCTTCTCTTTCTTCTCATCTCTAGCAAACCCTTTTCATTGCACACCTTGCTTGTACTTGCTTGAAAACGTTCTCAAAAAATAGCAACTAGCTTGGGCAGTGTATGCCGCGAAAATGAACTTTAGCTTCTCTCGAAACTTTCCAGACAAAACTCCCAAACCTGATCAGAAGGTTCGGACTCGATGTTGCCCAAGAAATATTCATTAAATGTGTCCAGGACAGCAGATCCTGCCACATCTTTGAGTTCAGTCATGTCTACGCTGCATACTAAACTCTGTAGAAGAATCCCTCCGATCTCTCTGCAACATGGTTGGCGGAGAACATGACTTGGCGTTAGCACCAACAGGTCCATCAAGTAACCCAACGGTAAGCCAACTACCCTGCCAGCGTCAAGGCACGAGGAGATTTCAGGAAGGCTACAAGATGACAGCAAGATGACAGCAAGATGACAGTGGAGCACATCCTGGACAATCTCGCACCTCGAACCTGTGGTCCTGACGATGTCGAAAGTGCCTGATTTATCTCTTTGAGCAGATCATGAGACAACACCCTGTGCAAGCAACGGAAGAAGCATGCCTGATGTTGGGAGGATGATCACCCTCGACGCTTCCACCTTCGAAGATTCCTGGCAGTTCAGCACACTATACTACAAAGCGAGAACATGCAACACCCAATCCGGGACTTGGACGGAATGGTTGAGGATAGAACACAGCATTGACTGGGACCTTGCAGAAGGATGCACACCAAAATGCTTCAAATCTAGTCCGGCACTCTCTACTGACAGGTTTGCTCCAGGGTGGCATGCGTCTGGGCCACTAGGTTCCGCACACTCAGTCCTATTAAAAGCCGTGCAGCCTTCACACCAGCTTTTGATAGCATTAAAACCGACAGACATGACACGTTGCAGTGAGCGGTGACTGCCTGCATGGCCGCAAGGAGCAGCCTTCAAAACTCTCAACGTTCATTTCCACATGTTGTGATCTTTTCGGTCTGGACTCCAGGTATGAGTCCCTGCCTGGCAGCGCCAATGGCTGCACGGCCGCTAAGCGTCAAGAAAGCTTGAGCCAGTGCAAACGTGGAACATGCAGTTGAACTCCGAATCTGCCAGTGGCCCGAAGCCCTAAGGAAAACGCAGTCCCGCAAATTGGCAAAGCAGATGATACAGATGCACCTCTCTAATCATCACCTGCGCCAGCGCCACTGCCTTGGCTCTAGCATCAAGGTGTCAACTGTCGAGAGGCCTTGCCAATCCTTCCCACCACCACTCTGAAGACTTCGCAGACTCCGAAGTCTGGGGATGCGAGCATCTGCTGACCCCGTCATGCGCACGATGCATGGATCTCGTCCCTGCAGAGCGTCTACAGATGTCCACAGCCAACTGCTTCTGTCACAGGATGCGCCAGGCAAACAACAGTGCCGCGATACAGTCCTGCTTCTCAGCTAGGTCCTAAAGTACTGAAGGTCCCAAGTGCGCTGCAATCCCTACGCGCCTTGTCTAGATCTATCTTCGCGCCGCTTCTCTCCTGCGGAAATGTTGGAACAAGCTGCATCGCATTTCTATGCACATTGCACCGTGCATCACCGTCCTGAATTTCATTTATTTGTCGGCCACCAGGACCAATCAATCGGCCAGTGACACTTGGAGGAATCTGGCACCACGAAACAACGAAGAAGGCGTGCAAAGCGTGCAAAGTGCTATACAAAACTAAACAACGTAAACAATGCCTCCATGGTGGCTGCAGCTTCTGCCAATTGGGTCCTGTCACGGCCTGCAGAGCTCTCTGCAGCTCACACACCACAGCCGCTACACCCCACCCACACATGTCACAATCGCCTTCTAAGACTTCAGTCACCAGAGTCTTGGCCAGTTGTACGTTGTCGGGAAAACCGCCGAAACGTACCTGTTGACAAGTTCGGAGAGTCTCGATCGAAGGGCATACACTGCAAGAAGGTTGGAGACATGCAAGTTCAGTGCAAGGCCGAACAGTCAGAAGAATTGCCACTGGTCTGAGCTCTGGTGCAAGGCAGCGGTCTGGCTGCCGATCGATGTCAATCTTGGCGCCGCTGCGCTCCTGAAGTTCCTGATCACACCGAAGCTGAGCCAAGCTGAGCCTTGCTGAGCCACATTGCCCGAAACCAAACTTCTTCATCCGTCCCTGTCTACGATGCATCCCTCAACTGTTTTTCAGGCTTTCCCGAGACGCCGGCCTGTATCCGCGCACCTCCTGCGCCGATGATGCGCCCCACGGCGCTCCGGGGAATCTCCAGGTAATCCCCGCTACCTTCTGTTTAAGATGCGAAGAAATTCAGCTGAAGCATCTCTAGACTCTCAGGCACCTGAATCTGATGGCGGAGTCATGATGGCATTGATCATGGCTTTCGCCACATCCACCTCTGAAGGCTGCAAGACAGCAAGAATCAGCAAGAGCAGCAGGGACTGAATGTCGAACCCGCCTGGCTTTGGGTTCCCACAAAACGCACCCTGCAGCCTGTGGGAGACTTGTCCACATCCACCTCGAACACTGGAAAGAAGGGTGCTCCCCTTTGCAGATCTTTGCAGAGTCTGCTGCCTGTGCGCCGCTCTTTTGCCGAATTTCGGCTATTTGCTGCCCCTTGGTTCCGATGACCTGCAAGAAGACCCGACCGATCCAACATGACCTGAAGAGAAGGCATGTAAAATCATGTAAAGCAAGCTACGCCAATGCAAACCTAAAATGAGAGACCTTGTGAGCTCGGAAGTCCAAAAGGTAAGACGGCTTCGCATTTCCCGAACCGCATACAACAGCCATGACCGTTGCGCATGTCGCGAGCCCAGACGTCCCACAGCGATGACAGTTTCGAGGACGGCGAGGGCGGCCATTCGTCCAACAAGCGACACTTCGAGAACAACCCACATTGCGCAGCAGGCGCGCCGCCCCCGCGCGCGCGCAACATCTACCTAGCCCCACTTGCATTTCACACACCCCTTCACGTTGGAACCCCTTCGTGTTGACGTGCTTTTTTGTGTGGCAAGAGTGACCTGAAGACATGAATAAACGAACTGGGCCGAATGAATGCGAACCGCGCCTTGCCAGTGGCATGTCGCGGGAGCTCGATGTGCTCTTCAACAGCTGGCCTCCGGAGACTTGCCCAAATACATCTCCGATGACTATGAGCTCCCATCACCCTTTGAAGGACCAAGCAGCAAGGAGGCAGCAAGGAGTCAGAAGATGACGCTCCCGAGTCGCTCACGAGGATGGATCCGAAGCTGCTGACGCTGCTCGTGCTGACACGGCCTGAATTTTGGGGAAGCTTCACGCCTTCGGTTTCAGAAGGGCAGAACACAGGGGCGTCCATCAGAAAATGACACGTCTTCTCTCAGATGCACGGAAGCGCCAGGAACCCCCCGGCACATGTGTGTGTGTGTGTGTGTGTGTGTGTGTGTATAAGCTGTGTAGCTCTGGTGGGACGCGCCACTACGGTGGCCCTACTGTCCGCACAGACAGACAGACAGACAGACAGACAGTGTAGCTCTGCATACACATCTCGGGTCATCGCGGCAGCAGCTGCTGCGGCAGCAGCAGCAGCGGCTGAGCATGAGCGGATTGACAATTAAAGTTGAACCTACATATACCAACATCACACAAAGTCGGAGTCGGCTAGTCCGCCTTCTCTTCCAACCTCGCGGGAATCACCTGAGGCGACACAGGCATGGGCACAAATGAAGCTCATCACACAAAACTTGAACCGAACTTACAGCTGTGCGGCGGCCTTCGCCGGGACACGACAAAACAATGCAACGAAGGCTCACACAGATCCCCTGTTGGGCTCGATTTTGGGACACTGTTTGGGCTCGCCTGGAAACCTGTAGAGCAATGTATCATCTGCTGCATGATGCTGTCAAGCACTATCCGCGCCAGCACAAGCCGGACGGAGCGAGGAGCTTGCGACACAGCACAGAAATGGTGAGCATGTCAAAGTACTACACATGGGTTTGGCAGCGATACTCGAAAGTGACTGGTCTTGCATAACGTGGTACAGGATGTACGGGTGATACAGGCAAGTTGTACAAGCTTCAAAACTCCTACGGCTCATTACAAGTCCAGATATGTGTGCCTGCTAAGAGCGCGCCGTCGGCAACCTCCAAAATCAACGCCTGCACCAAGCCATCTGAAAGAGTCTGAAAAAGCGTTACCATTATTGCCATTCGA
This sequence comes from Symbiodinium natans, assembly GCA_905221605.1. Classification (NCBI taxonomy): domain Eukaryota; class Dinophyceae; order Suessiales; family Symbiodiniaceae; genus Symbiodinium; species Symbiodinium natans. The sequence goes on from CAJNDS010002827.1 coordinate 143,511, forward strand.
GACAAAGGTGAATTGCAAGTAAACGAACAACGAACACCATGGTCGATCGCCACAAACGAAATGTCTTTTAACATCATACCAGTGCTCGAAAGATGTCCAATTCAAGCTGCCACATTACACACCGGGGTGAGGGTCGAGTCAGAAAACGAGTCGAAAACGTCAAAGACAGAGTCAGAAACAAGGAAAACCGAGTCAGAAAACGAAAACGCGTGAGCCCAGAAAACTGAGGAGACGCGAGTCAGAAAACAAGACAGTGAGTTAGAAACGGCCCCAATCACACAAAGGTTAACTTCTACAACGAAACGTAATGTTTGCTAAGTAGCCGTCAGTCTCTTCCAGGATAGGTACCTACTTTGTACCCCTACCCCACCCGTCTATCCTCAAGGGATAGACCCCTATCTAGATGGTCTACCGGAAACCGATAGGTGCCTACACACACGCACTCCCATAGGTCGGATGTTGTCCGATAGACCCCCATCGTTGTAAGATAAGTCGTTATGCACGTGAAACGTCTCGAGGGTCCGCACAAGCTTGCTTCAACGATAGATGAGTTTTTGAAACACTTATCATGCAAGCATGGTGTTTGCAAAGGGGGGGCGAGGGGGCGGCGGGGGGGGGAGGGGGGGAGGGGGGAGGGGCGGGGAGGGGGTGGAGGGGGGAGGGGGTGGAGGGGGGAGGGGGGGGAGCCCCCTCCAAACCCCCCGCTTTGCTTACGCCGTGCAAGCTTCCTTCAAAAGCATGTTTTTCAAACCCATCATGTGAGACCCTAGAACCCCTATGCGGAGCTGCAGTTGGTATTGTAGAAAGGAGTTGGTATTGAAAGTTGAAGGGTCAATGCACCCGGTAATCTTTTGGCTCAAGAACTTGGGCATGCGCCCTGAAGAAAGAAGTGTGTGTTGGTTTGGTGTTGGTTGGTCCAGGGGATCAAGGGCTTCTGTTGGGGTTGACTGTTTTGTTCCCTGTCCCCCTTCGGTTGCCCCCCGTAGGTTATGAGCCCAAATTAGGCTTCCTGCGGAATTGGTAAAGATTTTTCGTTTGTTTAACGCCATGGACATGATGCGGCGTCGCTCTGAACCTGGACTGTCGCCCACGGCCAATGAAGCCGAAGTCAATCGTGGTGATGGGGGTGAAGAACGACAACAAATGGTGCAAGCACTGACAGATGGTAGGGAAGTTGCAATGATACAACAAACGTCTCAGGTGGAAAATGAAGCGGTTCCGTTTCCAGCAGCGAATCCTTTCTGGAGCGAGCGGGCTCATGAAGAAATGAGACTGAGGCAATCAAGGCCAGCAAGTCTTCCTGCGAGCGGAGGGGATAGAAGTGGTGAAGAAACAAGAAGGCCACCGTCGTTGCCAGAACTTCGGGATCGGGAACCTGCACCAGCTGAGAGGCCATCGTCAGGTTTAATGGGCCAGATGGAAAGAGGTAATATTGGTGAGACACAAGGCGAGGAAGAGCTTATTCCTGATCTGAGTGGTGAAGAACAAGGTGAAGATATGGCAGTGGTTAAGCGTGCACTTAAAGAGTTGCTTGTGCAAACAAAGGAGCTGGGAAACAGGTTGCATCGGGTGGAGGAGAAAAGCTATACCTCTGCTGCATCTGGGTCAGCTTCGAGAGCACGGAGCACTGGAGTGGTGGACGCAAATGCTGCATATCCTTTGGGAATGACTCCAGAGAAACAGTACCCGCCAGGACAAGTTTTCTACACTGATGGTATGGGTGGTTTCTGGACTGTGTTGCCTGATGGGACATGGCTGCCGATTGAGGGCTACGACCTGCCAAAGGGTTGTGACCTTCAACCCTTGCCTGAGCCCAGGAAAGGGGATGTTCATGTGGAGGATGAGAAAGAAGTGCCAATGATGCACGTAGCTGAAGGGAAGAAACCCTCCAGATTGCCTCCATTGAATTACCCCATGGGAGGTTCTGCAAGTGGTGGATATGCAAGTGGACCACCTGGTTTAACACATGTTCCGATTACTTCCTTGCCGTCAGGCGTTGATGGTTCTGCCGCACTGATGGGAAATCAGCCCGGTTTTGTTTCAGCTCGGGAAACTTCGACGCAAGAGAACTCAGCAGGATCGGGTGGATATACAATGGTGGATGATGTTCCATATCGGTGGAAAATGATCGCTGGGAAGTTGGAATTAGAAAAGGTTCCGCTCACAGCTTTTACGCCCGGAATGGGACATGGACTGCCTCAAGGGCCTGGTGGAAGGGTCAGCTTACCTCCTGGAGCGGCGGTGCCACGTGGTATGCCAAACATTGGTGATAGGTCTGGAACTGAACGTCCGGAGGCTCTTGGGAAGCATGTGATGAGCCTTCCTACTTTGGCAGACTACACACCAAGCAACCCGACGGCACTAGGAGATTGGATCGCAATGATCGAGCCAATGCTGTCTTCGCTGACAGATACAGGAAGAGTGTGGTGGCAATCCGTCTATACAAAGGCGTATCAGGCGTATGCCAAATGGTTGAGTGTCTCTCCGCTGGATAGGTTGGGCATCAAGGCTGAGCTGGAAGGGCTCAAGGTGGTTCGAACTGCGCATGTTTTGTTGGAGCAGAGAGCGGTGTCTTTGCTGCTACAGGCGATTCCGGAGAGATTGAAGACCGAGATCGTTTCCACTCGAATGTTGGGGTCGGTGATGATATTTTACAAGTTGCTGACAGTCTACCAACCAGGTGGAGCAAACGAGCGCAGCACAATGTTAAACTTCTTGGTGCAACCATCTTCAGCAACCTCGATCTCAGAGGCTATTAAGGGAGTGCGACAATGGGCGCAATGGCGTTCCCGATTAAGGGAGCTGCGAGCATCCGAGCCGGACGCTACCTTGCTTATCAAGGGATTAGATGCTTTATCATCCGCATTGCTGGCAAAACACCCTACGGTTCATTTCAGAGTGGCATCCTTTCGGGAGAAATTGGGGGTGGACTACTCACCGACCTCTGAAACTGCGACACAACTAGCTGAAATGTTACAGGCAGAGTTTGAACTGCTATTGCATAGTGCTGGTGATCAAGAGGTGAAGCAGGACTCGGACGCCAAGAAAAGGGCAAGGTTAAACAAAGCCCAAAAGGGAACTGGTGACGAGACGGAGGAGGGTGACAAAGGCAAAGGGAAAGGAAAAAGGTACAGCGGTGATGGTGAACGTCCTTTCTGTTGGATGTATGGGAAGACTGATGCAGGCTGCAAGTTCGGATCCCGTTGCAAATTTCGCCATGATAAAGACTCCCTGGAGCGAGGAAGATGTTTTGAGTGTGGGGCCGTTGGCCATCTACAGCCGCAGTGTCCATATAAGGATGGTGCAAGTTCCAATGTGGACTCAAACCCTGAGAGGAATAGATCAAAAGGGAATTCTCCCAAGGGGGGAAAGGGCGGCAAAGGTGCGAAATGGGGAAATGCCAAAAAGGCAGAGGTGGCTGAAGGGGGAGATGAGACGGCTAACGCGGGATTGGATAAAGGTTCTGCAAGTCCCTCATCACCATCAACACCCAATCAGGTCCTTGCTGAAGCGTTAGAAGTGCTGAAATCTATGAAGCTGTCATCAGCGCAGTCAGCATCAAGCGGGGATCCCAGTGTTCGAATGTTATGTGGCTCTGGATTGTTTCAGCAGGAAGGGAGAGTGGCGTTGGTGGATACAGCTGCTACGCATCTTGCGCGGACGCTTTTTCCATGGGAATGTTTACCCGACACTACTGTTATGGTGCAAAGCGCGCTTAGTGGTGTGACAATGAGGATTACAGAGAAAGGGACGTTGATTAGGGAAGACAATGGGCCCCTGATTATCCCTCTCTGGTTGATTTTGGAGTTTGGGGCGAACCTCACCGTGATCAATGGGATGTGTCACGTGAGTGCAAAATCTTCGCTGGACCAGCTCTTGTGGTTTGAACATGGCTGTTTGGTTATGGATTACAAAACAGCTGAAAAAATGGTTTTGCATGCTGAAAGGCAGCGTGCGTCTTGGTCCCATTCTCAATGGAGGAATGGAAGGGCGGACTGTGGAGTCGGTTCGTCTGATGCCACGTTGTTGCCGAAGCAGGGAGAAGGCCGAGGAGTATGCGTTCTACATGTGGCCAGGGTTTCTGACACCAATGAGTGTTCGGGAATGGGCATGTTGGACTCGGGAGCATCACATCCTCTCAGATCACTTCGTCCTGGTGAACAGCTTCCGCAGCAAAAGGTGTTGGTGTCTTTAGCTGTTGGATCTCGGGAGATGTGTATTACCCCAGGTGGGACCCTGGTAACTCCTGAAATGGTAGATCCACTAGTGCCAATTGGCAAAGCGAGCGCCTTGGTTGGTCTCAGAGTTCAGTGGCGTGGTGGCAAGTGCACAGCCTCACATCCTGTTCTGGGGGAACTTCGCGTTCGTGATCTGAATGGGTGCCCTTGTTTGGAAAAGGAGGTGGCGCTTCAGATCATTGATGAAATGGATTGGTGTTCACCAAAGCAAGCATTGAAGGTGGCACGTATGGTTCAAGGGTGTCCGAATACGGACAACGAGGTGGCTGTAAAAGCGTCGTTGCAAAGCGCAGCGCGGACAGCGTCAGCGAATGAGGAGGAGTTCGTCCAGGCATGCTGGCGATTTCTTCGGTGGTATTATGGGGATATACCAGAAAATATGCTGATGGAGCTGTTGCCACGTGGAGATATTGCGGCGTTGCCTTTCAACCGTCATAAAAGGAGACGGCTGGCACGAGCAAAAAAGGTGGTGGTACACCTATTTTCGGGAAAACAAAAATGGCATTTTCCCAGTCGGGATGTGGAGGTACTGGAGCTGGATTTGAAGAAAGGCGGTGACCTACATAATTCGAGCGTCTGGAAGCATCTTCTGCATCTGGCGGCTGAAGGAAAGGTGGTTGCTGTGGTTGGAGGACCTCCATGCAGGACAGTGTCAAGGTTGAGAGGTGAAGACGGTGGTCCACCTGTATTACGCCGGCGCTGTGGGCCTGAACGGTTGGGATTAAAGAGTCTTCCTTGGCCACATCAAGAATTAGCTCAAAAGGATGGTGTTTTACTTCTGAAGATGCTTTTCCTATATGACGTGGCGGTGCATTCAAGGTGTGAAACTGCTGAGGTCATCAATGGAAGTTCTGTCTTCTTTGGCATGGAAAGTCCTGGGGACCCTGAACTCATAGGGAAAGATTTCTCTCAGAACGGCAAAACGGTCTTGAGTGCTGAGGATCTGATGGATGGTTCTCAGGAAGGGTTCTCAAGTCCTACCTTCTGGAGTTGGCCAGAGGTGAAAAGCTTTTGTGAGCGTTATGGAATGTACGCTGCACATTTTGATCAAGGAGCATTGGGACATGCTCTGGTGAAACCTACGACTTTCCTGGTGTCTGATATGGAACTGTGGGAATCGTTGGAACAGGTTCGCGTGGTTGTTCCGTGGTCGGCAACATTCGCTTCTACCCTGGAAGAACGTATTGGACAATCCTCCATATGGGCGCGATGGGCGTTTGGATTGGTTAAAAGAATACGTCACAGGTTGGCACAATGGTTGCATGAGAGCGATGCTGAACGGGAAGCTATGGTGTTAAAAAAGGAAGAACGAGAAGGGACGTTACGGAGGCTGACAACGGAGGAGCGAGCTTTCCGTGACCATTGCCTAAGGGGGCATATTCCTTTCAGACGTGATTGTCAAATCTGTGTGTCTGCCGCTGGGAAGGAGCGTCGCCATTTGAGGCGGAAGCATGGGGATGCTTACACTTTATCATTGGACTTAGCGGGTCCATATAAGTGTTCAAAGGATGCTCACCAGCAGAAGCCACGACACGCTGTTATTGGTGTGTATCAATTTCCAATGTTGGATCCCAATGTGGGTCGCCCTCTGGAAAAGGAGGAAGATGCGGATGAGGTGGAAGATCAGGTGGCAGATGAAGGTGCTGGTGTCGGAGAATGGTTAGGCGATGCAGTCGCTAATTTTGAGGAGGAAGATTCTGCGCCGGTGGAACCTGCGCCAGTTCTGGAGGCAGAGGTGTTGAAAATCCAAGCTTCTGAAAAATCCTGGAAGGAACTGAAGGACCATTTGACCCAACCTGTCCGTATGATCAACTTCGTTATGGTGGAGCCGATTGTGGATAAACAGCAAACAACTGTTTTGTCGGCAGTTCAAAGAATGATGGTGCGCTTGCAGAGACATGGGTATCCGGTGTTGAGAATCCACTCAGATCGAGCGGGGGAGTTTGTCAATGCACGCTTCCGGTCCTTTTGTGAAACTCGTCTGATATATAGGACCACTGGTGATCCTGGAGTCCCGCAAACCAATGGGCGTGCTGAAGCATGTGTGGGTTTATTCAAACGTGGTGTCAGGTCGCTCTTAAAGGAGGCGCGACTCGGGCCGGCGCACTGGGCACTGGCTGCTCGCCATTGGTCAATGTTACGGTGGCAGAAAGCTGAAAGGGAGTTGGGGTTGAAACCGAAAGCATTGCTTCCCTTTGGTGCTCAAATTCAAGTCAAACGTCGTCCGTGGGAGTTGCTGGGTCCAGATGGAACAAAGAAAGGTCGGCAATGGGTCGATCGTACGCAGCCCGCGCTTCTTTTGGGTCCATGCGATGACCTACCTGGTGGTTATTGGGTGGAAGCTCAAGGGACTGCAAAAGATCCGGATGAACTGGTGTTATTTCCCTGCACTACGATTTTTTCCAATATAAAGGAACCGCCTGAATTGGAGCTGGAAGGGGTGGTAGAAGAACAGGAGCCTTCTCCTCCAGAGCATCGTCTCAAAGGGAAAAAACCGGCGCTTCGGTTCGCTGATGAGGAAGGTCCTCCTTTACCTCCGCCTCGCGATCCTCCAGTTCGCCATCGGTTAAAGGAAAAAAGCCCGGCCTCTTCACTGCGTGGTCATGTGGGCTCCTTGCGCTTGCTTCGCAAGCGGGGGGAGTCCGCCCTTAGAAATTTTCGAGGATGACATGCAGGGTCTGGGGGAGCTGGAAGAAAATGCAGATGTTGAGGACAATGTTCCTGGTGATGAGTATTGGCCGACTTGCTGCTCTCCTCATGAAAATGCTTATTTGGTCTGCAAAAGTGAGACTGCCGAGGATGGAACACAGTTGGAGAAAGAAGAGCAAAAAGCCAAGTCAATGTATGAAAGGTCTATGTATGATTACGTGGACTGTGAGGAGCTTTTGGAAGGGATTGTATACCCAAAGAGGGTGAATCGAAGAGGTGGTATCAACAATTGGTGCACAAGTACGCGAGCTCTGGTGTTGGGCCACTATACTCATGGCGGAGTGTGTGGTATTACAAAAGAGACCCATCGAAGGCCATGGCTATGTCGTTATTTGGCATCATTCGTGAGGCACCACAATCCTGAAGCCAAATTTTCTGCTCTTCAGATCTCGTGCAATGCTCCGGTGTCATTGCATAGGGATAGTCACAATGAAAAACATTGCTGCAATTATGTGTGTGGTTTTGGTGACTATAAAGATGGTCAGCTGTGGGTTGAGGATGAAAAGGTTTTGGAGGAAGGAGCTGAAGTGGTGGAACAATCCTATGGGAAGAAAGTCTTACCTGGAAAATTGGTGGATATCCACTGGAACTTCATGTCGTTCTTTCCGAGAAAACTGCATGGTCCTATGCCTTGGAAAGGGAACAGGGTATTCTTGACAGGGTACACACCTGTTTTTATGGAGCGTTTGAGCTACAAGGATAGGTGCTATCTTCTTCCGGAACCACAAGCTGAAGAAGGTGAAAAAAGGAAATGGTTAAAAATGACGCTGAAAGAAACCTCGCTGGACGACCTTGCAGAGGAAGTCGACTACGCTGTGTTCGAAGCGCATCTCAATGGGCTCTAGAGGAGCATTTGAGTATTCGACGCCTAATTGCTGAACAGGAATGTTGCATTTTGGACGAGTTCCATGGATCGGCCAATGAGTCGAATGAGGAAAAAGGATCAGAGACTAGAGAATGGCTGGTTAAAGCAAAAAGGGCTGAGGAACAGCTCTCGTTGTTTTTGGTCAAAGCAGCTCAAGTTCAGCAAATGGTACAAGAAAATACTGCGCTTGAGGCAGCAGAGGAGGTTGAGTTCCTGCAAACAAAAACAATCCCTACACAAGAAGCCATGCAAGAGCTGGAAAAGTGGAGGGAATCATTGTCGGACGAGGTGACGTCTTTGGTGAAAGAGTTGGAGGTGGTGGAACCAACACTCAAGAAAAGCTGGACAAATTGGCGGAAGAGCCTAATGCACCGGTGATTGAGTACGTTCCCAGTCTGGTGGTGTTTACCCGGAAGCAAGGGACAGGGAGGAGACGTGCCCGTATCTGTGCATGTGGAAACTTTATTTCGTCAACGGCAGCTACAGAATACGAAGGGCCGAGGTCCCTCAGTCGTCACTCGCTGTACGCTCCAGGTTTAGATTCAACTACATTCAGGTGTCAGGTGAGGCACGCAGCATATATGGTGTGGATCATCGCTGGCTTAGACATTTCCAAAGCTTTTCTGACGGCGCCGATGAATAGGGCGCAAAGAGAAGGGCGTCTGGTGGTGGCGCAGCCCCCAAGGGCGGCGGTGAAATTGGGTCTTTGCACAAAAGAGGAGCGGTGGATTGTGAGGAAGGCCTTGTACGGTTTGGCTGAAAGTCCTGCAGCATGGGTGGAGTGGCGAGACCAACGTCTTCAAGGCATGTCTTGGGTGTCAAAGGATGGACAAGCAATGAGCTTTCAGTGGTCCAATGCAGACCCAAGTCTGTTCCTTATTATGGCACAAGAGAAGCCGGAAGGTGCAAGCAAGTTGGTAGGGACAATGGGTCTTTACGTGGATGACTTTTTGATGGCTGGGACTATGACAGTGCTCCGGGAAGCCTTGGAACAGATCAGGAAGGAGTGGAAAACTTCTGAACCCGAGTTCTGTGGTCCAGGCTGTGGTGATGGATTCCTGAAGTTTTTGGGTGTCCAAATCTGGTATCGAAATGGCAGCTTCTTTCTCAACCAGGAGGACTTCGTGAGAGATTTGCTGAACCGAAGAGGGTATCAGATTGATGAAACTGGAAAAGGTAGTAACCTGCCAATGGTGAAAGAAACTCCAGGTGAAGAAGAGGAGGTGGATATTCCTTCCTTGCGAGCGGCTCAAGGTGCCGTAGGGGAGTTCCTCTGGGTGGCAATCAAAACTCGACCTGATTTGGCTTTCTGCACAAGCCAGTTGTCTTTGTGGACATCCCGAAGGCCGCGATTTGTGGTTAAAAAGGCTGAGGAGGTATTTCGATACCTTGCTGCAACTCCAACGTTAGGCCTGACGTTTGGAGCAATCGCAACATGCGAAAAAGAAAGGAATGAGGTGTTGCGTTATGGGCGAGGCGTCAAGGTGGTGGAGTCCTACGCGGATGCCAGCTTTGCAGCAGGTGAAAACGAAAAGAGCCACTCAGGAGCGGTGGTGGTTTGGGGTGATTGTCCAGTGATGTGGGCAACACAGAGACAATCAACCGTGGCGTTAAGTACTGCTGAAGCTGAATTACATGCGTCCATAGAGGGAGCAACGATGATTCAGTCGTGCACCCCTATAATTGCCGCTTTGGTTGGAACAGGTGAAGAATCGCTGCAAAAAGTGCTGTATACAGATTCGGTTTCGACGTGCTCAATCATTCAATATCCTGCTGGAAGCTGGAGGACAAGACACCTGAGAATTCGAGCAGCCGGTGTCAGGTCTCTGGTGGACCGTGGTTACATGGTGATAGCGCATCTTCGCGGTGAGTATATGATTGCTGATCTGTTGACAAAATTGATGAGTGGACAGGTTTATGCAAAGCAAAAGGCACTTTGGGGTCTCCAACTGTTGGTGCAAGGAACTGACTTGAAAAGGGCCTCTCTTGCAATGGCGGTCATGATGGTGGCTGCATCCTTGCAAGGGATGGCAACTGGTGGAGAAGAAGTGTCAACTGCTGGTTTCTTTTGCTCAGAAGAAGGGGTGTGCAAGGTCGCCAACACATCTACGGTTATGGTTCTGGCTCAAAGTATTGAAATGGTTATCAACAATTCAGACCTTGTTGCGTATTTGGTGGCAGCAATTATACTCTGGGAATTGGCATGGTGCCTCTTTCGGCGGCTGTATAAATGGCTGTGGATCAAGAAAGTGGTGGTTATTCCTGCGAGTGCCACTTTGTATACAACAGTGGGTGGGAACTGTATGCACGCAAGCAGTGACTGTGATGTTCTGCGATATTCACAGCCCAGGGCTAAGACGCTTTGTAAGCATTGCCTCAAGGATGGCTGGGTGGTGAATGCTGAGTTCCTTGGTGAGGAACGGGCCGCTGGAACGTAAACTTTTTCAAGTGCGAGGTGAAGAAATCCTCAATGGTAAGGGATTCGGCCAATGAGCTGAAGGTTCGTCCTGGATGACGTAAAACCATAATGTGCATTTCAAGCAGCTGGCTGCTGCCTAAATGGCGGTTTTTGGCCAAAGGTCTGCACCTCCAATGTGTGTCCTAGGACATCCTAGGACAGGGGGAGTGCGGAGCTGCAGTTGGTATTGTAGAAAGGAGTTGGTATTGAAAGTTGAAGGGTCAATGCACCCGCTAATCTTTTGGCTCAAGAACTTGGGCATGCGCCCTGAAGAAAGAAGTGTGTGTTGGTTTGGTGCTGGTTGGTCCAGGGGATCAAGGGCTTCTGTTGGGGTTGACTGTTTTGTTCCCTGTCCCCCTTCGGTTGCCCCCCGTACCCTAAACCCTAAACCCTGAAGACCCCTAAACGCTAAACACCACAAACACCTAAACCATAAACCCCAAAAACCTGTACACCCGAAGCCCTCAAAAAAGGCCCTAGACCCTAAACCGTCAAAACAGCCCTAAATCCCGAAAACCCTAGCCCCGCACGCTGAAACCCCCAAATCCTGAACCCTCAGATACCCGAAGCTTAAACGTCACTCTCAACCTGAAACCTCAACAAAACCAACAGCCCTAATCCCTAAAGAGCAAGCCCCCTAAACCCTACCACCCCAAAACCCTAAAGCGAGAATCCGTGCACGCGAACAACCTCTAAACTCGAAACCCCGAAAACCCGAAACCCTAAAAACCAGCAAGCCCTAACCCTAAACCCAACATAGCCCTAAACCCTAAACCTCAATAGATCTGTTTTTTTCAAGCCGTGCAAGCTTGCTTCGAAAGCACACATGAATCTTTGTCGAACCCATCATCCGAGCTTTGTGTTTGCAGGGGGGGGGGACACTGCGCTCCCTCCCAAGCCTCCCGATTGTTCAGCCGTGCAAGCTTGTTTCAGGGATAATTTTTTCCCATCATGCGAGCGTTATGTTTGCAAATGGGGCGCGCCCCAACCCCGCCGCACTTGTTCTTTCTTCGATCCCATCATGCGTGTGTTGTGTTTGCAAATGGGGAGGCTTCACCTCCCCCAACCCCCTCCTCTTTTCAAGGCGCGATACACCCCGATCCCTTTCAGAGAGGTCCCTATGCCTAAAAGCCCCAAGCCCCTAAGCCCTAAAAAACCCTAAGCCCGAAACCCGAAAACCCTAAAACCTAAACCCTAAAATACCCGAAACGCAACGCCCAAAGCCTAAACCCCAAAAAGCCGTAAACCCTCCCCTAAGCCTAAAAACCCTTGCCCTAAACCGCAAAAACCCTAAACCCTAAAAACCCCTAAAGTCTGAACCCAACAACCCTATACCCTGAAAAACCTTAAACCCCAAACCCTAAAAGCCCCTAAACCCTGAACCCTTGACCCTAATCCCTAAAAGCCCCTAATCCCGAAACGCTAAACCCCAAAATCCCGGAAAACCCCACAAAACTCCTAAACCCTCGAAACGCATGGGAGAGAAGTAGCCTTCGGATTTTTTGGCAGGAGTTCAGGGTGTTTTCGACTCACGTTTCTGGCGAGGGTCAATCACGTGTTCGACTCAGGTCCGTCTGGTTTTTCGACGGCTGCCATAATAAAAGCCCCTTAAAAGAAACCCCCAAGAAAGATAGAATGCTTCTTGGATGATTTGGTCCTTGGCAGTCAATGGTCAATAATTCATGGTTATAGACGGTTATCTGTTAAATCCCCCGTTTCGTTCTCACTCTTTACTATTGTATTCACGGATTCACTTCACATGTTGCGTTCATTTGTATTCCAATATAAAAAGAGTGTTCTCTTCACACCTTTCATCATATAATCATTCCGGTGAATCTGATGATCATCCAAAAGGCACAGCCCACGTGCACACTTCCCACAAGTCCACAAAGACTATTCACACTACGGGTAGTCTAGTCACGCTCCTTGGCATGCTCGCAGGATTCCAGCGTCCCGCTTAGGAGTACCTGCAGGTGTTTTGCGCTGCAAAAAAGCATGGGAAACCGCGGCCGCCACCTGAACAGGATCCTCTGTTTGGTCACGTGCATCTATGCGAGCACCTTTTCCGAGGCAAGTTCGAACACACTCAAGGAGTATCTCTGGACTGGCAAATGATTTTAACAGGTCTTGGGAGATCGTTGCAAAGACTTGTCGCCTGTGCGCTCGCGGATGTCTTTGATTGTCGTCCCGGCCTGCACATCAATACAGGCTGAGAAGAAGACGGCAGCAGGGCGAGCTGCGCCTTTCCAATGACTCTGCCAATGACGGACTTCGGGAGTTGGAGAATCTCGATCTTCTCAGGCCTGGCCAACACCTAGAAGCCTAGAACCCTAGAGTCCTAGAGGTTGACGCGCGGTGATACACGATGATACACGGCTAGCCATGCCCCAAAGCAAATGACACGGCAGTTGCACAGCCTAATGATGCAGATCCTGAATCCTGCACATCTTGCCTCATAAAGCCACGAGCCCGATTCGCCATATCCTGGTCAGCAGGCAGATACGTGAACGCAGTGGAATATGGGCAACTAGCACGCACACACACACACACACACACTATCAAAGCACGGAAAGCCTGAGTGCATCTGCAGGTGAACTGCAGGAGGCATGAGGCGCATTTGTCGGCTTGGTTTTGGTGCGGTACACTTGGGGCCTTCATCACGATGTCACGGCTTCACAGATTGCATCTTCTGCGAAATAGCACTGCTGCACTTGTGCACTGCTGCTTGCTGATAGCAAAAAAGGTGTAAAAATCACTCAGCTTCTCGATTCAGTTCTCTTTTCAGAGAAAACAGTGGCGAAGAACCTCACAAAAACGCTCTCTGCTTCGGCCGTCCTTCTCTAAGGAGAGCGAAAGAGCGAAAGAGCGAAAGTTTCAGTCGCCGGGGTTTTCCATCCACTTTCCACACGTTTACACATCTCACAGCTACATAAGAGCAACATGAAAAGCTACATAACTTGCATGAAAATCTCAAGACCAAAAACCTGTGTATCCGCCTGGTCCTCGTGCTCTTCTTCCTGGACTCTTGAAGCTGCTGTAGGCTATATAGGCAATGATATGTGTGCCACCTGGTGCACTTCCGGCAGCTCTTTGGCACGAGACCCTGTCCAGGCAAATGCAGGCTCTACTGCAACAGTTCTATTTCTTCTGATCGTTGCCATGTTTTGAAACAAAGCCAGGAGCCAATGCCTGATAGCTCTTCGCCAGCAAGAGGTGAAGCACTCCGCCTCCCACCACAGTCAAGCTCCCTCTCAATGGCCATGCGATGCTTCGGCGCATCACTCGCTGCTGGGCTCAGCGCCTGCGTGCACCAGCCACGGCAGCTGCTGCTGCTGCGGCCCGCAAAGCAGCTTGGGCACGTGCCTGGAAAAGCACAGAAGCACAATCAGAGGACCGAAAGCAACAACGATCGCATTCGCGCACTTTTCGCTTCAATCTGCTTTTCGCTCTCTCTCAAAGTATCGCAAGCAAGCTGCTGCAGTTTCTGAATCATCGAGAGCACCGCTGGGGCTCCTCCGATGCCAGCACTCCGAAGCACAAAATGATATGCTATCACGACATACTGCCGCTGAACTCATATCCAGCGCCCGAGGAAACGCCTTGCTGTGTTCTTGCTAGTGTCTTGTGCTTCCTCGTTTTGCTTTATGTTTATTCGGCGTGTTCAGCGCTGACAGATGTGGTAGGCAGATATGGACAGTGCCATCAGCATCAACATTTTTCGCACATGTGATGTTCAAGCATCAAGGGGTAGAAGTGCTGATTAGGATCCCTTTCACCTCATCCGCTGAGGGTGGTGCGAGAACAAAAATCTGAACAAAGGCGGATTTTGTCGTTTTCGTCTACTATCTCTCCGCATATTCCATGCCCCTTCACAATGAAATGTGGTCACAGTCACACATGAAGCCCTTGAACATCCCAGCAGCTATTCACGTGTGCAACAAGCCAACTGTTTCCACAAGAACCTTCTGAGTCCTTCTTCTCACTTTCTTGTCCTTGTCCTGCAGCGACATATGAGACAGGCAGGAAGAATTTGGTGGCGATGCACGTGGGATGGTACAAGATACATTCAATGAGCACATCACTTCAGGCAGTAATACAGTATTCTCCAGCAGCACATCAAATCCAGCTCATTCTCTGCCCTCTCAAGAACATTCGCAAGCTCAATCAACAGGCTCAATGCAAAAAGCTTAGGTATGGAGTTCAGTCCCACATGTGACATTCACATCTTGTTCTGCCTTCTTCCTCCTCTTCTTCTTGTCGCCACTGCTGCTACTTCGCCTCTCACCTTGAAAGAACATGGCAATGCAATCTGTCATGCCTAACAAAACCCATCCCTGGCTTCCTAAGCCTCAACAAAGAAGTGGAGAGTGTCCCCTCGAGCCGTCCACCGACAGGCCATGCTCTCCAAAGCCAGAGCTAACATGTTCCAAAGATCACTTGCAAGTGCCGCACCTACACGGAACCAGGCACTCGTTCGGAACTGCCCCCCCTACTTCTGAGGGCGACGAGAAACCATGCTACAGATGAGAGCCTGCAAGAACAAATGGTGCTAGCAAGCCACAGCTGTAAGAGCTGTTTCGTCCGATCAAGTTCCATTGGGGCCGTTGCTGCTTGAGCTGCTGCCGCGCTCGCGTTTCTTTTTCTTCCTGTCGCATGCAGCGAATATGTTGGCCGCGATGCAACTGTTGCCCAGAGACCGGTGATACTGAGCGACGGGCTTGTCTTTGTCCTTCTTCTTGTCTTTCTTTTCCTGCTCTAGAAAGCCATGCCCGGGTGATCCCGGGTGGACAGTACCGCTTGTCGCTTTGCACATCATTGGATGCTGCACGGGCCATGTGATGTGATGCCCGGCCTTTGGATGTGACATGCCGTATGGTCCTGAAGATCGGATAAGCTCAGCTGCAACTTGTTCAAGGAGCTGTGGCCCATTGTGACCCATGAGACTGTCCTGGATAGCCGGGGGGCATGGGATACCCTGGAGGCGGAGGCATCATGCCAGGGGGCATACCAGGTGGCATTCCGTGCGGCATGCCTGGCAGGCCATCGTGCAAACCCGCATGCCACCCCAAAGCGGCTGTAAGTGGCGTTGAACGAAGAGAGCCTGGGTAGCCCATGCCAGGATACCCAGGGGGCATCATGCCATGGTACTGAGGCCCGGCCATGCCTGGTGGTGGCCTTGAGGGCAACAGCGCACAAAGCCACAAAGCAACACCTCTCGCTCAACATCCCACGTATCTCCTCACCAACCCAGCGCACAAAACTCAGCGCTCGTAAACAGAAGGGTATACATAAGTGCAAAGCAGCACATCAAGCCAGCGGCATCATTGGGCCAGGCGATCCAAGATGCGGGCCTAGTGAGATCAATCCGACAGCAATACGACTGGCAGGAATCGCGAAAGCTGAAAGCACAGAATGTGCACGGACTAATCACCGGCCTCCCGTTCCGCTCATCTTTGATCGCTACGTGCTATGCTGATTCCCAGCTTGTCCTACTTGAAACATGTGCTTCGGGCTGGGCTTGAAACCTGCCAAACCACAGGTGGATTGTGCTCAGCCCGCTGTTATCTGGGCCCCAATCTGGAAAACTGGCCTGCGCAATGGCATGTGTATTCAGGCTGAGGCCATTTGTACTTGGGCTACCAAAGCTTCCCTCAGTAAGCAAAGATGCGGATGGCTGAGTTCGACACGAACAACTTCCTGCCTGTATGAAACAGATTGCAACCGGGCCAGTTGTGTTTGCTGTGCGCTTGCGGGAGTCTGAGAGCACCAAAGGCTCGGAAAACTCTTGGTGAAACTGCCGAAGCTACAGCTTCAGCTCCACGAAATCAGCAAAGTCTGCAATCGTTTTAACCCAGTCGGGCAACTGTATCTTTGCACCTTGACCTTTCTTTTCCATTACATTTACCAGGTCGGCATCGAAGTCTTCTTCCAACAACATTAAACAGATGGAAACATCATCCCAACTTGAAGGGTCAAAAAAACCTATCTCATCCAGTGTCATGTCAGTCAGCATGCTTTCAGGAAGACCTATCCATTGAGCTATGCGATGCTCCACAATCTGTAAAGTCTTCGCCGAAGCAGGCTCTGATGGAATGCCGAGTTCTTTGGGCGGAGATCCGCCTCTGAGCCGTTGTCTCACGGCAAGCCGGCGCTGCTCACGCTTCTTTTCGATCCAATCCTCCACCCTGTCAAGGACATCCTGGTCTGCTTGACGTGCACGCAACTCTTCCCAGTACTCATTCTCCTTCTGATAGCGTCCCCGGAGCTGATCATCTGACAAATCTTTGTCGGACTCATTGAACCTCATTTTGAGTTCATCTGTCAACTCCGTCTCCAATTCAGCGAAGAAGTCACGACCACGCAATTCCCAATAATCCTCGGACATGGTTTGGCCTCTCTCTTTTCGATTGATGGGCTCTGCAACTTTCGACTTCCACTCCCCAACCATTCCAAGCGATGCAAGCTCCTCAACTGCACGCTTGATTAGCTGGAATTTTTCTGCGCTCCCAGTTCCAGGGACATCAGGATGATAGATTTTGGCTTGCTTCCTGAAGGCAGCACGCAGCTCATCCGCTCCGATGTCGTCAAAGGGGGAAACATCTAGGATTTCGTAAGGGTTGAACTCGCCTGTATTGAAAATGTCCGAATCCTCATCAATTTCGTCTACACCTCCTTTCCGTCGGCCTTTTGCTTCATCGTTCGTGCTGCTCTGAGTGAAAGGTATTGTTTCACCTGGACGAAATCCATCCCCCTGGAAAAATGCATTGCAAGCCAAATGTGATGGTGGATGCTGGCAGGTGTTGGAGCTTACAAAACTTCGAGCGTGCCACCGCAATAGGGGCACGAACGCAACAACACCCAACCAGCCAGCCAAACGCTTCAGTAGCTTCGCCTTCGCGGAATGGCGGCGCATGAGCTGAACAATTGGCACCACTCAACCTGCCTCCTACACTGCTTGCTCGGGATGTCGATGTTGCCGTTTTAGTCCCGTCACCGGTGTGACTTTGCTACCCAAACCAATGGCTGCTCACCTGTTACCTAGTCATCAACAAGGACATGTTGACACAACACCCTGATGGCGTGAAACGCTGCAGACGAATGCGAAGCCTTGCGGGTAAGGGATACAAACTTGGCATACAATCATTAAAAGCACAGGCACATGGCCTGCATTAAAGGCTGGTGGTCGATGTTTTTGTTCAAACCGAGGTTGCCGATTACATGGCCTAGTATGGTATACACTCCAGAACCTCTTGGCCACAGACTTCGCAAAAATGAAGTCGCACAGCTTTTTGATTGAGATCCTGTGGGATGGATATGTGCTGCTGCCTGAGTTGAAGAAAGGCCTGCTGAAAAGGCAAAGGTGCTGCCATGACTTTCAGAAAACTGCCTAGGCCAACATAACAAAAAATCAAAGTGCACATCTGGTTCAGGCGGTTATGTGTCTTGAGTTCTTGAGAACGAGAAGTTGTGGATTCGATTTTGAAAGAAAGGTCAACGCAAGAAAGTTTGCTTCCTGGAAGGCCTTTGAAAGGCGCAAAACGCAGCCAAAACCTGTAGCTCAGCATCTTTGGCTTTGTGTATACCCTTTCTATGCATGTCTATGCATTTGAAGAAGACTGCCGAGAAGATATTCGCTCTCACCAGGCTGCTTCCCATGGGCAACAAAGCTCAGAGTGTCTCTGTTTTGGGCATCGGTGAGCCTAGACTGAGGCGATTTAGTGCGCTTGCTGACTTGCAGGTTGACGAGCTCATTCGTTTTTTCCTCAAAAAAGCCTATCCTGCGCGCGATAATGATGGCACTAATTTGATTGTGCAGAAATGTATGAGCTCGGTTTGGCCTTGTCATCGTTCATAAATCTGATGCATGCAGTGGTGTTAAGACGGCATAAGAAATCTCTGTCGAGCTTCCTAAGGATAGTTATTCGAAGGTCACACAAGCTATACTCCTCTTGCTAGTTCCAGACCGCTGCAAGGCTGCAGTGAAATGGAAAGTCTCCCTTCATGAGCTTCAGAACGTACTTACTCGAATTGAGAAGAAAGATTTCCGATATTGTCGCAAGGCAGCTCGCAAGCCTTTTATGCTGGTGGTTGAAAGGTGTCTTGCGAAAATGGCTAAAGACCTAATGGAAGAAAGGTACGCATTGTTGCCAATAGTTTGGCAAAGCCAGTCGGCTTGTACGCCAAGTGAACAAACTCACGATCTTTTGCAACTCGATTCTGAGCCTGAATGTCGCATCATGATCTCAGTTCAAGACGCTACTCCTACAAGGTCCAAAAGTCACATTCTGTTCAAGCAAAATATGGTTCACGGTACGGGAGAAAATGTTGATCACCCCGCCCAAATACGCTGCTTGCCCTCTTGGCTGCAACGTGTTTGCATCAACCTCAATCATCAACATGATGCACGTTTGTGACGGACCTTGGGCTCAAGCAAGTATCAACTGTACACCTACATCTACAAACTGAACTACGCATGTCATGCCAGGCTGCATGACTGCTTGACTGATGCAAGCGGACGCCATGACACATCAGGAGATGTGTTGCACACTTGGTCACTGGGACCCGTAGTTGTTGAGATTGGGATGGCCTAGTTACCATCCGAATGAATGCTCATTCCTTTGGAGTTATGACTGCTCCACAGTCAACACTTTCGGGGCGCATAATACAGGATTGTCAAACACACACCCATGCACAAGCTCTGCTGGCTGGTAAACATAAGTGTGGATTGAAGTTGCAAGTCGAAACATTCACCCAAAGCGGTTGCGGCACTCGGCCCAAGGATGCAATGTTCGGATATTGCTGTCTCTGGTGGTGTGGCAAGATGCATGGCGGTAGCATCTTCCAGTGGGCGTGACAACCACCCTGTTTGGCACAATGGCTGCCAACCTCGCCACTTCCATGGGCATACGCACATTGCTGTTCATTGTTGTTGACGCATCTTTCTGCGACACGGCATCTCCAAGAGGAGCATTTCTCAGTCTCCTGATTTGCTCGCTGCAGCATCCACTGGGCATATCCAAGATACATCATGAGCATTATCCACAAGATATTCAGCTTGAAGAACTCGGCCCATGTAGTCTCGTGTTCGGGCACATCAATGCTCGAAGTCGTCATAGTGGTGATGCTCAGATCAAGAGGGACCGCACATGTTGTTTTTTGTTTCGAAGTTCTCACTAGCACAGCCATCACACCGGCTCCGTAGCCGCTCAAGGCTCACAAGTGTGAGTAGCAACGCCACACAAACCCCAAATGCAACGATCCACACATGTCGGATTCCACCACCCATCATCTCAGCTTGGATTCCCACACTCACTCTTGTAGCTGCTTCGGCACCGGAAACAAGACTGAGCAACATGACCATCATTGCACTATTCAAGCTGTTGCTGAACCCATTCGTCTTCAAGGTTTTGCACACCAGCCTTCGCACACGTGCAGTTTCCATGCCATTGTCCACTGTTCGAACAAGGGCATTGCGCTCGTCCTCTCCCACTGGCACCACATTGTCACCTATGCACTCCACAAAGTCATGCATGCGCAGCAGGGCTTTCAGCCTGGTTCCACTTGCCGGAACCTTGGTTCCTAGATCTCCAGGGTTCCTCCGGCCATCGACGGATTTCACTTGGAGCGTGCCATCACTGACCTTTTCCTGCACCCACAAAAAACGCCCGTCCAAATGTCTCACTTTTGACACTCCACGCTACAAGGCTATCTGTCTGCAAGATTGGTTGTCTGTTCGCATAATTAGCATTACCCCTTGCTGCAGTAGGAACTCTGCTGCGGAAACCAAAGCGTAAAACTCGGATTCTGTGCTGGACAAGCTGGCGCATCGCTGGCTGCGACACGACGTATGCACACAACAAGTGTTGAGTAGGTAGGCACCACTGCTCATTGACCGTCTGTTCTGCTTGTTTCCCGACCAATCTGCATCGCAACACACTTCATTGCTCGCATAGTTGCCCGTGCAATCCAAGTAGCTGGCCAATCTTTGTGCAGCGGCCCAGCTCTTCTCGGTGGGATTCTTCGATCGTTGGGACAACACACGCACAGTGAACGCGATGTCTGCTCTGTCCTGCGAAACGTACATTGCGATTCCCACAGCACTCCTGAACTGTGCTGCTTTGTCAAAGGACAACACTTTGGAATCGTCGGGCACAAGCAACTCTTTGACACTAGGCGCGGGCACCTTCCTAAATGACCGGACCTCCAGCAACTGGCACATGTTGACAGCATGGTCGGCAAGTGGCTTCACAAGCACTCCATCTTCAAGCAACACATGTTCACGCTTGAGGAACTTGAAGTTGTCACCGGGATTCATTGCAAGCTCATATGACCTCGAAATTTTCTTCGATGCTCGGCAGAAGTTGTTCCTTCAGCCATTTGACAAAGCCAACAAGGCACAAGTCATCCACATGGATCACTCCCGGGTTGCTACGGCCGGCGCTGTCAAGAATCTTGTACACTGAAGGGCATTCAGCGCACGCTACAAGCTTGTGTCTCTCGCCTATGTACTTCATGATGAACCCATGCCACCTTGCTGTTCCATCCCTCTGGCCAGGGATCATGCGAAGGAATCGCATCTTGGTGCCTTCGAAGCCTGGAAGCTTGGCCAACGGACGCACAAGAAAGCATCCTTGATGTCCAACGCCAGGATTCCCACCTGGCTTTCGTAGTCGCAAGCACCGGACTCGTCTCTTCGGCGCTTCAGCTCGCAGTAAAGCCACGGGAGCACTTTCGTGGTGATTGAGGAAGTAGCAGGTGCATACAAACCTTCTTTATCCCTTTCCAACCACCGGTATTCCCTAGCCACTAGTCTGCTTCTTCTGAAGAACATCTGACGGCCACAGCGCTTCTTCTTCCGCCAGGCGCGAACGAACTTGGAGGAAAGCTCCTTGTGATCTGAGGTGTCGAAGTCTGGGGCGACTTCTTCGATCACCTTCATTCTCTTCAGCCGCTCCACCTCAAAGCCGTCTGCAAGGAAGTCAGCTGGCTCAAATCCTGCTCGGACAGATCAGGAATTTCATCGAACCACAGTCTTGCCTCGCTGTTCAGGGCTTCTACATCATCTTTCTTGTGAACATCCCATTCTGCATCGACTTCATCGCTCATGTCCACATACACAGCAGCATCCAGGGGCTGACTCAAGAAGCTCGTCATTGATCGGGTGCTCGCTGGCACCGATCCGGGCCACTCGCTGGTACTTGTGCGCCTGTCCTTCAGGCGCCTCAGCACTCCGGTTGGTTTGGCAGACCCTTCAGGCGAGGATGGACTGGACGATGAAGATGAGGAGCTCGGGTCAGAGCCGGCAACATGCATGGGGGATGCATTTGCTGGACGTGGAAGCTCTGGCAATACGATTTGTGATCAAGCAAGAGGGTCTTCCGAGAAGCTGGAGCGCTCTCGCGCACTGAAGCTGGCACAGGATTCAAGGCTGGCACCCCCGCCATGCTGGGCATATCTGACGCTTGTGGTGCATCTGGCATTGGCTCAACTGATGCACTCTGCTCGAACACAGGTTTCGGCAGGCTTTGCCACGCGGTGCTTAGGTTGGGGAAAGGTCTTACTACCTAAAACCCCTGGTAGTTCCAGGGGAACCCTTACCAGATTCTTTTCCTCAACGCAAGGCTTGGCGTTTCGGCGAATGGACCGGGTGGTCCACACTCCCTGCGCACTCATCAGGACATGCATGTCACTGCTGGTGGTTTTGGTCAAGAACACTGCTCGGTGCCACTTACGATCACCCTTGGCCTTTCCTCGCCTAAAACCCCAAACGGGCTCCCCCGAACATGCCTAACTTACCCGAAAACCGGTCCCCGTGCAGCGCTCGAAGGCGGTTGCCCCGCCATGCACACCGAACCTGTTCAGGATGTAACTTGCATGCACATAGCTCCATGCCATCAACGGATGCTCAGGTCCGATGGCTTCAGCAGCAAGGTCATATCGGGCTCGAACTTGATCCAACAGGACATTGGACAATCCTCTGATCAAGTCAACGGCTTTCTCAACATGTCCTTTGCTTGCACGCGAATCCACTGGGGCATTTCGGATCAGGGTCTGAAATCCAAGACGGGTATGCACACCCACGATGAGGTCTTGCAAGGCCAGGGTAGATGGCTCGTTGTCTGTCTGAAGACACACGGAGTTGTGTCCCAGGTTCTGGATGAACCTCGTGAGCTCAACGGCAGTGAACCTCAAGCCCTCCTTTCCTTTGCTGGCAACCGGCAAACCTAGCAACGAACCTGTTCCAGTATCATGGGCAACCAGGACGGTTAACTTGCGTGCACGACCACTCGGCTGCTCACTGCTCACACCCGTGTAGCAGTAGTCAAAGCTCACGACAGGGATTGCACGATCTGGACTCAAGGGAATTTTCACACGCTTGTCTCCAACACCTCTCATGCTCAAGCAGTGGCTGCACCAGGGCATGTATGGCCAGTGTAAGCTCATGTAGACGCCTCTCGGCTTCGGAGGGCTCCTTGATGAGTCTCTGGCCTTCAGCCACTCTCACGCCTTCACTCTCAACTGTCTGTGCAACCTCACTTCTCAAGGCGATGTTCTGTTTGTCGATGTAGCCACGCAACCGGTCAAGGCATCTTTGCTTGCTGCCTGAGACAGAGACACCGGCGGACTTGCAGGCTGCCCGGATGGCAGACAAGGTTGACTGCAACGACAGCTCGACACCTTCTTCTTCTTTCAAGGGAATTTGGCAGTGTGCGTGCAACGACACCATCAAACACAAGCGTACTTCGGCCACCTCGTGCCTCCTCAGACTCAACCGGGATCACTTCAACATCAGGTAATGGGCTCATTCGATGGTTCAACAGAAACCGTTTCAGGCTCGGCATCATCGGGGCCCAACACACTCATCTCAAAGTCGGATCCCTCAAGATCTGGATCGACATGTGGTTGCAGACCACTCCAGTTGATGAAGTGATCAAGCTGTCGATTCGGGACAAACTTCATGTCTTCCGGGGCTTCATGTCCAGAGCTCAACACGCAAATGATTTCACACTCGCCATTAGGAAGCTCAGCCGCCGGATCACCCAGTTCCCCCCACGCGCAACAGAACTCAAGCAACAGCCACTCAGTTTGGCCTGTTCTGCATGGCCTTACAAGCGTGGTGACCAATGGGTGCAACAAGCGAAGGATCAACGAAGTGCTTTCCTCGACCCCGATACAGCATCTGGCCTTGTTCGGTCATTTGCCACCCATATGTTGCCTCTGCCCTGCTGGCATCCACCTGAGCTTGCACGAACCTGACTTGATTGTCCTCAGGACGCGGGGCTGGAGTAACCTCTTGCCCACCAACACGAAAGATGGACGCACGCACACACAGCGAGTTCCCTCGGAAGCTCGACTCTTACTCCACTGTCATGCTCCATGCACATGTAGGGCTCCCGTTGCGGCCACCAACCTGAACGCATGAGCTTGCCTTTGCACAACAAGGGCTGAGTCACGGGAGCAATGGCACACACTTCTTTCCAGATGACAGGCTCGCCCGTCTCGTCATGTACAACAAACGAAACCTCTCTGAGATCTTGCACAAAAACCTCCGCGCCATATCCAATCAGCCAGTACATCTCATTCGTAATACAAACGCAGAACATTTTACCGAGCTTCAGATTCAGCCCACGCAGATGTTGCAGAAAGAGATGGTCCAACGACATGACAAGGCCACTGTGGTGTATCAAAGCTCTGATCTTGATATTGAGCGAGTGCGGCAATGGCGGGAGATTGTGCTTTCACAACTTGTGTCCCATCAGCAAACAGCTGGCGTACGCAATGCGCACAACCCATCGGTGCAGGTTGGTCCAGCAGGCAATCCTGCAGATGCGGTGAGATTGGTAGAAATCACACAGGCAATTGCGCAGGCTTGCGTCTGTCCAGAGTGTGGACTTGGACACGCCAATCATCTAGGCTTAGCGACACATCGGAGAAAACAACATGGAGTTGTACCTGAACAAGAGCAGACGGACACCAAGCAATATCCAGTTGAACATGCGGTGGATGGTTTACCAAAATGCAGACATTGCCTTAAGGAACTCACGACCTGGCCATGCTTTGCTGTGCACATTGCACAATGTCCAGTTCTCAAAATGGGCAAAGGGGCTGACATTGGTTCTGGTGCCTTGACTGAAGACGCTGAGGCACAGACAGTTCTTGCTGAGCAGGGCTGGCGCGGACTCACCAAGGATCCGCCCATAGACAAAATGCGCAATCACTGTGCCTTGTGTAATCTGTGGGCTTCCTCCTTTGATCGAGTCAAAACGCATATCAGATGCAAGCATCCCGAATACGTTGCAGTTGCTGAACATGTAAACGCAGCCTGTCAGTCTTTAAGTGGTACCGTGGGACGACCGCGCACGGTGCCTTTTACAACAAGACTCAGGCCCCATCAAGACATGCAGCTGCATGTTGCGTGTAGTGACAAAGTCTGTTCCTAGAACATAATCCACAGGCATGGAGCCGACGTCCCAGGAGATCGAGAAGATGGAGATGGAGATGTTCAAGCTCTTCCCCTTCGGCCTCAGATCACTTGGATTTGCTGCTTTTGTTGGGTTTTGGGATAAGGCACAGCTGGGCTATGTTCCGAGTTTGGGAAGCTCAGTACTTCCTGGTGATTGGATATTGTGCCATGTACGGCGCAAAGTGACTGGCAAGAGCGCGAACTTTCACTTGGAATGCCTCTGGGCTCTCTCCATGCGGAGTTCATGACATGGGTTGATGCTGGAAAACAACAAATCTTGGTTTGCCACTGTGCAGTGCAACTACAAAGGCGAGAAGTGGTGGATTGCTGCTTTTGATTTCATGCGATTTTTGCCAAAGCCTCAGACATTCGTTGGAGCACAATTATTCCGGGCACACTCGTGCACGCTCGCTTGATTTTGTACATGTGTACCAAAATGCATGGTGCATTCAGAAAATAACAAGTCCGGCGACCAGGGGAGATACACGGCAGCTCTACAACGACGAGCGCAGGTCTAGAACAAATTACACTCCACAATGCGAAGCCTCCCGCTGCGCAACACAGTCATAGTCGCTGGCGAGCTGGAACCTCTGGCAGGTTTGGTGGGGTCGCAGGTTCCCACTGACAATCCTCCAGGCCACGCGGACGCACAGATCTTTTAACTTCTCTAGAATTTTGATTTGCTTGCTCTGAACACTTGAGGGCGAGGGCGCGGCTACATTTGACAGATCAAAACGGACAAATCCGAAACTGCTCTACGATTTTCCAGTTGCAATGTGGAGAACTCCTGTTCAGGCCACTGGGTGAGACCCAGACAATCATAGAAAGGCGCGGGATCTCAGCAGCTCAGCGGACATCAGGTCACGCGTGCGCTTGATTCGCAGCCTCGACTCTCGTGAGGAGCCGACTCCGAGTACAATCGATTCAATCCTGGTGAGAGCATGGAAGCAGCATATGGAAGGAAGATTCTGTGCGGGTACAAGTTCGCGACTTGTGGAAGGCACAAGCAAGGTCTCAAGAATCGACTCAACTTGTCCCGTATTTTGCAGTTCTGGCGTGCGAGCATGAAGGTACAGAGGTTACAAAAACGTCTCGGACAGCAGTGTCGAGACTTCAAGCGGCAGTGGAGTGAGCAACAACTTGCTGACATTGAGAAGTTTCGGAACCAACACAAGTCGGCGCAGGCATACAAAAACATACTCTCTCTTTATTTGGATCATCTCCTGAAACTGCAAAAACAAAAGTGTTCCTAGAGCTAGGACGGATACACCATCCTTTCCGCTCTCACTGCCAAGCTCACTTTCCTTTGGCTTTGCAGCCTCACGCTTCTTCTTTTCTTCTTTCCTTCTTCACGAAAACTTTGCGATCTCGTAGAAGACGCCGGTGTCGTCCTTGCTGCTGCTGCTTCCTGTTCTTCCTTCTTTTCCTTTTTTTCCTTTCTCCTTCTTGTAGAACTCCTCCATTTGCTTGAGCTGCTCGTCACAGATCTTCTTGCCGTTCTTGTCGCGACGCTGCTTGATCCATCGACCGCGTGGTGGTTCTTTTCCTTGGCTGTCAAAGAAGTACCAGCACATCGAATCGCTGTTCCACTTCCACTGGTAGAACTCGTTCTTGAACTGGAAGAAGACGTAGGACTTCCTGGCGCTGTCCTTTCCTGAGCCTTGTAGTTCTCCATCGAGTAAGGGCCTTTTTCCTTCTCCTCTGGGTCTCCTTCCTCAGGCTTCTTCAGCGACCAGAAATGTGACGGAGACGTCCACATCCCTGTCTGCCCATAATGCCGCGAGCTGCGCTTGAATCTGTGAACAAATGCATGGACACATCGGTGCGTAAGATGTGTTGAAGGGCACTACGAAGGAAGACGCCGTCGCATGTTGCGCTCACGCATGCAATATATTCACTTTCACCACTGCTTAGGCTTACGCAGCTTTGGCTTCTTGAAAATGTATGAGTATGAACCACCATGCTGTCAAGGGCAATGCATCCTGCACTGGTGCTCTTTCTTGTCGATCGGTTCCCTGACCAATCAGCATCAGCGAACACCTGTAAAGTGTGAGTGTCATCACGGACGATTAGGCCAATGCCTTTGCCCTCAGTCCGAAGGCAAGTGATGTGATTCTCGTGGAAGAACATATAGTTCACCAGATGCCTTAGGCATCGCCATGCCCCTTTGTTGGGCTTCCCACACATGCTGCTTAGCGTCTTTCTGCCAAACTAAATCGCTGGACACATACAGAAGTACCCCGATGCACTTTCTGTAGATCCCTGACCTGACATCGTCAAGGGGTGCCAGCTGTGTCCACAGCGGAAGGATTCCGCCTGTGGGCAAGGGACTGTCCTTAGGACGTTGCGCACAAACACCGAGCAACACAGCAAGACCTTCTACATGCTTCGGGTTGGGCATGATGGCGAGCACGTCATTCAATGCCCACTTGTGCTTCCTCTTCAAGAAGTTGATCTAATCAGCAGGCTGCTTCAAGAAGGAAATCGTGCATCGGTACTTGGCCTTCACACACCCGCTAAGCCTTTGCATTGTTGGATCGGCTCCAACTGCGAAAAGGTCGTCAACATGGCACAGACTCCCGCCTCACCCGCCATAGCCCTCATCTGAACTCCCAAGAATGAAGAACAGGGCTGGAGATTCTACAAGCGGTTCAATGGCCAGCTTCTCTATCAAGTATGACTGGAATGCTTCAAACCAGTCCTTGGCACCTGAACGCTGACCTGGAAGGTTTCTAAGGAGTCTTAGTGCCTTTGCTCACCTCGCACCCAAATGGATACTATGGTGTCCACGGCTTGCGGAACCGTGAGGTAGGCATCTGCGACATCTAAGGACAGCGCTGTCCAGTGCTCAGGCTGCCGTGCGGCAAGTGCACGCCAAAGCACTCTCGGGAGGTGCTGCACGTGATGGAAGTCTAGAAGGTTGTGACGGTTCCTGTACAAGTTGTAGAATTGGCCGGCAACCGCCTGACCGAATACCTAGTGGTAGACGCTCGGGCGTTGCAGGAATGCCTTCAGCAGGCAATCTCACAGAAGAAGGGGCAAGTGCAATGTCATGTGGATTGTCCACGACATCTTCATTCTCAGTTGGTGGGTCGCCGGCTGCAACCTCACTCCCACTGCCCGGACCTTCCCCTATAACAGGCTTTGGTTGAAGTTGATTTCGGCTTGCTCCGCGTGTGACACATGCTTGTCAGGTGTGTCTCGCAGTGCTGTCACAAGGATGGGATCATACTCACATGTGGTGCGTCGGACAGATCTAGCAGCAACCGCAAGACGACCCGATGAAGTGCAAACAAGGTGACAATCAGAAACATCTGATTTGCCCAGCCACATGGCCCGAAGCCACCGTGGTTTGCCCTTTGTGGCAGTGTTCACGCGTGCCAGGACGCACTCTGCGAAACGGACAAGTTTGCCTCCATATGGGGACGCATGCACTCTCTCCCACGGCGTTAGGTTTTGCGTGACACCAAACGCTGGAGAGTCCAGCTGGCGTGGCGCCAGCACCAGTGATGCAGCGGGTCGAACGTCTTGAGGGATTTTCAATCGATCCTCAAGCTCAGCCAACATGGTCCCTGTTAGCTGTCGGATGCGTTCGATGGCACCCTCAGCGTGGTTGCCTTGGTGCTCTCCAACAGGGTTTGTTCGATATGAGTTTCCATACCGATATGGTGCCTGAGGGCCTGGACAGCATTTGCAAGTGCAGCGCATGACGCCTCGGGGTCAGCACGCAAGGTGATTTTCCTGTGTCCAAGGTACGACAGCAGCTTGGTCAGTTCAACTGCCATGTCGTTGCGACAAGCGGTCCTGCCCTTGTTTGGCACCGGCCACGCTTGCAACCACTTGGTCTGCGTATCGTGCGCAACCAAGCAACACAGCTTTTCACCCCCATCAACGTTGCTGGTGTATGCAAAATCGAAGCAAAGGACGGAACTTGACCGGCGGTCGTCAACCTTGACCTCACGCCTGTCCGACCTTGCACGAAAAGCTACGCAGCGCGCACACCACTCCTTGTAAGGTGTGTGAGTAAGGCAGCGCTGACGGTATACATCATCACTCGGTGCAGTGACATGCTTTTGCTCCACCGGCACTCGCTCCTTGCTGCTGCTGACTGGCCTGATGGGCAGCAACCAAGTCCTGACGAGTCAAATGATCTCGGATACGCTTCACACAGTGGACTTACCACCAGAACGACCAAGCCAGAGCGACTGGGCACCTTGCCTCAAAACAGCAAGAGTCGAATCAAGGCTCAATGACACACCGTCAACGACGAGTGTCCCATCGTCATCTGCTGCGACCTCGTCACGCAGGGCTGCATCAACTTGCAGCTCGGCCCCTTGGTCGGGCGCGGCTGCCGCATGCTGTTGTGGCTCAGCCTGATCCATGTCATCAGGTTCTTCAGGAGGTGGTGGCAACACATTGGGTCTACTTGACTCGGCTGAGTCACTCGCAACAACCAACCCAAGCTCTTACCGCTTGTTCCAAACTGGGTTTGAACCCAAAAGCCCAAAGCAAAACCTGAAGAATCGCAGAGCACATACAGAAGCTGCGTGTCCCACACATTTTTCATCAGTGGGCGAGTCAATGATCGCATTCTCGCATGTGCCGGTGCACACACCACGGTGCACATACATTGCACATGTGTCTCACCATACCCTATAGAACCTCAAGCCCCCTTTGAGGGCGAGGCAACTGTACATGCAACACTAGTGTGAATGCCGATAGCATACAGGGAGTTGAAGCCGCATCAGCGGGCCCTGTTTTGTCATGCCCTGGGTGGGCCGGGTGGGTCAAAATTTTTGCACTGAGCTGTGGAGCCAGCGCTGCAAACACAGATCTCCAGCAAGCGAAGTTCCGCAAATTGCTGTTCGTAAAATCAAGCATGACAAGCAACAGAAACCTTTTGGGTTGCAAACCACGAACAAACGGCCCACACCGTTTTTCGAAGAGCCGATATGGAAGCAAGCGGTAAAACACCATTCGCTCGCGAACAGTAAGCTTACCGCTTGTTCCAAACTGGGTTTGAACCCAAAAGCCCAAAGCAAAACCTGAAGAATCGCAGAGCACATACAGAAGCTGCGTGTCCCACACATTTTTCATCAGTGGGCGAGTCAATGATCGCATTCTCGCATGTGCCGGTGCACACACCACGGTGCACATACATTGCACATGTGTCTCACCATACCCTATAGAACCTCAAGCCCCCTTCTTAGCCGAAAGACCAAGGCAGATGGCATCCAGGTGCTCGGACACATCGGAACACGGAACACTTGTGCCACCCCACAGCAATTGCTGGGTCACCAGTCTTGACGGGTGGTCTTTTTTCATTCTAACGCGTTCACTGAGTCAGTGATTCGGCGGGCGCAACACACACAGTTGGTGTGGCCATTATGGCGCGCCGGACACCTACCGCCGTCCATGGCGGCGCGGACTATTGCCGCGAAAAGAAAAGTATGTACCAGTTGCGATTTATATGCTGTACATCCCTAGCCGTGGCGTTGAATGGCATCCTACCATCATCTACCATCTGTAGGGCCGAAGTTGCGGCTCCTTTGTCAAAGGCCTCAGCAATCGTCTCCACCTCAGAAGAAGAACTGCTCTGTGGTTTGAGACAGAAGCATCTATAGTGCCCAGTGTGTGGGGTGTCCCCTGTGTGTACAACTCCAGAGATGAGCCGATATTCGCTCGTGCTGAGTTGTTGGGTATGTCCGTCTTTGAAAAAGGGAACTCTGATGACTGGATTGATGGTGACCGGGCTGCGGACCTTCTTAATACGACCACCCTTTTCCTGAAAACGTAGAAGCTGTATACTGAGTATCACGGGAACGTCAGCCAGTGCGGTCACATATTCCTCGTTGCGAGGTCCCGGCTGTACGCTCCAGGAGTTCAGCGCCAGCTGTGTCGTGGTCTGACCTGTGCATGGTAGAGGGATCAGAGGCACCGCCGTGTTCCAAGCCCGGACTGTGGCCGGCTCCCGTTCACTAACTCCGGAAACCCTGGACTCCCATCTGCCCAGCAAGATCCTAGGGACCCCGTCCTTTGTTAGATGTTGCAGAAGTTCTGCAGCATCATGCTGCTGGTGGAGGTCACGCCAGCCTTGCAGAAGCTGCATGCAGTCCTTTCTCCTGCTTAGTTGCTGGGGCTTGACACATTTGGTCAGCGCATTAAGCATGGGGCGTAGACATCCAAAGCCCGCTTTGTCCGGCGGCCTGACTTGACCAAACAGGTGCAGCAGTGCTTGGATCATGGAGTTGAGGTAGCAAAGGTTGGATGGGTTTTCAAGCACACAATGCTGATGTTGCATAGGGCATGGTGCATCAGTGACTTTTTCCCCCTGGCCCTCTGCCTTCTCCTGGCTATGGGATTTAGCGTCCGCCCCCTGTGCTGGCTGACCTGTCCCCTTCAGCCATTCCCCTATGCTCCGTGATCTCCTTGAACCAGGACCACTGTCGCTAGGCTTGGTGGGGATGTTGGGGCCGTGAGGCGGCTTCCCGGGGTAAATATTCTTTGCAAGATCACGGTGCAACACACCCTCAGGCAGACACTCCAAACCCAACTTGCCCTTACTAGTAAAAATACTTTGGCAAGAAGGCTTCATTGCCGTCTTGTCGCGTCGATGGCCCGCTGTAGGTCCTCTGGAAGTGGCTTGTGGCTTCTTTCCGGGCGGATCCTGGCTCCTATGAGCGCGGTGGCCGCTGTCTCCGTGAGAGCATGGAGTGCCTTGTTGATGTTGGGCCGTGCATCGGCGTCCAGGGAGACTGTCAGCACGAACGTCGTGGCTCCTGGCCTGTCCTCCTTGACTCCGCCTAGAGCATGGAAGCGCTGGATGACGTTGGGCTTGACGGCCTCTCGCATCAGCAGTTGAACTGCCTCCTTTGCATCCTGATGAGAGAGCAGGTTGCCCTCTCGGGGCTCCTGGAGTTTCTTGTCCGGATTCCATCTCGTGTACGACCACGCCATTGGTTCTGCTACGAGCATCTTCCTCTGAATGAGTGGCGCCTGTGCCGCCTTGTCTCCCTCCATCTTCGCAAGCCGAGCTTGCAGCTCCAGCAGGAGCGATCCCAGGAGAGCCTGGCGAAGGCTGCAGGTGCACTTGTTCTGCTCTCGGCTCTCCTTCCAGGTGGCCGTGGTCTTGACCAGCTGAGGTATGATGCCCATCGCTCCAGAGTCCATCCAGAGGACCCAACTTCTGTCGGCCTCCAGTAGTTGCAGCGCCATGGCGTGCTGGCTGACATACTTGGTTAGAACTTGCACTTGCTTTGCCAGCTGCTGGTTTGGGGCCGGGATCGGCTCCCTTTTTGCTTTGCCTGGGCCTTTGCCCTCCCTGCGACGGAATTTCCGCCCCTCGCCGTTCTCCTCCTCGGTCGGCCTGTCCCTCATTATGAGTTCCATCGGGCTGTGCTGCCCCCACATGTTCGCCACTTCCTGCAGTGCTTGGTCGTCCATGGCGCGACAGAAATGCGATTTGCAAGAGTGGCAGGCACTTTTGAGCGTGAACCCTCGGGGTTTTGTGGTAGGTTACTCCGCAATGCCGGCATGGTCTAGCTAGCGGTAAACCGTGTACCAGCTCTGCAAATCCCTCAGCTCGCTTCCAGGCCTCCTTGTGCTGGTTGGCACAGTGTCGCCTCCAGTCCTGTTGATTCGTCAATCGCTGAAGGCAAAGTCCACAGTGCCGTGTCAGCATGTCAATGACCTCGCTGTCTCCTGCCTCCATTTTGCCCTGCCTGTGCACGTCGGGGTTGAGTTGCCTGGCAAGGAACTCATCAGTGATGCAAGTTCTCACATCCCTGGCGACGGGGGCCGTGTCCGGCGCCCCAACCTTATGCCATGCTGTGGCTAAGGCTGTTTGGAAAATAACCGTGCAGCTCCGAGTGTGCCTGTCGGGTTGGTACACCATGACCTCACAAAGGTCGCAGACACTGTCACGGGTGAGGTGAGATTTATACATCGCACACTCAGTGTCCAGGTTGCCAATACTTGCATGCCATATGTGTGAGTGCATTCTCTTGATGTGCTCCTTAACCGAGCCTCCCTTAGCGATCCATTGTCCGCAGAAGCCACAGTGCTGGATGAGACTCCTAGCGTGATCTCTGACGATCTGCAGCTTAGAGTCCGACTGCAGTAGTTGCTTCGCCACTTCAGGTCTACGCAGCAACGGGATCGTCGGCTCCTTCTGGGCAGGCTGTACCGGTTGTTGCCGAGCGATGGTGCTCGAGGGATGGGTGTCTTCATGTATGCGTGGGTCCCTGTCTGATTGACCCCTAGGGGGGGTAGCGATGTCCTGCTGTTCGGCCTCCCGAGTGGGGCCGGGTGGCATCTGCCAGCCACAAACGTTGTTGAGGATGTGATTCCTCAGCGCGTCCCATGAACCCGTCCTAAGACCACAATGAATGCACTGTGGCATGCCACCAGCAGAGTGATCCTGTTGTTGATACATGTCATCATCATGCCGGCGCGAGCTCACATACACCTTGTGGACCCTCCCCCTGTGCTGTCTCATTGTTTTGTTTGATGGGAAGTACACTCCGCAGACTGGGCAGGCCA
This sequence comes from Symbiodinium natans, assembly GCA_905221605.1. Taxonomy (NCBI): domain Eukaryota; class Dinophyceae; order Suessiales; family Symbiodiniaceae; genus Symbiodinium; species Symbiodinium natans. Next base: position 176,786 of record CAJNDS010002827.1, read on the forward strand.
CCGGCTGCGATTGTTGCGCGGGCACCGGGATCAGCCTGGAGTCGGGCTCCGCATCGATGTTTTCTGTGTGGAAGATGAGGTATTGCTGTAGCATACTTTCCCAATACTGGAGAGTTTGTGGCTGGTTGATGATGCTCGCTTCTGCAACCCGAAGCTTATCAAGTTTATGCCGAATCCGTTGCACAGTGGCATCTATAGGATCCTGAACCCCTAATCTTTGCCGAAGTTGCTTGTTAGTCTCATGCGAGATGTGGGCAGGTGAGTCCGCAACGGCTCTTAGTTGACGATAGAACCAACCCCTGAGGAGTGCCACCGCCTTGGCAGAGGGCGCGAAAGCGATGAGGCCAAATGTAGCACTCGATGCAGCACAGGCCTGCCAGATGCGTACTCTATGCGCTAGGCCGAAGACTTTCCTGGACCTGGTCGCCTTTTTGATTTTGCCAGTTCTCTTGTTAGCTTCAGCAATACGGTAGCCTACCACTTTGTGCGCTTCCGTTTGGAGGGAAAGGTGCGTCCCTAGGTATGTAGTGTAGCAGGCAATGGGGATTAGCGCCTCGCTCCCATCAGGGTGTCGCGCCCGCCACCATTTTTTCCCGTCCTTATACACTACATAGTCCTTGAGCGCACGTCTGGCCCCAGGTCCGCAAACTTTTAGGAGCAGGACTGTTTTGGTAAGGTTAACCAAAAGCCCCATGTCCTGCATGACCCCCAGAAGTTTGTTAATGAAACTGCTAAGTTGGGCAATGTCCGTGGAGTTTTCAATGAGCCATTGCACTAAGGTATCGTCGGCAAAAGTGGTTGCTTGTCTGTGGGGGCCTGAGAGGGCATCCCCCAGCCGCTCCAGCAAAAGGGTCGATATTGCCACCCAAAGCATGGGGGCGATCTTACATCCTTGGCGGATGCCTCGCGTTGTACCCACTGTGCTTTGTTCCTGATCACTGATGATGTGATACCGTGATGTGTCTAGGAGGGAGATAATCTCGGCCGTCATGCTTTCTCCCGCACCAAGGTCTTTTAGCGACTGGGCTAGTGCTTGACGGTTAACTCTGTCAAATGCCTGTTTGAGGTCAAGGCTGAGGATGGCTCCCCCGACGCAGAGTTTTGTGTTGTCCGGATTTTCCTCCCTGTCCCTTTGGGCGAATTTGCTGCTGTTTCCTCGTCCGTAACACCTTTTGAAGTTGTCAATCCACACCTGCACTCTAGCCAAGGCATCGTACAAATCCCTCCCCGGCTGATAGGCAAACTGCGGCACCCTGCGCAGCTGGGGCCGAATCAGCTCATAGAGTCTGATTTTGAGAAGCCCTGCAAGGGCTTTGGCATCAGGAGACATGAGGCCTATTGGCCTGAGCGATGAGGGCTCGCATGGATCTTTGCCCGGCTTTGGGAGCCAGACTATCCACGCGTCGGTCCACTGAAGAGGGAGTGTTATCCCTGGTTGGTGAGAATGCTGGTCAAAAGCCATCTTCAGCAGCCTCGCAACCTGTGGGGCCGCTAATCGCCATGCAGAAGCAGGAGCTACTCCTGGAGGGACGGCTTTCCCAATCTTGATGGACTTCAGCTGCGATTCAATTTCCTCAACCGTGAAAACTAAGTTAAGACCTTGCTCCTCCCTAGCCGGCTGCTCTGTGTCCGGAGCGAAAAGATCTTCGCTATAGCTCACCAGGGCTTCGTGCTCCTGTTGGAGAGTGAGGAGTCGGCCGCTTGGGTCCTTAATCATGACCCGTTGTCTAGGTTGCCAGGGTGCTAATCTCCGAACAACCTGATACACGGTTCGTTGGTCCCCGTTATCAGCTGCCTGCTCAGCCTTTTGGAGTAGTTGGAGGATGTCTTCGCGCTTCTTTTCCTTGCATTGTTTCTCAGCAATTTTGACTTGCTTCCGCAGGGCAACCGTAGCTTTCCATCCCCGAAAGAGTCTGGATAGGAAGTACCACCAGGGGTTGTTTTCCAGGTTTTCCCTTTCCGGCTCCCTTGGGGGCCGTACGGTGACGTACTCGGCCTCCCTTCGCTTCTGCCATAAGTGCTGCACAATGGGGTTGGGTGGAGGGTTGGGTTTCCTCTCCAATGGGTAGTGGTTCTGACAAGTGTCAAGAAGGGTGGAGTTGATGTTGGCTGGGGTGGGGTCCGTGAGGGCATTGAGGGCTGTCGCAAGGGCAAGCTGCAGGGTATGTGCCCCCCTCCTCCCGATTACGTATCTCGTGATCCAGTTTGCGCCTGTCCAGCTGGGGGTTCATGGATCTTTTGGGGAGCATGTGATGGTTCATGAGACGGATGGTTGTGTGAAGCGCCAGGTGACCGACGTGCCGTCTCCAGTTGCCAATTGGTGGGGCTGTCACTTTGACATTCTTGGCTTCCCAATCAGCAGATATGGCTCTGGTCAGGATGAAGTCGATTTGGCTCTTTCCCGCCCCCCGCCCCCCCGTTAAATTATACTGGGTAGGCGTGGCTGGACCGCGCCATGTGTTAAGGGCAACCAGACCGAGATTATCCAGGAACGTGTTGAGGTCCCCGGGGTCCAGTGCGTCTGCCCCGACATGGAATGGGGTCTGGCAGGTTGAACGACCGACTAATGGAGCATGTGGAGTGACTTCAGCCTGGAAATCCCCCACCACAACCACCGTGTTGCGCATGGAGAGGCCCCTAACACAACCACTTAGTTTTTCAAGGAGTTTAGCCCGCTTTTCCCGCAGGACTTCGGGGCGTTGTGCAAAATTATGTGGGTGCTGATAGCAATTAACCAATTCGACCCTCCCTTGTGCTGTCGAGATCTGTGTGCGCAGGACTCTACCTGGAATCACCTCCTCATGCCGGATGTGTGTTGCTTGGTGTCTCGGATGCACCAAGGTGAGAACACCATCAGCTCTGGCAGCTGTTCCTGAGTGTACCGCAAACCATCCTTCCAGTTTGTATGTGGAGCTTGTGCTAAGGTGCGTCTCCTGCAGGCATATGAAGTCGTATTTGGTACTTTGCTGTTTGAGCAGCTCTCGGAGTTCTTGCCACATGAGGACCGATAGAGCTCCGACGTTCAAGGACAGGACATGAATCCTTGCGATCCCGTGTCTACCTCCCCGCGCGCCTCTTCTCTTATACTGATCCAGCGGCACTCTCTGCGCTGCTCGCACCTGAACATCAGGAAGTTGTGACCGCGTGCACCATTTCCCTCGGTACCAAGCCCCTCCCTGCACTTCTTGGATCCCGGTAGGGTGTGCGCATGATCGGCAATGTGATCTGTGGCAGGTGCAGACCAAGCTCCCTGCCCAAGGCATAGGACGCACAGCAGCCTCAGCGCGCGGCTCCATATAGTACAATGTGGCGCTGTTAGTCGATTGTGTCGTGAGTGTCGCGTAAGAGGTGTCTCTTTGGCTCGATGCATGAAGCTGTGTCTCGCCACGCCTAGGAGACATGTGCTAAGCAGGAATGCACATGCACTGTGGAAAAACGGCGTCCTGCCCGGCACATCCATTAAACAATTTTGCGGCTCCCACACGGGGCCGAGGCTCATCCCTTCTCTCAGCCTTTTAGTCATTTCCAAGTCGTTCTTCCATTGCCTCCCAGTGCTGGAGGAGCTTATGGGCTCGCCGTCTTTGGTCTGCCGGTCGTAGTGCCCTGAGGTCATGTAAGAAGGCCTTGCACATCTGATTGGATGTGAGTGCCGGCGCTGCGGGGGACTCTGATGCCTTCTTCGGCTCCTTGTAATCGTCCAGGTCGATGATCTGGCTGGTGTCCGCTGCACGGAGCACCCATTGCTGAGGTGTCCTCGGCTCCTTCGTGGGGCCGTCAATCTGCTGCTGGCCATCACCAGAGGCCGTCTTTTCTGTCCGTTGCCTCTTTGAGGCCGGGGGCCCCACTGTCTCATCCTCCGTTTCGCTCCATTCCAGGAGCTCAGCTGCCCCTCTGGGAAGACGATGTCGGTGGATGGGTTGTGGGACCTCAAGGGCCGCTGGTCTTGATGGCCACCATAGCATAAGCTCCTACTGACTGCTAATTGGCAGCGAAGAGCTGCACTAAAGGCCGATGGTGGTACCTTTACAGGGCAAGGGATGGCTGCCGTCATGGCACTTAGCTCATGCACTGCAGCTTGTGTGTTCCTGCTTCCATGGAAGTCCATGCAGCAGATTACGCAACTGAGGTACAACCAGAAACAAATATGCATAAGTTTTGGTGTCCGGCATAAAGGCGCGCCCCCCGCCATCTTCCCACCTGCGGAAGTGCATGCGTTGATAGCATGTGTAGGTCCTTCCCCCGTGGGGGGCCCGGGGGAAACCTTCACCTCACCCTTGCCTTGGAATGTAGTCTTCTTCTTATTGTAGTAGGAAGGGCCGGCGGACTTAGGACCGCCGCGGTGACTGAGGAATTTCTGGTAAACGTCGTGAATTCGGAGGGGTGTATGGAGGGGTCTGCGTTTGTACTTTCCTTTAGTGCGTCTATGCGTTATCCACTTATTGCCCGGCTTAGGTTTGTTCCTATATCGGATCAGTAGTGAAAACGCAGTGCACCACCCCAGCAAAATCCCCCTAGGCCAATCCTCCTTAGATCTCCTAGATTCAGTCGACCACTGATCGTCTTCCACTGAGGGGTTGGCAGATCCGGCTCCCCAGCAGGGCCGTGCATGTAGGATAACTGCCTGCGGGCGGTTGACATGCTCCGGGGGCACTGATGTGGAGATAGGCTGGGATTTGGCTAAGAGGGTGTGCATGTGGTGGCTTTCACGCATATGAGTTGTCGGATAGTGCCTTTTCTGTGCAGCATATCTAATCTGCTGATCGCTGCTATTCTGGGACCTGGTGTTATTCCTGGGCTGTCCAACTCCTAGACCTGCGCCCTGATTTTCACCAGCCACGAAGGAATCAATCACCTTTTCGGCACTCCCTGTGGGGGCCGTCGGAGAGGAGAAATGGGGTGTGCCTCCCATGTCGGTCGGCAGGTCCCGGCTCATGATTAGGCGTATGTGGGAGGAGCCCTGGATGTCGCACCATTGATAGCGCTGTCTGTCCCTGACATCAACAATCCAGCGGATGTCCCCTAAACTGATGCCATGTGCCTGCAGAAGAGGGCTGCAGGCTAGCTCGATGGCCGAGGCAAAGCCGTCTTGTCTGACCTGCACCCCATAGCGATGACCCGGTTCTCGCAAGATCTCAGTGAGGACACCGTTAATGTCATCACGTCGTGTAGGACAGTCTGGTGTTGCATCCGTCCTGGAGGTGATTGTCGGGTCTCGGGCTGATCTGCGGGCCGGGGTACGGCTCCTGTCCTGCGCGCTGCCCTTGTCGTGGTCCTGTTCATGGTCCTGAGGCTCGGTGACTGCAGTGCTGGAGGATGAGGCCGGCTGGGCACGCTGGGCCGAAGGAGTGGGAGCGCTGACGGAATTCGCATCCAGGAGTGTCCACGGCCACCCCTCTGGTGTGTCGTGTTCCCGGGTTCCCTCAGCCGGAACCCTCTGTGCTGGGGCGTCCCGCTGAGTGGTGCCGGCTGATCGGCTCCCGCGGCTGCCTGCGCCAGCCTCCCTGGTCTCTCTTAGTTCCCGTTGTTCCCGACGTCTGGCTAGCTCAGTGCGTGTCCGTCTCCTCTCACCATTGGGCCGAACCCGTGCCCGAGGGTGTCTGCGCGGGCTGCGCGGGCTGTTTGCCATCTTGAGCCTAATCCTTGCATTATCCCTGCTTCGGGCTGACGGGGCCGAGGGTGAAACGACTGTGCTGGTGTCGTGTCGCCTCTTCCTGTTCCCAACGGGTCTAGGGGCCTCTTTATGCAACCTTCTATGGTCAATTGATTGCCTAAGTGAGATGGGCGCTGACAACGTACGGCAGGGTACACTCGGTCTTGTGTGGTGCTCGTGTCCTAGAGGTCTCCACTCAAGGGTTCGCGCCTGCGAGTCCGAAGATGTCCAGGCAGTGTCTGCACAAATTGGATGTAGCTCGGAGGCAGCTTTGACCTGGGTGCAAGATCGCACTGTGGGAATGCAAGTGTCTTGCAATGGGCACGTTGGGTGGGTGATCCATGTGTCACACAGTCCATGCAGTGCAGGCACTCTCGACATGTATTGAACAGCTGGCATTGACTCCATTGCGTTGCACAATCGGCTCGCCTCTAGGGGGCCGTCAATGCAGTCAGGCCTATACAGGTATGGCATGAGCGCCTGAAAAAACTCTGGCCAATGCGTCTTCCACTGCAGCTGGAGATACAGTGCTCGGGGCAAATTTTGCAGCCCATCGTGCAAGTGGCTGGCGAGGCGGGAAACGCCGGCAAGGATGTCTAGCTCAGCCTGACCCTGTGTCGTCCATAGGGAGTGCATCCAGGATTCAACGAGATCTCCTCCTGTTTGCCAGCTCTGCACCTGTCCGAGCTTGTCATGCGTCAGCAGGGCACCAACCAGTGACCATATCCAACGACCGACGTTATCCGTGAGGAGCGGGCTGTCGATGTGTTGGCCCCGGATGTCGTAGGCTTCACCCTGCTGAGCTTTGTGGTATAGGTCGTGCCTGAACTTGTAGTGTCCCTGCATCTGGAAGGCCGTGAGGCTCGCCCCCGGGTTGCTAGGCAAGAGCTCGCCCAGAAGCTGCTTTGCTTTGCCCAGGTGTAGCCTTGCCGCAGCATTTAGTCCCTGGTGCGGCGGCACCCTCTCGGGGCCGATTGTTTGGGCCCTCCTGACCGCACCACGTGCGTCGCCTCCTCTTCGTGCACCACAGACCTCACCGCTTGTCTCTTCAATCGGATGCTCATCCGCCTTCATTGCGACGCTCTGCAGCGGCAGCCCCTGAGGTGTGTAGTTGCCAGGCGCGGCCTTTCCTGGCCTCTCGTTGTCGCTTGTCTGTGTGGCCTGGTCACACGTGACCGGGCCACACTGTACAGCGGCATGCTGCACAGCGGCATGCTCTTTTGCTGGGATTAACTCCTCCTCGTCCGTTGTTGTCTCCGATGCCACCGGGTCAGCTGTCGGGGTCCGTACCTCGTTCATCATGTCAGGTGTGGTGCCGTCCACGACTGGATTAATTGCAGGGGCCGGCACATCGGCCTCCTCCATGTGTGGCTCTCCTTGGTCTTGGGCCTTGATCTTCACAGCCTGAGCCGAGGAAGATGAGGGGCCATCGCTGACGGTGCCTGGCTGTCCGTCGCCCTGCGATTCCGCCTCCTCAGAGTGCCATTCGGTACTCTCGGTCCACGAATTCCAGCCATGCCACCACCCTGTCGATTCCGTCGCTCCATGTCGCCACTCATTGTGGCCTTCCCACGACTGCCAGCCCCGTTGCCTCAGCTCCGTGGCCGTTCTGCGACGGCGACCATCTGCTCGGTAGTGCGAGCGAGGGTGCTCCCTAGGAGGGAGACCTCTCTCGGCTCTCGTGGTTTGCCTCATTTGAGCCCGAGGTCTGGAGGTGGAGATGCTCATGCAGGCATTGCAGACTGGCGGCTCGGTACGCTCTGGTGAAATATGTGGTGCAGGCAGACTGCAAATTGAGTGTCCTGCCCTGGAGCGGAGGTCTGCACGTGGTGGGGCCGAAAGCGGCTCCCCTGCATCAGGCAGCGTTTGGAGTGCCCTAATGCTATTGGACTGACAACTGCACTCTCTCGGATGGCTCATGCACTCACCTACATCAGACCGACTGCAGCTACGCACAGTGAAGGACATGTAAGTAGCAGCCCATCCCGCATGCCAGCATGGTATATACATCACTCTCACAGACTGTTCAGCACCTATGATCATGACTTCGTGTCGAGCAAGACCAAACGACCGTGCAGGCGCTGAGGTCCCGACCGGAGGTGCAACACGGATCCACTGTGGACAGATCTCTGCATCCGCTGTCAGCCAGGCTTCCAGGGTCTGTTCTGGAGGCTGCGAGTGCTGCACAGGCCAGTTGATCCCTAAGGTGGTGTTTGCTGACAGAGGGGTATGCGTGGCGTCCTTGCATCGGCCTTCCCCCTGTTCGGGGGCCGCATGTTGTTCAGGCAGTGTACACAACACGCACACCGATCGGGAGGTACCGAGTGGCTTGGCATTATGTCTAGCTGGACTCGGATCTTGCACGGTTACTGGGGCCCCTGCTGGAGGTGCGTCACGGATCCATTGCGCGCAGATCTCTGCAGCCATTGTCATGTATTCTATCGAAGACTGCTTGGGAGGCTGCGAGTGCTGCACAGGCCAGTTGATCCCTAAGGTGGTGTTTGCTGACAGAGGGGTATGCGTGGCGTCCTTGCATCGGCCTTCCCCCTGTTCGGGGGCCGCATGTTGTTCAGGCAGTGTACACAACACGCACACCGATCGGGAGGTACCGAGTGGCTTGGCATTATGTCTAGCTGGACTCGGATCTTGCACGGTTACTGGGGCCCCTGCTGGAGGTGCGTCACGGATCCATTGCGTGCAGATCTCTGCAGCCATTGTCATGTATTCTATCGAAGACTGCTTGGGAGGCTGCGAGTGCTGCACGGACCAGTTGATCTCTAAGGTGGCGTTTGCTGACCGGGGCCCTTGCGTGGTGTCCCGGTATCGGCTTTCCCAGTGCGCTGGGGCCGTATGATGCTCTGGCAGGGTCTCCCACATTGGCAGCAGGGCACACATCCAAACAAGCATGCATCTTGTTATGCACTGACGTTCCCACTTTGCATGTTTCCCTCTCAAAAATCTCTCTCTCCTTCTTGGCACTTTCCAAGCAAGTTTGGTGCTGTGGCTCAGCACCGAGCCAATCCATGGCATGAAAACTACGTCCTCTCTCACTTGTGTGAAGAGAGGCACAAAAACACACTACCCCCTCCCCCCCTCCCGACTCACGCTACAAACAAATTTGAGCCGGAGGCTTGACGGGTGGTCTGCGCAGTTCGACGGGGAAGGGACCCGTGAGAACCAAGGGATGAACTCGCACCCCACCTCCAAGCCAACAAACATAGTAAGCAGATTTTTCACTATTGGGGACCTGCCCCGACAGGAAATCAAAATATCCCTAACCGCATTGTTGTCGATGAAAGCCACAACAGGTGAATGCGCAACCCTTTTGCCCCAAAGGCGGAACGCAAGCAGCACTGCAACAAACTCCGCCTCCATTATAATCGTGTCCTTGTTAAGCTCACCCAAGAGCTTGCGGGCATCCCTGTCAAGGGCATGAGAGAAACCAGCAACCAACACACCCTTGTCATCAAACAGAAGGCCACCCACGCCGCAAGGCAGTGTGGGATCATCTTTCGAGTATGACGCATCCGTGAAAACATACCAGGTTCGTTGCTTGCTAACCTGCACTAATCGAGGGCGGCCGCTTTCCAACATGTCAACAAGCGAACTGAAGGTGTCGATGCACTCATCCGGCAGGTCGGGAGGGGCACAACCGTGGGCGTACTCCGAAAGCAGTTGCAAGCAAAATTTGCTCTGGCGTCCAAACAGCTGGCCACTCGCAAACTGAAGTTTTCCCCTCAGCTTGAGAGCTTGAGGCACACTCATACGCCGGTCTTGCTGGGCCTGCTTCATTGTCTCAACAAGGAGATGAACTCTCTTCTCCGTATTGCAAATAGTCACCCGACCCAAGTGGGCACTTGATAGCACTATGTCAACCCCTAGTGCACAAAAGGCCTCGGCGAACGGTACATCCTTCTTCCCACCCTGGGCGAGGTCCCATCCCAACAAGGCGAAGAGCAAGGTGATTGTTTGGTGTACATTGGCCACCTGTGTGCCTTTAGCCACCGACACAAAGTCATCGAAGTAGTGGGACCAACAAAGGGCGAAAAAGGATGCACCTAGGTGCCAGATCGAATTAACGGCTCGCAGAAAAGTTGACACGGACTTGACCGCCCCGAAAGGGAGGGCGTGAAGCTGGAACACTACTACCCTCTTCAGGTCAGGATCCCACAACCCAATGTACGAGGCCCATGCCCCCGTAGGGTCCAGTGCCAATTGTCTATAGGCACTGACCAGGTCATAGAACCTTCCTTTGAGACTACAACCCGGCAGCACTCGCATCAGAGACAGGCACATACCCGCAATGACGTCAACTGTCTGGGGACGCACAGTCTCCAATGTCTCGACGGAGCCATTGATTCCTGACCCCGAGAAGTCGTCAATCAACCTGATCTTCCCATCCTGCTCGATCCCAAACCTTCGAGACACGATGGCATCAGGTGGCAGCTGGTCCACCTCGATGGGACCGGACAACCAGCCCCTGTCGCGCTCCTCAAGGGTTTGCGTTTGGACCTCGCGATCGAGGGACTCCCCCTGGGACTTAATAGTGGACAACAGGGCTGCCCTAGATGTGGGGGCATCTCTTTTGAGCTGCTCAACCGTGACCGACGCCGGCTTGAACTTTGGAGCGAACACTCCTGTATCGGGCACCGGGCCCCCCAGGTTAGTACCTGAGATCACTTCATCAAAGATGGCCACATCATCATAGGAAGCCTCAATCATCATTGCCTTCCACAAGAGGAGACGCTTAGGCTTGAGAATCGTCGAGACCTGTTTGTGCATAGACGCCTTCAATGCATCTTCCTCACTTCTGAGGTCTTGTGCAAGCTTGAGCCACTTTGCAAATTGTCGCGCCCTCAACGCGCACAGCTCCGACTCTGTCATCGAAGCATGGGTGCACACCGCGTCTTTGAGAACCTGTGGCAAGGCGACCTCGAGAGTTCTAGGATGGCCAGCCTTGACTGCCTCACGGACAAACTGTTCCGGGGAAAAGGGAATACCCCAAACAAGCTCGTTCCAGAGCTCAGAGCCAGCACTACAACCCTTGCCCCCGGAGCCACCACTTGAACTCCCCTGCTTAACCGGGACCACTTGTAGCAGTTGGGCTTCGGCCGGCACCGAGCGTTCGGGGCAGACCGCCACTGGCGGTAGGGGCCACGAGTCCTTAAGGCGGGCACGCAGGGGGACAGGACACGAAACACATGGAGGGATTCGTACTCGCAAAATGCGAGCATGTTCGGGCACACGGGGCCCCGTCACCGAGGCCTTCGGCTGACTACCCTCTTTCTGGGTACGGGGGTTTTCTGGTTTGGTGTATCTCAATTCCCAAACATATATATACAAAAGGGGAGAAAAACTCATCTCAAACTATCGCTCAACGGAATATCTCATCTTAAGCAACTCCTTAAAAATCCTGATGGGAATAACTCATGCATATTCCACCCAGTTCGATCGTTCCTTTTTCTCAGACAGCATCAGGGGTAGCGCGAGGGCCACGTGCAGTCTCAAGAAGTCTCCCGGCCGCCACTACGGCCTTCAAGTGAGCCCCACCACCCCAGGGAGGGAGGGAGGGCAAGAAAATTTTCCTTCCCCTGGCTCAAAGAAAGGTTTGAGACTGCACGGGCCCAAAGTCATGCACAAGCCTATCTTGCTCTCAAAACTTTCATGTACATGCTGAGGAAAATTTTCCACAAAGACAAGTGCATCTCGTGCATACATAAGCAAAGTACAATGGAGTATTCAAAGCTGCCTGAAGGCGTCTGAGCTGGAGAACTTGCAACATCCCAGCCGTCCGTTAAAGGGGGGGGGCAACCTACAACAAGGCTCCCCGCAGCGACATCATGAGCACCAGAAAACCCGCCCGGCCCCTCCCGGGCTTCCCGCACCCAAGGGAAAGAGAGTCTAGTCGGCAAGCCGAAAACGCCCCTCTTTCTGGGTACGGGGGTTTTCTGGTTTGGTGTATCTCAATTCCCAAACATATATATACAAAAGGGGAGAAAAACTCATCTCAAACTATCGCTCAACGGAATATCTCATCTTAAGCAACTCCTTAACAATCCTGATGGGAATAACTCATGCATATTCCACCCAGTTCGATCGTTCCTTTTTCTCATACAGCATCAGGGGTAGCGCGAGGGCCACGTGCAGTCTCAAGAAGTCTCCCGGCCGCCACTACGGCCTTCAAGTGAGCCCCACCACCCCTGATAGCGTTCAGGCTCGCTTGAGCTCGAAAATCCTCTTCGCCAGCTCTTCCAAGCGGGAGAAGGGTTGGACTTCAGATGCTCCCACCATCGTCACGACCTCAATGCCGTGACCTCGCGATGGCGCATCACCTGGGTTCGAAAAGGAAGGCACTCGTGATACCCACCACATGGATGGATGCTCCTGGTCCAACTGAGAGAAGATTCGGGCAAGAGAATGCATGGCCCAGCTTCTGCTGGCCCCCTTTATCACGAGGCTGCGGGTGGCGTTGTTGTCCACCCACCACACCACTCTTCGGGACTCCAGGATGGAACTCAATTCCATCATGGATGCAAGAATCGCGAACATTTCGATTTCGCAAATCAGCTGATCCCCGCCGATCTCTGACTTCCACAGCTCAAGCACCCTTGACGGGACACGGCCCTCATAGACCCAACCGGTCCCGGAGAAGCAGTCATAAGCAGCAAGTCCAAGCCACCCCTGCCTCCCAGGAGCCATCCGTCCAAAGGTGAAGGACATCGGTTGTCATGAAGCACTTCAAAATGCGCGGGGTCTCGTCCTGCAAAAGGCGGATGGTGTGATGGCAAAAATCTCGGAGGTCAAGAGGGCTGAAGTGTAAGCCACCCACTATGCGCGAGAGCACATGTGAGGCGTGTTTCAAAGCCCTGCCAGCGTAAAAGCCCGAAGCGTATTGCAACAAACCCTGCAGGACCTGGGCAAGCTGCCTGCTAATCTCACCCCTAGAACCAACCTCCCGAAGCTGGGCCACAATGCGCTCGATGCGACCCTGCTTGTTGGCAAGGCTCACCTCTCCTTGGGCTACCCTGTCCAGGCCCAAGGTCATCCCCAAGACGTCAAAGCTTGGAGCAAAAGCACGACCCTTCACACCCGTCTTGGCGTGACGCCACCCCAGGCAATCCAAGAAGTCGCTCACAACCGAGTCAGCACTGTCGGCCGTGGCCGCTGGACACAGCAGGGGGTAGTCGTCGAAGTACACCCCGGAAGGAATCCAGAGCAGTCGATTGATCAAGAACCACAAGCAACGGCTCACCCGGTTAAAGGCATACACTGCTGCGGTGCTGCCAAAAAGCAAGCTATTTGACAGGTACAGGGCGTCGCGCCCATCTTCTTGCCGCACTGCTATGACTGCCAGAGGCCGGTGGGCTGGCAGAACTGCAAGCTGTTTATACGCTTTGCTCAAGTCAAGGCACTTGCCGTGCCACTCCTTCGCCTCGGGGTGCGCCCTGCCCTCGTGGATCTCGCGGGCCACGAACAGGGCCATGGCGGCCAGGTAGTCACCGTCTTGCAAACGCAAGTGGATGCTCGATGTGTACCCCGAGTTCAGCTGGGCCTCGAGGCAGTTGTCGATTGGGCGTGCTTTGCCCTCAGCACCCTGGAAAATGACGAAGCGGCGTATCACCGTCCAGTCCTCTGTCTCGAGTCGGGATGAAACTTCATCCCTGCTGTCAAAATGGCCCCTCAAGGAAACCGAGCGACACCTCCTCTTGAGATGCCTCCGCCAAGACTCTTGCCTCCTCAGCATCAATCGGCTCGGACTTGCTCAAAAGCGCCTCCCGTCTGACCTGTGCAGTCTGGAAGAGTTCGGCTTCAGTCAAGGCCGCGGGCACAAGCTTGTAGTCGAAGCACGGAGGGCACTCTGATACCCCCACCAAAGGCACCCCCTCCTTAAGGAATTTGATGGCTCCCATGTCGTCATATCCCTCCGACTGCAACAAAGCCTCAAGGGCAAGGATGGCCTTGCCCTCCATGACCTTGGCCACCGAGCGTGGCATTGATTTGTGAAGCGCCCTCTCCTCAGCTCGGAATCTGTCCACCTCTCGTCTCACCCTGGCCAGAGCAAGCCGACGCTTCAACTCCACCAGCTTCGGGTCCTTGGTGAGGTTCTCCCTCAAGGCTGCGAGCGTCACAGCCTCCAAAGGATTGGCAGAATCCATTGGGCGCGGCACCTTCTTCGCCTCATCCACAAACTCAGAAGGACTCCTAAGAACCCCCACTTGAACCCAATCCTCACAACCATCCTGCAAAGGCGAGCCACTAGGAGTTCCAGGCTCAAGCGACGAAAAGGCTGAGGTCTCCGGGATGCTCCCTCCCTGAACAGCGCCTGACAAAATCGGGGCTCCAGGGATGGTCCCTCCCTGAAGGGTGCTAGTGGAACCGGGGGCTTCAGGGATGGTCCCTCCCTGAAGGGTGCTAGGGGAACCCGGGGGCTCAGGAGCCTCAGAGATGGTCCCTCCCTGAACGGTGCCAGGGGAGAGCGGGGCTCCAGGGATGGTCCCTCCCTGACGGATGCCTAGGTCCTGCTGCGCCAGAACACCCCCTATCGAACTGCGCAGAAGCTTCAGGTGAGGCAAAGGGGCAAAAGACTGCCGAGGCATCCACGTGACCTGGCAGAACTCTGACACGAGAGGAGCATGTCTGCGGTGCTGTCTGCCGGCGAACTGCAAAGCTTGACTCCGCGCGGTGGGTTGGGGGATCAACGAAAAACCCGCCGCTAGCGCCCGCTGGGCCACGCAGAGAGAATACCTCTGTGCAAGGATACAAGGATACGCGGCCTCATCCTTGGTTGCAAAACGCACACTCCCGCAGTCGACGATCCTGCCCCACGGCTTGTGAAGGTGATTTCCCGGGCAGGATGCCCGGAGCGACTCAAAGCACTTGGGGGAGCACAGCAGCTTGGTTCCTTTGGGCCTGGAGCCCCCATGGCAGCATTGATCAAAGCACACCTCAGAAAGACGGGGCAGGAGGCGATGACGGGGCTCAGACGGCTCGAACGCCGCAAGAATCTCCCACAAGAAACTATTGCGCGGGTTCTCAATGCAAACTATGATGCGATTGTCCAGACAATATCTGAGCACTCTATAGCCGAAAGCATAGAGCCGATTGGCAGTGTCAACTCGACAAGAGTCCACAGAGCCAGGCTGTAAGCTGGGCAGCCCCAGCGGGAATTCGCGGCTGCGCAGGGGAGACGGCCCCTTCTCTCCATTTGGCAAAGGTCTGCCTCGCGCCTTGCTGCTTGTCCCACACGGCAAACCAAGATGCACGAGGAACGGAGGATGTTTCTTCATCAGATCCCAGAAAAGGCTCTGCCCTACTTCAGAGGACAGGTCAAGTTGAGCTACAGGCACACAGGAGTCACAATGGTGATGGTCAAAGCTATGCACGTGAAAGCCTGCCTGGCGCAAGGCACGGGACAACGAACCCTTCCCAGCAAACAACTCAAAGGCGCAGGGAGGCCTAGAAAGTGTTTGTGATGTCTCAAGCGGGATGGGAAGCTCCGGTGGCAGCAGGAATCCTAAGGCCCGCGCCCTAGCCAGCTCGTCCAAGGCTCAGTCTGATGGTAGTTTGACCATGCATCAAAAACTAACGGCTCGGAAGTAAGCTCATGCACGCTGCCACTCAACTCAAGCTGACCAGAAACCCGCACGTCGTCACCTGGTCCCTCTATCCACAATCCGCCGCCCTTGAAGTCTGTGACTCGGAACAAGGCATTGGGCCAAGGTGCGTTGCGCCCATCCTTATGAAGAGGGGTCGCACTGTTCGAAAAAGAAGCCACAAGTGGAGAACACATGACCGGGAAGACGCTCCTGGACGAAGCGGGTCATAATTCGGCTTGCAAGCGGAAAATTGTGACACTCCTTGCGCAACCCCCGAAAACCTCCCTGGGCATAGCAACCAGTCACGAAAGCACTACGAACTTCACGCGAACCTCCTCGCACCTCATCCTTCGGAAGCAAACCAAAGAGCGACTGAAGGTCGGACTCCGAGATCTGTGCAGCACTCTTCAAACGCGTTTGTGCCCAAACCTCAGGATCCACTAAGGACAGATCCCCAGTTTCCAGTGCGCCACAATTCACCCCTCCAGAGTCCGGCGCATCCTCTGGGGGGCCCCGTCAAGAACCCCCTTTAGGGCAATTAGCAAAAGGGTGACTTCCAAAGCAGCCCTTACGCCAACACTTGTGGAAACCTTTGAGGCACCTGCCATTCTTGCACTTGTTCTTGCACCCATGCGTGTTGTATGCAAAGCACAGCGGACGGTTGGCATCGTCCTTCGTTACACACCCCTCGGGAAGATCAAGCGTCTTGCCAGCGCCTTTCCCCTTTTTCTCCTTGCCAGCGCCCTTTCCTCCCTTGTCCCCTGGCTTGCCCCCATGCAGGAACTGGTGTGGCGGAGGATTCGGCAAGGGGGCCAAGTATTGCATGATCTCAGGACTACGTGAAAGGCGGGTGATCTCGGCATCAAGAACTGGATCTGTGCCCGCAGGTGCTGTCAACCTGCCCATCAAGTTATTACTTGCAAGAATGAACAGCTGCTTGTCGGCCTCGATGATCTGTGACAACTGAACTCCTGCAAATCCCTTTGGCTGAACCCGCTGCAAAACTGAGAACAGGAACTGAACATGCTCCTCCAGCACACGAAAAGAAGCGAGATTAGCCATGTCGAAAGCCAGCGACCTTCTGCTCCAAGCTTGCCGAAGGCGCATCTCTGAAGCCACGTCGCACGCGAGCTCATGTGGCTTCATAGTCACCTTCAAGCTATGATCAGCTGCAAGATTGACGCTACTGTCGCGCTTGAGGCACTGGGCTTCCTGAGCTCGGCTGATCCACTTGCTAGGAGGATGATATTGCAAAACGCCTGACTCCAGCATCTCAACACAAAGGTCCACGCATGAGTTCGCCGGCCGGGTCTCAGGAGTGAAGACCAAGCCGCCCAGAGTCCTCTCCTGGCGAGCCTGCCTGTCCATGCGCTCGGCAGCTGCTAACTTCTTCGGATGTCCTTCCACCCCGGGCTCGATCCGTGACTTGACCTCCTCAATGGCCATGCTGACGCCATCGAAGAGAAGGCGGCGCAGGCTCGCCTTCTGGTAGCCGGTGGGACTGATGCCAAGACCGTTGATCCACGCGTCCACAGCCTCATCAGTCAAGGTGGTAGGCGTCGCCGACACAGCGAAAGCCAAGCGCCCGAACGTGGTGTAACCATTGTCCACTAGGCCCTGGATGGTCTCTTCGGTGAGGCCAATCTTCGTAGCTCTATCCAAGAAAGCCGCCTCTGAATCCAGGTTCGCTGAAGCCATGATTCACACCGTGCGGCGTAGGCACTCAAAGGCTGATCGAATGATCCCTTCGAACTACAATATAATCTGAAAAGAACTCGCCAAAATTTGAAATCTCGGCATGAAGTCACAGATGAACTGACACCATGCGTGCACGTGTATCCTTAGAAAGCTCTTCCTCGCTGGAGCCTCTCATCTGCCATTGACATGAAAGTCCACTGGATGCTCAACTGCCATGTCTTTGCAGCAACGCGCCCCCTCTATCGAGTGCCATCTCCCAGGCACTCAGGGTCGCGATCCTCTCGCACATCAGCACCCAGAAGAACACCTCGCTCACAGGGCCGCTCCCAGGCCCCTGAGGTTGTAAACTCCTCTTTTGACTTTCACAGCAGTGATGTCTCTCTCTACTCGCCCATGGCGCGCGAACACTGCAAGCAGACGTCGGGATCCTCAGCTCCCACGCCCTCATATGAAGAGTATCTCTCGGTGCAAAGCCTCCCGCACAAGAAGACGCCATCCTCCCTCAAGCAGTGCGCTATGCCCGAAGTCATATGGATTCTACACTTGGCCAGGTCGACGTTCGCAAAAGGAGCCCTCACCAGCTTCGGACCTGGGACGTCGAAAGGTTCAGGTTCCTCTGGCTCCGAGGCGGAACCATCAGAGTCAGCCTCCAGCTCCACCGGTGGCTCCAAGCCCGAAACTTGCCGCCGTCCTCCCTCAGTACTAGCCGACTGCACTCCCTTCTCCAAAGCATCCGCCACCTGCATGACACGTGATGCTGGATCCAGATCTGGGTCGAAAGCCCCGCCTCGAATGGTTCGGTAGAGCGCGAGAACCTTTCCAGCCAAACTCGTGTATGCTTCCCGACTGTAGGTCACCATGCTCTTCACCTTCGGGAGGACGTGGTGGCCCAGAAGCAAGCGTTCATCATCGGTCAGCTTTATGATAGTCGATCGCCCTGCCCACGTCAACAAAGTGGTCTTCAAGGAATGCGTGCCGATGCGCTGGTTCTCTACCCCAGTGTCTGCCAGCCAGTCCTGAATCCAAGCTGTCGCTTCCGCGGAACCCATTTCGGTCGAACCCCAGGTGTCCAGCCTCAATGACCATGTAGGCAGAGCAAAACCATCAGCGCCCTCACCAAATGTGAGGCCGCAACTCGCCCTCGCATCTAGCCAAAGTTTTCCCCATCCACACTCTGTCAAGCCTTGCGCAAGAGCTGCATACGGCGTGAATCGGGTTTTGGCCTCCTTGCTGTGCGAAGTCTTACTTCCCAGTGCTTCGGCGAAAATCAGCTGGCTTTCTCCGTCTCCCAGAAGATGCACAGCCTTCAATCGCTGTGAGTCCTTCCATCGGCACACCGCATGCAGGCAGAAAAGAACATGACCCAAAACGCAGCGCTCCACCTCTCCAGCTCTCACCATGATGTGCTCCAGAGTCATGGCCTGTTTGCACTTCAGTGAATCCCTCTGAACCAGGGGCTGCTTTCCCAAGAAGGACGAATGAGCCAGACCCTTGCACCTCGCAGAAATGACAACCTTGAGATCCATGCACCGGAAATGTACCACGGCATGCATGAAGTGCAGAGCCTCCAAAACATGTGAAGGAGCTGACGCACCGCAGCCACTGTCCCGCATGGCCGACAGCGCCGAATACAAATCGGACTCTTCCATCCTCCATGGAGATCCAACGCCTTGCTTAAAGAGCTGGACCACCAGACGGTGCAACGACCCTGCTCTCTTGGTGAGGGTGCCCGCCGCCTTCTGTGCGAAGGCATCGCAAAAACTAGCTGCCGCCAGATCTTCGTCTTCTAGCTCACCGGTTTTCAGCATCAAGTGTCTCCCTAGGTTCGTAGCCATAGGGTCCAAGAGCACCATGACCTTGAGCTTCTTTAGGGCATGGTTCCTCTCATCTTCGTCACTACGCACGATGCGGATTCTCTGCAGCCTTCGTTGCACAGTCCAAGGAATCTCTTGAAAATCATCACTGCCAAGCTCGACATCAGGATCCGGAGGGTTAACTGTCTCTCGAATCCCCACGCTGGGGGTCATGGCAAGCCAGCTGGTCAAAGATGCCGTGAACGGGTCGCCTCCAAACACAGGGTGGTCCTGCCAGGCCTGTTTGGGACCCTCCACCCTCAACTTCTTGAAAGACATCTCCGCAGCCAGTTTAACAAAGGCCTCGTCACTGAGCCGAGCCCGCGTCTTCGAAGAGCTGGCCGGTTCTGCTACTTCAGCAGCGCACACAGAAGGCTCTCCCAGATGTTCAAAGGATAAGGGCTTCTCCGGAAAAACACCCACCTCATGGACTGGTGACGAAGGTCTGTCCTCCCGAACTGCGTTGTACCAATCAGCTTCATCTACCAAAGATGGCTCATAATCAAACAACTCCTCTTCACGGGCAAACTCACCAAAAGGCTTCGGATCCCAAACACCCCCTGAAATTGAAGGCTCCGAAGGCTGAACCACGTCCCAAGAAGGAGCTGAACCTGCAGGGGAGGATGAAGATTGTGTCTCTTCCATCACGAAGACAGAGGAAGGAGCTCACGAAGGCGATTCTGGGCTCCACGATCACAAGCAGAAAAGCAATACCAATCCCGCTCTCGAAGAAAGATCAGCACCCTCGAGCCCTCTGCCAAACTGACCAGCACACCCTGCAGTGTAGCAGTCAAGACGTACGTGAAGATGGACGGCGGGCTCTGCAAGCGCCTGAGCAGCAGACCAAGATGGAAAGAACGAGGTCGGAGCACGACCGGCACCAGGGCAGGGAACCGAGGCACAGCCTCCCAGTCCCAGCTCAGGCTTGATGCACTCGAATCTTCAGAGGACCAAGCGCTCGCGTCCATCAACAAGAAAATTTTCCTTCCCCTGGCTCAAAGAAAGGTTTGAGACTTGAGCCAAAATGGCTAAGACCGCCACTGGTGGTAGGGGCCACGAGTCCTTAAGGCGGGCACGCAGGGGGACAGGACACGAAACACATGGAGGGATTCGTACTCGCAAAATGCGAGCATGTTCGGGCACACGGGGCCCCGTCACCGAGGCCTTCGGCTGACTACCAACTTGGCCACGGACAAGCGACAGCTGGAGGCCTGCGGGTGGGAGCGTGCGGGGCGGGCAGGCCTTGGGCCAGAGCACGGGTCAAGGGGAGTGGATATGCAGCCTCCAGGGACGTGGAAAAACCGTTAGGTGCGTCTGGAGCCACCCCCCAAGGCAAATGACGTGGGGCGCAAGGGTGCCCCGGGCAGGATTTGCATATGCCGTCAAACGCACCCCGAGTGTATGCGATAGCCGTCCATTTAGGACGACGCCCGCCATAAGCGCAGCTTTGGAATGCAGTAAACTGAAGTAGGTGCGCGATTCGTGCAAACATGGAAGTGCGCCAGTAAAGGCTTTGTCGGGGGTTCTCCACCCCGATGACAAGGTCGCGAGAAGCAGCCTCAAGAACCAGGTCAGACACACAGTCGTAGAGCTGATTAGCTAAGGTGACTCGGAGGAGGGCCTGCCCACTGAGCTGCGGTAATCCGTTCGGAAACTTTTCCGAGCGGAGAGGAGGGGGTCCAGGAACACCTTGAACTTCCCTTGCACGGCTGGCCGTTCCACACGGTGGAGCGAACCAAATGCCCACACAGTTAGGCATAAGAAGCCACCGTCGAACCAACTCGACGCCCTCAGTCGTACACAAGTCGATAAGATGAACATGACAGGCGGCGCCGGGAAGGCGTTTATGGTCAACCGCGACAGCATCAAACCCAAGCTGCTTTAGGCAGGCCGAGAGCCTGGACATACCGGAGAAGACCTCGATAATAAACGGTGGCCTTGAAGACTCCACACTGGCAGACGGGGCGGGCCCTGGGGCAGGCTCCGGCGTGAGGCCCGTGACATCCGGAACGGCTGACAGCGCTGGGAGGAAGGCTGGTGGCAGGGCAAAGCCAAGCTCAAGGAGGGCCTGGGGAACCTCAAGCTTGACTGATGGCATATGAGGCAACGCATATGCTACCAGGACAACACGGCGGCCCTGCCATGGTTCAGTCATGTGCCAGTGGTCTTTAGCAGGCAGCTCGAGGCAGCCATCCTCGAAATTGAGCACACGACCCTGGACCGGAGAGCCTTGGACAGGCCGAATGTCTTGCCCCGGGCCTTCACACCAAACACCGCCCCCAGTGAAGCCGGAGATCTTGAAAACCAGATTGGGCGTTGGCCCATTGTGGGCATCACGGTGAGGCTCAGTAGGGATGTCACAAAATATGGCCAGAGAAGTGAAGACCGCAGCCGGCCGTCGTTGCCTAACGAACGCACAGAGGGCCTGCGTGACCTTTGGGAAACGAGAAACGTTGGTCCGAAGGCCCAGCACACCCCCTCTCCGGAACATGCCAGTGAAAAACGAGCTACCCGACGCCGCCTTATGGGGAGCTTCGTGCGGAAGAAGCTCCCACAGGGAGAGCACAGACTGAGGTTCAATAAGCTGGCCCTGCAAAAGTTGCTCAGCAAGCTCTTCAGGGTCATCGCAAGCAACACATGAATTCAGCTGAGAGGTTGACACAGGAGTGACGGAAACTGGGGGCTCAACCTTGTGCACAGATTGACCGACCACAACGGGAGCCACAAAACCAGTTTCGACAAGCGGCGGAACGGCTGTCAACACGGGCTCATCCGACGTTGAACTAACAAACTCCGTCTGGCACTGACTGTCACTCCTTGTGATCCTTGATAGGGTGCGGCTGGAAACACTTGCAACACAGGTGCTTGCGAGGGCATGTGGCTGCGGAACATTTGCACTTGTCCCCATGCAGATTGTAATCGAAACACAAGGGCTCACCTGTGGGAGCATTGGCCACACCGCCTTTCTGGAGGATCTCTTTTGGGACGCGAGCGCCGAGGGCGAACTTGCCTTTGCCTTTGCCGCCACCCTTGGGTCCACCCTTGACCCTTTTGTCACCAGGCTCAAGCTTTCGCTTGAGCTCGCGGCGCTCCTTGTTTCCATTGCCTTGCTTCTGTGGAAGCGGTATCAAGGCCATTGAAACATGGTAGCTTTCCAGCGCCGAGATCAACGCATCATCCATAGGGAAGCTTCCATCTGCGGCAGCGCGAGGCTGGACTCCCAGTTCAATCATGCGGACAAACACTTGTCTGTCTGCTTCCACCAACTGTGCAACGGAGCAACGCGCAAAACCCGGGGGAGGCTCCCTGTGGAGATTGCTGAACAGGCGGGAGATGTACTTCTCGTAGGCATTGAACGAAAGGCACTGGGCAAACACATAGGCGATGCCCCTGCGGCGGAGAGCCTCCTGAACTTGCAGTGCGCTATGGGTTGGCATACTCATGGCATCATCTGTTTCTTTGATAACAAGTTTGGAACTCTCAAGTTCAAGCTGGCGGGATGCGCCCTTAGAGTGGGTGACTTCGTGTGTTCGCGACACACAGCGATCGGGGCTGAGGTACTTCAACTGATTGGCAGATTCTTGCCTGACGCAGTCTTCCAAGACACATCTCCCAGGCTCCATGCCCCCTTCAATGAGCACACCTGGAAGACGACCTCTGAGTTGTTGCAAACGCCTTTCCCGTTCCGCCTCCGGCATTTTCCTGGAGGCGCCTTCCGGATCGGAAACTTGCAGGCGCAAGTCAGCCAACACTAAGGTTTGTGCCTCAAAGACGAGGCGGCGTATGCACGCCTTGCCCGCTGCATTGGCTCCAGGTGCGGTAGTGGTGCAGAAGGCGCCCAGGCTAGTAAATCCACCAACTCGAAGCTCAGCTAGCACAGCATCGGGGCACTTGATCTCGCGGGCGCGCTGGAGGAAGTGGGCCTCAGACTCAATCAAGGAAGACATGGCACAGGAAGCTACGCTGTCCAATCTACGAAGAAATCACCCTTGAACTCCGCCAAAGAGCAACACCAAGAAGACACAGAACAAACACCACACATCAAAGTACATCAAGTGACATGTCCGCTTTCTACTACTGCGAGCCTGGGTTGAAACATCGCATTCACAACGCACCACACTCATGTTGCATGCATGGCCCCTGGGCCCCTAATGCCTATAAAGCCCCTTGGCTAGGCATTGGCACCATGTGCCACAAGGCTCATAAGGGACCATGTCCTTGCCTTGAATCCAACACTCCGACATTTAGCCGGCAACAGCACATACTGCAGTCCACATTGCCTCACATTAGCCCCTGGGCACACAAGTCGCTACCATGTAGCAAACTCTTTTCTTCATCACAGCGATCAGAAACGATCAAACGTCCTCCCGCCACAACTCGTCATAGGTTGCGCTTACATGTGCGACACTCAGGATTCATAAGATCCTCCTCTGAAGGCAAGACATACATAGCCGTGCGCGGACGTCCACACACTAGAATGTTGTCGCCATAGGCATGATGAAGAACTCCAGATCTGGAGTGTTTCACCCATGTACCAGTGCCTTGCACAGGGTTCACACCGGGAACAGACACACGGGCATCAACACGCACAGGACCCCGCGACGCTTGTGAATCACTTGACCCTGATGACTCACTCGAACTATCGGAGGACGATGACTCTTCTTCACCTGAGCTTTCAACCTTGATCGCAGGTGCCAAGGAGGCGGCAGAGTTTGCCTGAACAGACACCACACTTTTGCTCTGCAACGGCCCGCCAGGTGGAGGCGGTTGAGGAGGGAAAGCCCACATTTGTCCCCGGGCTGCATCCGGGGAAAACTCAAGCTGTCTGATGGCATCCAAGACCGTTTCCAGCTCCCGCACGGGCCCCATGCTTAGCTCAACAGAGTACACGGCTTCCGTTCCTTCAACAGCTGTGACATGCCTGCCTAAGCAAGACCGCACCTCCTTCTTGGACCCAGCCTTGCTGGCCCAAGAGATGCAAGTTCTCTTCAGGCTGTGCGAGGACACCACATTATCACCAAGCGCGAGCCTCAAGAAGGCGGAAACTTCCCCCGACGTAATGGCCCTGCGAGCCAGCACGCCATTGGCCAGTGGTGGACGGAAGAGGGCAGCACCAACATGTCCTTGCAACAGAAGACCAACTTTCTCAAAGGCACACTTGCATGATTCATCAACGGAATCAAGATTGGGAGCAGCTGAGCAACTCTTCTGGCTGCCCTGGCAGTTTTATGTTGCTTGACTCGGATTACCACGTAGCCATCACGACCCTCTCCATCCACGTCCACGTATGCCACTTTACGGAAGTCAGATTGTCTAGCACGCGCATATAAGCACAGGAGACAATATCCAGCAAAGGCCCGATCCCAATCTGAGGTACCTTGTCCATGCAACAGTGAATGAAGGGTGCGGACCTGCGCCACAGTGAGCGGGGGAGCTTGCTTGAGATCCCCAAGGTTGGCCAACATACGCTCAGCCGCACCAACACACCTGCGACTCAGCTTGTTAGGGATGTTAGTAACATCCATCACGAAGTAAGCAAAACGCAAGGCCGACAAGAAGGACGAAGCTTTGGAGGGCGGGGCTTGCGAGCCATCTAGGAACTGCATGTACCTCCAGGACATGTCGTCAGTAAAGGGGTCGAGGTTGGCACCAACAATTGTGTCAAACCACCTCAGGAACGTGAGGATGCTACCCGCCCTTTTGGAGGCAGTTCCTGCAGCCCTCGACCCAATACACGCCTCCAATGCCAGCGGATCAACCTCACACTCCGGATGCATTTTGCGATTTCTACGCATGATAACAATCCACTTATCAACTGCAAGCCTCACTGCTTTACTTTGCTGGGCATCAACGTCCACATCAGAGAGGACCTTGAAAACATTGGACGCGAGGTCACCAGACACGAACAGCTCCTCCGATTCATCCAAGGAAGCGAAAGGATCACACGGAGGCAACTGAGGGGTCCAGATCCCCGTCTCACGCATTGAAAGGGTTGGCATTTTGAGTTCAGAAAACACCGAGGACTCACCAAAGATTGCACTGACAGCAGGCAGCTCCCAAGGCAAAACAACATCAGACATGCCCCCATCCGCCAAACGCACAAAGTTGTCGGCGAACACATCACCCACGGTACGGGCCATTTTTGACGGGGGCTCGTCAACAGGAAGTTTCTCAGTCTCGGACAAATGAGGGTCAGCCTCTGAGGCGTCATGCTCCTCGGACTGGCTCGGCAGGTCATCACGCACACATGACTTGCATGAAGTATGCTCAGAGCTGAGCTCAGACATGCCAGGGTTGACTTCAACCAAGAAGTCTTCCATCGCTGAGACAGGGGAGTTATCATCTCCCCAATCTAGGGCATCATCTTCCGCATCCGACGGCCTTGGCAACACGAACAAAGGTCCAGAGGACTGCACACTAGGCCCAAAGGGAGGCAACTCCAAGTGAGCAATAGGAAGGACTGGTGGTCCATCATCTTCGCTGACATGGCCAACCGAACCATCATCCCCCATTATATCCGGCAGACTGTCAGTAGACATGGCAGCAAAACAAGTCAACCTGGGAGAGGGAGCAGCTGGCGGTAACACGACTGCACCCAATGGGCAGCAGCACCGAACCGATTCCAGTCAGACACCGTGAGGCAGAGAAGGAACCTGGCCCCTTCACTCCGACTAATGAGGAGGCCACGGAAGCTGGGTTCGACAATGTAGCTGAAGATGTCAGGCGGTGCCGCAACACGGCGCTGAAGGTCCGGTACGTGATAGTGCAGGGGTCGAATGCGAACAGGCGCAAAGACAAAGGAGGGCACTGGCACACGGAAATCGTCTGATGACGATGTGGACACACTGGATGCGGACAGATCCATCCACCCCCCCGATCGCGGGGAAGCTTGCACGACACTAAAGCCTTAGCACCCAGTACAGAGCCACTAAATTAGACGCGGCCCCGAGCCTCAAAATTTTTGCACTGAGCTGTGGAGCCAGCGCTGCAAACACAGATCTCCAGCAAGCGAAGTTCCGCAAATTGCTGTTCGTAAAATCAAGCATGACAAGCAACAGAAACCTTTTGGGTTGCAAACCACGAACAAACGGCCCACACCGTTTTTCGAAGAGCCGATATGGAAGCAAGCGGTAAAACACCATTCGCTCGCGAACAGTAAGCATCTGGGGAAACAATCTTGCGAGTGGCCAACACAATCATCTCACGGCTGCCACTCACAGGCAACGGTCCACTCAGATCAGAAACATGAAAGATGCTCTCGCACCACTCAAGAATCTCCCACTGATTGGGTTCAGAACACTTCACAGGGGTGCTTCTGAAACTGCAACCTTCATGGGGCAATGCCATCGTGACGTCAACAAACCGGTTTCCAAACCCACGCACGCCAAACACATCTGTGCTGATTTGCACAAAGTAATCGGGCAGGGCCAAGTCACCAACAGTGCATTTCACAGCACGGACACGGGATGTATCCTGCTGGACCACACGCACATGCAATCGTGCTGCAAGGCTGTTCTGCTTCAAGTACAACGGGATTTGAATCTCTCCATCGGGGCTGCAAAGACGCACGCTGCCATGTTCGTTCACCAAACTGAATCCTGCACGGTACAACTTCCCAACGGCAAGAAGAGGTGTGGTGATGTGAGGAGCAACCAAGAACGTTTCGGTGAACGCAGGCTGCTCACCGAAGCTCAGCTCAGCCTCGCCTCGTCCCATGGACTAGCAGCTGATTTCCTTGTGCATCTTGGAAGCCTTTCCATGGCCTTCCAGAGGAAACTCCAAGCATGCTCAAGTTTTGCGGCAGACAAGAGGCATCAGCACCTGAGTCAACAATAACCTCGATCCGGGAGCAGCGCCGAGAAACCCGCCTCTTGGCAGGTCCCTGCAGCCCCTCCGCTGCAGACTGCCTAGCAGCCTAGCAATTCTCTTGTTGGCCGGCTCTGGCTAAAGCCCAGTAGCAAGGAAGCCTCCTTGCAGGGTTTGTGGCATCCAAGCTGCAGCATGTCCAAACGCCTGCTTTGTCCCTGCAGCCGCAAGCTGCAGGCTGCCAAGAAGGCTTCTTGGCCAGTCCTTGCAAATTGCATAAGGATAGGTTACCGGCTTCATTGTCCTGCATGAACTGGGCTATGCTTTCGCCGATAATCTCATTAGTACGCTGACACAAGCTGTTGATACTGAAAGCAATGGAAGTAAGATTGACAAGCGCCTCTGTGCTGTTGTTCTCTCTTGGCTCGCAACCATGAGAAGGTACACCATGGAGGAACAATGTACCTGGCAGAGAAACCGAATCGGAACAAACACGTTGCTAAACTTGCCTTGCTTGCCTCGCGCATTTGGTTCAATGTTCCGCGCGTCCTCATGCCCAAAACGCTGCCAGAATGGTGGATGAACTGATAAAGCCAAGGTGTGTTGTCACGAGAGCAACTTGCGGATAGAAGTGAGAAACCCTCTCTCTTCACTCATAAGATCGAGTGCACAGGGAGTCACTTTCGCCAACATAAATGCCTCCCATAACCAAATCCTTGCAACTTTGGACCCAGACGTCAGGCATGCCTAATGTCGCCCTTTTTCCTAAGATGTGCCATTGCGGAAGCTTACATCTTCAGGTTACGACTATCAGACCCGTGCCTGCGTTCACTCCACTTATTGTGGAGCTCAAGCCCTTTCAAGATACCCACCTTGTCGCTCAATTCGACGGTAGCTGCTTTGTCCAGGAAGGCATAGGCGGGGCAGGAGGTGTCATTGGGCCCCTGCGCCAACACCCAACATCTTGGAAACCATTACAGTGCCTCTTCAACCCTGCCCCGACTCAATGTTTGCGGAAATTGTTGCGGCTGTCGAAACCACTACTAAAACTCTTGAGCTTGCCGCTTGTAAGGGCATCCAAGAAGTGGTCATTCAAAAAGACTGCCTTAACATTGTAACACATTTTGCGGGCGCCAGTCGCATCCACAGAGCTGACCTTGTAAGGAAGCTAGATTCCCTTTGGCAATTACTTGCGCAATCATCAGTCAAAGTCCATTGGTCATATGTGCCTCGAATAGGCAATAAAGTCGCTGATCATCTTGCTGGACTAGCCGCTGACAGCGTCAAATCTGATAGTGGTAGGGAAGAAGAAGTCTTCTTCAATGGTAATGAAAGCAGGCCCGAGCTGCTTGTTAACACTTTTCGTTATCCTCCCATTACAATCCACCCTCTTGGCAGACACGAATGAAATCTCTCGAGGCCCCAACTGTGGCGCAGGGAACTTCTGGTCAAACATTGCATCTATCATAAAATCGTCGCCCCTCCTGAGTTGGAAACCTCTTGGCCTGGATTGGTCATGTATAGGAGAGCTTCTAAATTCCCTCAGGGATGGTACCATGCCCTTCGACACTGGCAAACTGGCAATCAAGTCCGCTGTCTTGCCTGAGGCCCGAACGCCTTTGACGTTCACATGAAGGGGTCACACTACCCTCTTGCGCTTCCTTACTTGTGCCTCCACACGGTTTCAACCTCTTCCCTCTCTCCACGAGGCACGAGAAATTTTTCGCACGACACTTGCCCACGCCCCCAAATCACCAAGCATTGCTTTAACGGGCTGTTGGAATGCCTGCCACGCGTTGTACTGCCAGGGTTCTACTTTGTTCTTGTCGTGAACTGAGAGGGGCCTGTTTCACCCTTAGGATTAGGACGTCCTTTGCTTTGTTGTTTGGTTGTTTTGCGCTGTTGGCAGTTCTTGTGTTGCGTTGCTTGTTTGCAGTAGCATGTTTCACTTCCGACCCATCCCACAAGACCGACCTACTGAGCTGCTAACGTAAAGAGGCGCCCACTTGAAAAAAAAGAAAAAAGAGCAGCCTGTAGGTTCTTCTCGCCGCAAAAGTTGGGTTTGAGGATCGGTGGACACTTCAAATTATTCCCAGTTCTTGATGACCGTTTGGCACCACTGTGGGTGCGGCAGAAGCGGCTGCCCTGCTGCGCGGCCGCCGAAACCGCCGTTCAGCGCCCTCGTTGAAGCTTCATCCTGCCCGCCTGCCGCGCCGATCCGCGCAGCGTTCTTGGTGGACCGTTGCAAGGTGCTTCCACAGTGGCCTACAAGGTTTTTTTTTCAAGCGGACGCCCCTTTACCACATCAGTGGGTCAGTCTATCGCGGACAAAAATCGTTGCTTCTGGCTCCACTGTTTCTCCAAGAACCTCAGCGACTTTTCTGCCACGCAGCAGTGAAAAGGACTGGCCATTCGCCCATAAGCGCAGAAAGATGCCCATCAGCACCTCCAAAAAGATGCTGCAGCAGAGGTTTTGAAGGAAGGTAGGGTCCTGCTGTGTGCGAGGGTCACTTGTACTCACAGCATTCGAAGGGATGCCCGCCGCACAGGGGAAGATCGTGGCTGATCGCTGACTTTTATCATGTTTGGCTTGTTCAGATTTGTTTGCTTCGAAGTGATTGGTGACTCCATTCTCGATGTTTTCGGAATCGGGGTAGCACGGGTCCCTGCCAAGAAGGAAAGGGACACGCACCAACTCGATCCACGCTTGTTGCAGCAACGTATGGGAGCCTGACTGCGCACTTGGGATTTAACTATTCTTTGCTGGCCCATTTTCTTGGGGATTTAGAGGTTATTTTGATGAACGCCAGGCCTCAATGCCATACCCGACACCATGTTCACACCTGCCAGCCTGCCCAGGCACTGCATCAACAACTCCCATGGGGTAGGTCCGGCCTCGATGATTTTCCTTGGAAATCATGCGAGTCTGTTTTTTTGCCCAATACGTTTCTTTTAATCGAGTGTGCGTGAGTCGGAAGCTCCTGGAAGCAATACTAGCGTACGCAGGCTGTAGCGTGAAAAGTCGAAGGTCCCTCTGGTACCTTTTCCCTTGAAAGCACGAACCCAAACCTATCTCAACCAAGTGCGGACACACTCTTTTTCACTCCCAGGCCTTGAGCCAAAAGTCACGAAGTGCGCAAACTAAACGAATTCACATGTGAGCTAAAACTCAGCTTCAGAACAAAGTTCCTACACACTGCATACTCACTCAAAGTAGCGTACTGGGCAAAAACATACTCGTATGATTTCCTAGGGAAATCATCGAGAAAAAACATCGAGGATGGGATCACAACGATTCCCACTCACTCCGAAGCAAAACAAAACTATACAAGCTGATCCAAAACATGACAAAAGCATCAATGATCAGCCACGATCTTCCACCCCCCGCATTTTGCTGAGGGTTCATGCCAAAGATCCAAAGTCCAAGCACAGCTCGGCACTTCAACACTAAGGGGATGCCCTGGCCACATTCCCTTGGTGCGTACTCGCCACCAAACGAAACAAACAACACACCAGTCGATCTCTGACATCAAACTTAAAACTCCACGCAAGATCCCACCATAGGGCAGGTTGTCCTGGGTCCTGTATTGGCTTGGCACCCAAGAGCTCGTTGTCCAAACACGTGACAAACGAATTCACCTTGCATCCTCCTGCACTAGACAGGGCTGTCTTGGAACATCTCCAAGAGTTCGTTGTGACAAACACGTGACAAACGAATTAATGCAAGTCTCAGGCTCACTCACTCTCAGTACACGACCTCGACGTGGTCATTGCCTTCAATCTCGCAAACTCCAGGAAAGAACCAAAAAACCGTTGGTCAGTCGTCGCATCACCAACGTAGCGGCAGGTTCCAAAAACAAACCAAGACAAGCTTGCAGCAACCCGACGAATCTTGCTGCTTCCATCCAGCGAAAACACATGCACTGACTCAGGCTTCTCGGAAACCAATGGAAAAACGCGGGCGGGCCATGGCGGCTCGGATGCCATGGCGTCCCTAAAACGGCTGCGGGGCATTTTCTTCACCCCTTGAGGTCATCAACCACCTCAATCCATGTCCTCGCCGTCCACATCATCCTTTTTCTCCTTCTCAACTTTCTCCTTCTCGACATCCATCATCACATCCTTCGATGATCGGCTAGGCTCGGATGTTTTCTTTTCTTGCAACATCCTTTCCAGGTCCGCGATGCTCAGATTCGCACGCACTTGCTCGGCGATTTGCGCTATCATGGCAGCGTCCACGACTGGCGAGGCCACTGACACGGGAGATCCTCTTGAGTCTTCCCGCTCCATTCGGGCCTTCTTCCTTTTCATCGCTTCATCCTCCGCTGCCTCGAGCTCAGCAATCCCTTCTTTTCGCTTTCTCTCAGCTTCTTCTCGATCCTGCTGATCCACAGCTTCCTTTACCATCTCTCTCAACGCCTTTTCCTCAGTCTCAAAGTCATCAATTCCTTCGCACATGATCTGCCACACCTGCTGCCACACATCCGATGGCATCATCAGATTGAATCTCTCCACGTAATCCGTTGGGAGATGCCACTTGCAGTCGCAATCCCAATTGACCATGCTCTTGGTCTCGTACTCGGTAACTGTTACCCGGTAACTTGATTCCAACCATTGGCCCTGTTTTTCTCTTCATCCTCAACGATCGGAACTAACGACCCCAACACCGCCTTGTAGTTGCCATAGACGTGAAACGCCCAACGCGGCACTGGTCGGTTCTCCTTGGCCAAGGTCGGATCGTGAATCCTCATCGTGATGCACGAAAGCATCGAGATCGCCCGCACTCCATTCAACATCTCTTGGAAGATCACCATGCCTTTCTTTGCATGATCTTTCCAGCGGTTGATCCATGGTGGATGCGCGATGCTCTCCATCTCGTCTTTCAAGCACCGTTCTCCGCAGAGGATTGGCAGTGCAAACAGCACATCTACCAACCTCAAGACACCAAGGTCTTGGGTCTCGCACAGGGGTGATCCCCTTTCTCTTGAGGTATCGTACGAAACTTATCACACTCAGAGCAAACGTGGATTGCGGCACCTCGAGGTATAGCACACCTTCAGTCACCGCTGTCTCGTGGATCAGGGCCTTGCCACCCATCTGTCCACGGAGATCAATGACCCCCAACAGCTTCGAAGGTTTCGGCTCCACCTCGGCAATCTCTTGCACCATCTTCACCAGCTTTTCATAGCTGTTTTGGTACTTCACCATATCCCTGTCTGACAGCTCGGTGACATACTTCGACACATCCAGATCTTCGATTGCCGTTCCACGACGACATATCGCCCACCAGGCATCGTTGTACCACGGTCTGGAACCAGCTCAACCATGCGCTCCAGGGCTTTGGGCATACTCTTGGGTTTCGGAGGCTGCTGCCCTGAACCTTGGGCAACTCTTCTCCCATCACCCTTTTCACCTTTCTTTCCTGCAGCCCTTTTCTCTTTCTCGCCCTCGCGGAAATGGAACGCGTGCGATGCGTCCGATCCACAAACGGTCACAACCGTTTTCATCTGTCCAGCCAAGCCCGGACGCCCGGTCACTTCTGAAGAGCCATTTGCAGGGCTTACACCAAAACGGCGCTTCCATCTCGGCGCCCTTCATCGTTTTCTCCGAGCTTCTTTCAGTACCCATTCGGTCGTCCTCACCTTCAGGCACGACTTCCAGGCCGGGGCTAGCTTCGGTGGTGCTTGAACCAGAGTTCCTGCAGGTTGACCACAAATCCATACTTCGGGTACAACATGGGGGGCTTTCACTTAGATCACTAAAGTTATCAGAAATTTCACTTTCCTTGATGCAATTTTCAAAAACATCATCGCACCGTTGTCCAGCTGCCTCGGATTCCACAACTCGACGTCCAGTTGCTCCAGCATACTGGCACGTCCCGGTCGTCCATCCAATGCGGCGTCGCAGACAGATCTTCCAGACTTGTTGCACATTCTCGTCAGGATAGATTCCCAAGGCTCGCTGGTGTTGACAGAATGTCAAATGATTCAAACATTTAGTAAGAACATCCGCAATCATCCCCGCCGTAGGGCACCACATGACCTTAAGGGTCTGAGCTTCTTGGATTCTCTCCTGAAGATAGCAGACAGCTATGTCTAAGTGACGAACTCGTCTACTCAAACCTCTGTTCAGCAACACAGCTCGTGCTGAGGAGCTGTCGGTGTGCAACCGGATGGTGATCTCTGACTCGGCCAATTGACCGATCAGTGTCGCCAGTCCCTCGCTCTCCTGCACCGCAGTCAAGATTGCTCTCAACTCAGCCTCACAGGAAACGCACCCTTGAACTCGGGAGATTCCCTTTTATCAGGCATCCTCCGTCAAAGATGGCAATGCCCGACACTGATCTTCGTCCTAGCAAAGCCTGCGGTGCCCAACTGGCATCCCACGCTTGTTCAAAGCATGCTGTTGGCTTGGACTGTCCCTGCGAAAGAATAGACATCCAGCGACTCAGGTCAGGCCTTGACTGACCCCACCATGCACTCGGTATCTAGCAGCTGCAGCGTCACTCAGCTCTAGGTCCAAACCACTTGCTTTCCCTTTTTTACCGTTTTCACGATGTCCGGAAGGGCAGCAACCACTTTAAGTCCTTACAGAACTCGGTCTTAAAACAACGCATCCATATACGCCGGAAGCACTCTTATCCTGAAATAACTTTCTTGTCTCTCAATTTCTCGCCCCAGAAAGGTGATTCTTCCACCAGTAGCAGTGATTCAACCCGTTTCCTTGATCTTCAACTCTTCATTTAGGGTGTCAGTAACCAGTCGAATGGCCTCGTTGGTTCCACATGGAGTTAAATTATCCACATAGCAGAACATGAGGAATCTTTTTCTTCACGGTTCCCTTGAAGACGGAAGGCTCTGTTGGACATTGCCTTAATCCAACTTTTACACAGTTGCCAGCTCTAGGTTCCACGCCTTGCTGCAACTCTTAAACCATTTATGGCTTGATTCAGAATCATGTGCGTCGGAACAATTGTCCATTAAATCCTTTGATCCTTTCAAAAGAGGTAATGCAAAAAGGCAGTGTACATCCAAAGTCGCAATGTCCATCCATCCACAGGGACAATGGCCAACAGCGACGCTTCAAGCAAGTAAGTTGTAGCACTCAGTCCCAATGACAATGCAGTGCTTCTCTTTGCAATGTTCTGTACGACACACCTTGCTAGCACAGCTTCCTTCCCATCACCATCTTCGGACCGATAACCCATCGAGTTGTGATAATCTTGCCCTTCCAAGCTTGTTTCCTGCTGACTGCATGCTGCCTTCTCATGTGATCCGCAGCAAACATGCTTGCACTTATGAGCATCACTGTTCCTATTAACAGTTTCGTAACTGCGTCTCCAACCCTTGGCTTATTACACTGCAAGCGTAGAAACCACACGAGGATGGGCCCCCCCCCTTTGGGCAAAGGGGGGCTTAAGCCCCCCTTTTAAGCCCCCCTTTAAGCCCCCCTTAACCCTTCAAAGGGTTCCCTACAAGGTGGGGGGGCCTTTTGCCCCCCCCTTAAGCCCCCCTTAAGCCCCCCCTCCCCTTAAGCCCCCCCTTAAGCCCCCCCTTAAGCCCCCCTTTAAGCCCCCCTTAAGCCAAGCCCCCCCTTAAAGCCCCCTTTAAGCCCCCTTGAAGCCCCCCCTTCAAGCCCCCCTTTAAGCCCCCCTTGAACCCCCCCTTTCAAACCCCCTGTCAACTTTAAGCCCCCCTTTAAGCCCCCCTTTAAGCCCTTCTTTAAAGCCCCCTTAAAGCCCCCCTTTAAGGCCCCCCCCGTTTTAAGGGGCTGAAAACCCCCCCTTTAAGCCCCTCTTTTTAAGCCCCCTTAAAGCCCCCCCCGAAAGCTCCCCCCTGAAGCCGCAACCAAGCCCCCCCCTCTGTGGAGGGTTTAGGCAGCAGTTTAAGAAGCCTAATTTTTCTAACACTTGCTGGGCCTTCGGGCAGCAATTTAAGAGGCGTAATACTTGCTGGGCCTTCTGCGGAGGGTTTGGGCAGCAGTTTAAGAGGCCTAATACTTGCTGGGCCTTTTTTGGAGGGTTGGGCAGCAGTTTAAAAGGCGTAATACTTGCTGGGCCTTCTGCGGAGGGTTTAGGCAGCAGTTTAAGAGGCCTGATACTTGCTGGGCCTTTTGTGGAGGGTTTGGGCAGCAGTTTAAAATGCGTAATACTTGCTGGGCAGGATTTATGCAGCAGTTTAAGGTCGAACACTTGCTGGGCCTTGTGTGGAGGGCTCTCGGGCAGCAGTTTAAGACGTCTAAGAGGCTGAATACCTGCTGGGCCTTTGGTGGAGGATTTAAGCAGCAGTTTAAGATTTTTTTTTTTGGACTGACGCCTCTTTACTACATCAGTAGCGCAGTAGGCCGGTCTTGTTGGGCTCGACATAACAGGTGAAACGAAGTCAGCGCGCTTAAACCACCAAACACACCACGCAACCACCCAAGAACCAAAGAAACAGAAGAAACAAAGCAAGCAAAGGCGCAGACCTACTAGGTAACTTCACGCACTCAGTACTTAAAGTCGTCGTTGAAGTCCCGGTGCAATCATATAGCACAGAGCATGCGGGGAATCGCAAAATGCGACACTGCCAGATTCTCAAAACCACCATCATGTAGCAACTGGTGCAACATCATTTGAATCGAACCAAGGTCATCACTCAAGTCAGGATCCCGTATCCGTCGTCAAGGACAGATTACGAACCCACAGTGGCAAAGAGATGTTGCAGGTCAGACTTCCCAAGGGAGAGGAAAGACGTGCGTATGCCCCATGGTGGTCAGCCAGTGGGACTTAACAGCAAGAACTAAGACTGCGTTGATCCAATTTAAGAGGCCTAATGCAAGCATTGTGTTTGCAAATGGGGGAGCTGCGCCCTCCAACCCCCCCGCTTGTTAAGCCGGGCAAACTCTGAAAAAAACATGGGGTTCTTGGCTTAGCCCCGCGCCACGTTACTGCTTTCAACTCTCTACTTCTTTAAACTTGAGTAATGGATGCAAAAAACAAGCGGGGTGGAATTGCTCTTAAGCTTCCCTTTGGAAGAGTCTCACTTCTCTGGTTTCAAAGAATGAAACCCAAAAAACAAAACAAGATTCAAGAAGGGGTGGAATTTAGAATACATTCCCTTCTTTCTTTTTCTAAAGGAAAATGAATGTTTAGAGTCTTACTTCTCTGGTTTCGAAGAGTGAATTGCAATCAACCACAGCAAATTTATATCCTCTACGGAAGCTTGATTTGGTCAGCAAGCAATCTGGATCACTTGGATGAAAGGGAGCTTCTAGGGGCTTAAAGGGGGGCTTAAAAAGGGGGCTTAAAGCAGGGCTTGAAGGAGGGCTTAAAGGAAGCTTCAAGGGGGACTTTAAGAGGGGTTTAAAGGGAAGCTTAAAGGGGCTTTAAGGGGGCTTTGAAGGGGGCTTAAAGAAAGGGGGGGGGGCTTAAAGGGGCGGGACTACATTACTTTATCTTGAAGATCAGAGGGCAGGGCAAGTGCTCTTGTGCAGGAAACGTCTTGTTGCTGGAAATAATCTGGTGCAGAAATTGTTCTGTTCTGGAAAACATTCTACCGCAGGAAAACCTTGTCAAAAGCCTAAGACAGAAAATCAGTTCCAGAGCTGGAAAAGTCTTCTAAAAGAAAATGCAAATCTTGCTTGGTTAACGTCCAACACAGAAACAAACCAATTTCATTAATTAACAGCACAGCAACCATTTTTCAAATCAACCAATGCAGAAACCACAGAAGTTACTTCTATTGAAGCAGCAGTTTGTTACAAACCTTCCAGGCCTTGTAGCAAAGGTTGAGAAAGAAGTTCTTAAACCATGAAAAATCACAGTTCTAATGTGCTTTCAAACGCTTTCATTGTTTGCTTAAACCGAAGAAAACAGCTTTCCATAAATTTCAAAAAAAATCAAAAGGGTGTCTGCATTACAAAATGGAAAAGCATTGGAAAGGTTGTATTGTTTGAAGAAAGCTTGCCAAAAAAATTGTGTTGTGTGTTGGTGTGTCTGTGTGTCCGTTCGTGTTTGGTGTCTGTATTGCGCGGGTGTAAGTGTGGGTGCAAGTGGGTGTGGGGGTGTGGGTGTGTGTGTGGGGGGTGTGGTGTGTGGGTGTGTGTGTGTGGGTGGGTGTGTGGGTGTGGGTGTGTGGGTGTGGGTGTGTGGGTGTGTGGGTGTGACATGACAAATTTCAGTAAGAAGCAGGGAGTGGGGGAACCTATGCTACTGCGGGGGCACTCAAACGTGTCCTACGCTTCTTGTGTCTTTTTGGGGTCTGATTTGGCTTCACCCGAGGCACATTCTCCAAACCCCCAGGCAAAGGGCCTACCTTGTCCCAAATCAATAAAATGTTGTTGAAAATCCCCTTTCCCCCATGGCAATGTTGCAACACGTTGGTCATGTCAGACCGACCTTCAGCGTCCAACATTGCCATTGGGAGCTCGGGGGCACACGCAAGGGCTTATGACCGGAGACAAGCATCCTTTGCTCTTCAGGCTCCAAGCCCTTGCAATTTCAAGGTAGCTCTCAAGCTCGGGCTGCGCTGCTTACTGCG
This sequence comes from Symbiodinium natans, assembly GCA_905221605.1. Taxonomy (NCBI): domain Eukaryota; class Dinophyceae; order Suessiales; family Symbiodiniaceae; genus Symbiodinium; species Symbiodinium natans. The sequence goes on from CAJNDS010002827.1 coordinate 213,909, forward strand.
TTCTGCAGACCCTGCATGTAACACTGCAGCAACCTGCAGACCCTGCAGACCTGCAGCAAGCATGCGGACTCTGCAGCAAGCCTGCAGGCCCTGCAGCAGCCTGCAGCAAGCCTGCAGACCCCTGCAGCAAGCCTACAGCTGCAGGGTTTGTAGGCCCCTCGGCAAGCCTGCAGACCCTGCAGCAGCCTGCAGGCCAGCAGGGCTGCGGGCCCTGCAGCAAGCCTGCAGACCCCTGCAGCAAGCCTGCAGACCCTACAGACCCAGATCCTGCAGCAAACCTGCAGACCCTGCCGCACGCCGCCCCTACAGACCCTACAGCAAGCCTGCAAAACCTGCTGGCTGCCTCTCCCCCCAGCCTGGATGGCTTCCAGTCCTCAATTACTTGGACATTTTCCTGCTTTCACACGGAGTCCATTTCCCCTTTTAAACACAAAGGCTTGAAGGCCCCAGAGTCTGCAGGAAGCTTGAAAGCCCCTGACCTGTAGAACTGCAAATTAAAAACCAGGTGTCACACATGCTCCGCGCTGTAGGAAAAGCTCGATTTTTCGGCCAGTCTAATTTCATGAAAACTAGTACTACACGCTCCGCGCTGTGGGAAAAGCTGGATTTCGCCTCAGGTGTAATTTCATCAAAACTGGTACTACACGCTCCGCGCTGGGCAAAAACCACAGTGTACTACATGAATGCATAGTTTTTTCAAAACTTTAAGGTTCATGTAATGTTTCTGCTTGGAATCAAGGTACTACACGCTGTTTTCCCACATTTTTTGAGTGTAGTACTCGTGCACAGGTCTGCTACACGCGCTTTCTCAAGGGTTATACGGTTTACCAGTCTTTCAAATACTCAAGTAAGGCCTCACAGTCCCCTTCAAGGGCTCCAAAACCTCATCAGGACCTCCCAGAGCCTTTTTTCCAACTTTTGCGGGCTGCCCGTTGGAAAAATCGCTGAAAAACGTGGCATCGCGCGGGTCCACATTCAGGACCGACAAACGACGAGAAACATAGGACGCATCAGAGTACCCCCCCAGTGGCAACCTGAATGGCGCCTATATGAATAAGTACAGGCCCACCACCGACCGCTTGCCACGCAGCGGTGCATTTTTATTGTCTTATGTCGGGAGCGGTCCTCACGTCGGGCAAAATTTTGGCGAGCTTCAAAAGTGTGTCTTCTCATCAGAAATCGCACAGTTTTTGGCCCTCATTTTGAGGCCAGAAATTGGGTCCCAAAACTGGGTCTGCCTGATTCGAAACTCTTAGAAAAGATCCCATTTCGGGCTTCGCTTTGGGGCCCAAAAATGGGACCCTAGAATGGGCCGTAAAACATGGCAAGTGTGCTTTCAATTTTGCGGAGACACGCAAAGCATGCACCACATGTTTGGGTCGGGCGCAAAGATAGTCAGCGGTCGCTTAAGACTGTTGGCAATAGCGTTATAACGGAACAAGTATTGCACATGACAAGCTGAATTGCAACTGCGGGGGCACTCAAACGTGTCCTACGCTTCTTGTGTCTTTTTGGGGTCTGATTTGGCTTCACTCGAGGCACATTCTCCAAACCCCCAGGCAAAGGGCCTACCTTGTCCCAAATCAATAAAATGTTGTTGAAAATCCCCTTTCCCCCATGGCAATGTTGCAACACGTTGGTCATGTCAGACCGACCTTCAGCGTCCAACATTGCCATTGGGAGCTCGGGGGCACACGCAAGGGCTTATGACCGGAGACAAGCATCCTTTTCCAGGCTCTTCAGGCTCCAAGCCCTTGCAATTTCAAGGTAGCTCTCAAGCTCGGGCTGCGCTGCTTACTGCGTTCTGCAGACCCTGCATGTAACACTGCAGCAACCTGCAGACCCTGCAGACCTGCAGCAGGCCCTGCAGCAGCCTGCAGCAAGCCTGCAGACCCCTGCAGCAAGCCTATAGCTGCAGGGTTTGTAGGCCCCTCGGCAAGCCTGCAGCAGCCTGCAGGCCAGCAGGGCCTGCGGGCCCTGCCCTGCAACAAGCCTGCAGACCCTACAGACCCAGATCCTGCAGCAAACCTGCAGACCCTGCCGCACGTTGCCCCTACAGACCCTACAGCAAGCCTGCAAAACCTGCTGGCTGCCTCTCCCCCCAGGCCTGGATGGCTTCCAGTCCTCAATTACTTGGACATTTTCCTGCTTTTTACACGGAGTCCATTTCCCCTTTTAAACACAAAGGCTTGGCCCCAGAATCTGCAGGAAGCTTGAAAGCCCCTGACCTGTAGAACTGCAAATTGAAAACCAGGTGTCACACATGCTCCGCGCTGTAGGAAAAGCTCGATTTTTCGGCCAGTCTAATTTCATGAAAACTAGTACTACACGCTCCGCGCTGTGGGAAAAGCTGGATTTCGCCTTAGGTGTAATTTTATCAAAACTGGTACTACACGCTCCGCGCTGGGTAAAAACCACAGTGTACCACATGAATGCATAGTTTTTTCAAAACTTTAAGGTTCATGTAATGTTTCTACTTGGGTCTGCTACACGCGCTTTCTCAAGGGGTTACACGGTTTACCAGTCTTTCAAATACTCAAGTAAGGGCCTCACAGTCCCCTTCAAGGGCTTCAAAACCTTATTAGAACCTTCCAGAGCCTTTTTTCCAACTTTTGCGGGCTGCCCGTTGGAAAAATCGCTGAAAAACGTGGCATCGCGCGGGTCCACATTCAGGACCGACAAACGACAAGAAACATAGAACGCATTAGAGTACCCCCGTAGCATGAAAAATTCAGAGAGGAGCAGAGGGGTTTCAATAAAAAGTAGGGGGGTTGGGGGGGGGACAGCGCATTGATAACAAATTTCGCAGATAAGCAGGGTTGGGGCAACGGTACTTGCGTGACAAGTTTCAGAGATGAACAAAGGGGTTGAGGGGAAATCTTAGAAATGTGCACGGGGGCTGGAAGGACTGCGCTCGTATAACAAAGAGATAAGACGGAGTTGGGGGAACTCTACTTCTATGATAATTTTCGCAGATAGTGTGAAAAGCAGAGTCGCAAGCACTCGCTTTCTTTTTCCTTGAGCCAAAGCGAGCGCGGTCTCAGCTATTGGGCTCTGAACTGTGTGAAACACATGAACCACATTCCCAAACTGTCACTGCTCAGCTTCTGCAAGAACAAAACACAAACGAACGATACGAGACGTGACGAAACGCAAGTGAAGTCACTCTCGTTCACAAAACTCACAAGTGCAGACACTCTCAAGCAGAAAACTCCCTACCTGCATGTGCCAGACAGCTACCTGTACATCAGGACAACAAAGAAACATGGATTTTCGCACCACAAGCACGAGGCGGCCGTAGGCCTTTGGAGTCACTTTGGCTCAGGTGAAACAGTCGGGGGGACACCTACCCTATGGTACACTAGAGCAAACTACAGCCGGCTCATCAGCAAGGCTGGCTCACCACGCCTTTAGGCCTGGTAACACCACTGGCCATCACGACACCCCTTCCAGCCTGGAGCACCCAAGCTTAGGCCGGGGTAACTCTTGGACTGATGAGGCACATGTCTAAGACACTCCTCCGAAAGTCGCTTCCGCTGTCGTCAGCAAAGCTCGTCCAAGTCTTATAGGGTAAAAGCCTGTATCCTTTAATTCGACCTTTACATGTTCATGCACACCTTGACACTCGGTCTTGGGGAAGCATTACCCCATTCCGGATTGTTCGAAGCAAAGAACCACTTCTTGAACACCTTGTCAAAGTAGCAACGGTGCACAACCTTTCCGAAAGTCAACCCTAGTTCCACTGCAACGTCCTGGTAGAGCTCATCCTTCCACAGGTCGTTGTCATAGGGCCACTCTTGAGTCAACAGCAGCTTCTCTGCTCCAACCACTGGCTTCAACAATCCACGAATCAACTTCCAGTGCTCAGCATGCGCTGCCACTTTAGCCGCCCACTTCACCTTATCGAAGCGGTTCCAACCTCGATAGCGGAACCTGCAACCCGTGGTGCACGGCGTAGAGATGTGGCAGTAAATCCTTGTCTGCAAACTGCTCTGCAACACTGAAAAGATTTCCGACAGGAACTGCTGGGTGGACTTCGCACAGAAATCCATTTGTTCGGTCACACCGACATACGCAATCTTCTTTTCTTCACAAGCACGCTGCAAACTGCTTTCAGGTCGACAGAACAACTCAACAACCAAGAACGGTATCTTGTTGCTTGCAATTTCAGCACACAGGTCTCGATATTCCACTGGCACCCAAGAGCCAGTCATCCCTGTCTCATCACTTTCAAGCAAATCAACGTCAAACTCTCCAAGCACTTCATGGAAAGGGACCAAACCTGTGACCTCATAGAGGTTTTCAAGCTGATTTGGTTCCGTCATGCTTTTGGTGAGTCCATCCGCGGCGTTGTACTCTCCCGGCACAAACTCCAGACGAACCCGGCCGGCCTGGACCATTTGTTGCAGATACGCGCACCTCAATTCCAGGTGCCGGACTCGACGCAGGAGCCCTTCCATTGACGCTATGGCCTTGGCCGATTCCGAATCGGTCCTGATGTGGATGACGAACGTTCCACTGACCTCGTCTTCCGGGAGTCCCTCCAGAAAAGACTGCTGCAACAAGCCAGCAAACAACGCTTCTTTGACGGTCTCAACCAACGCACTCAACTCAGCCTCAGCACTACTCAGCGCAACAACCGATTGCTTTCGAGAGAACGATTTCAACATGTTCCCTTGCCAACTCAACACTGCCCCAGAAACCGAAGGCAAATTCCAGCTAGCATCACAGAAGCAATCGATGACGTGGATGTCTGAAGATGGCTCGTAATTGATCCAAGTCGCAGGAATCTGCTGCACCTGATCTTTCAAGCTCAGAGTCCACTTCAACACCGCACGCATACAGGCCTCACTCCTGGAATCCGGATTGGACTGCGAGCGAGCCAGGAAACCTACCGCGAACTGCAAATCGGGCCGAGTGAGGGCAATCCAACTGAGCTTCCCCAGCACTCTGCGATAGCGCTGATAAGCCTCTTGCGTGATAGGCTTCTCTTCAAGACTCTTCCAGAGCCTTTCCAACTTTGGAAGCTTCGCCTCTTTGGTAATCTTGTACTCTTCAGCACACGACTTCAACATGCCTGGCTTCAGACCGAAAAACAAACTTCCATCCTTCTTCTGATAGATGTTCCGGCCAAGAAAAGCAATCACCGATGCCTTACCAGGTTCCAAAGCTCCAGTCCGCTTCATCTTGAAGACTTTGCTCAAATCCGCGAAGACCTTTTCCGCGACTTCCGGACTCGTGCTGAAAACCAAGATATCATCAACATATGCCAAAACAAGTACAATGTGATCCGTGCCTTTCCACCGATACACTTTGCGGTACACAGTGCTGTCTGCCGTCACCTTGAACCCTTGTTTCCGCAAGGTCTCACCAAGCTCTCGAAACCAAGCCAAGGGCCCAATACGCAACCCGTTCATCGCACGCTTCAGCAAGCAATGCACCCAACTGCCATCCATCATACGGCAATTTTCCGGTAACTTCACCACCTCGGTGGTAAACAGACGGGCTTGCATAAAGGCAACACTAATGTCCCCGCTGATCACTTTTCCGCCAAAATACGCGTACATGCCAAGGAGACAACGGACCGATTCCAGGGTTGTCGTCGGGCTATAGATGCCATCAGCCAATGCTGACGTGGGTCCTTTGAAGTCTCGGACCACCAAACGACACCTCACACGATCATGTCCATGCTTGTAATGAAGGACCTATGTGGTGCTCAATACGCGCTTTCGGTCAGATTTGACGAGTGTCGTGGCCTCTCGGGCAGAGATGACCTGACACACGCCAAAGTGATCAAGCTCTTCCATCTCGAGCTTCATCCCCTCTTTGAGCTTGCCCTGCTCGAGGAGCTCACCGGTGTACTCGTCGGCAGCGCCGACCGGTACCGCAACGGTGATCTTAGAGCCACCGAAGCGCAGGGTAAAGCTCAACTCGCTCGAGGCCGAGGGGCGTGAGGTTTGGGGTGGGCGGGTGGCACAAACCACATCATGCTCAACGCGCAACACGTCATCACGCTCAAACAGACACTGCAGCGCATGATCCTGCAACCAATCAATAGCCATCTCAATGGCTTCATCGCCTTGCTCAGGCTCTTCCTGCATCTCCGCATCCGCGTCCGGCATCACGTTTTCCCCAACAGGAGACCGGAAGCTCCGGCCCAGCTTGCATGCCTTCGTCATCCGTGGGAACAATGTCGTCCATATCAATATCAGGCGCCTCCGTCTCCGCAACATCCGGCACAAGTTCTTGCCCTGTCCCCCTCTCAACCAGATCCCCCGAAGGTTCACCAGGATTGTATTGTCGAGGCGGCTCGAGGTCGAACTTGATGGGCCGGTTTTCTATGTTGTCTTGACGCGACGGAGCCCCTGAATCAGCAACTTTCTCAACCGTCAGCTCAGGATAGACAAACGGGAGGTCCGGGCGAAATGCAGAACCATAACACACTTTATCCGGGCGGTCCAGTGGGATGTAGCGCACACCTCCGCCGTTTACACGGCCTGGACCCAGATAGAGACATTTTACCAGTCTTTTGCCCCTATCTTCTTGACCAACTTTCACAGGCTTCACAAAACCTTGGCAAGCAAAAGGGTAGGTTCGCGTTTGAGGCATCCTCTGCCTACGCAACCTTTCCAGCGGCGTGGACTGGGAAGCACCGACGCAAAACAGATTCCGTGTCCTCGTCACATACCGGATGCATTCCTCATACAACAAACCGCCCAACTTCAACTTCTTTCCCATCGCTTGCTCCACAGTCAGCCAATTCACCCAGAAGCTTTCTTTGAAGAAACGAACATGAACTTCGACTAGGCCTTTGGCTTGTGGTCGATTGGGTGGCGCCAAGTCCAGGTGCATAGACAGTCCTGGGAAGGTCTTGTCTCTAGCCACCTTTCTCCAGAGGGCAATCAGGCTTGCCTCATTGTCCATTCTCATAACCACATGCTGTCCTTGAACACCAATGGCCGCCAACTCTCGAATCAAACCTTGAACCAACTTAGCCATGCCTTGACCAATTGGAAAGGGAAAGCTGAAGGAGTATCCACTAAGCTCATGCACCACCGTGCAGCCTCTCAACTCCTTGTTGAAGAACCAAAAATCCGTCAAGAACGATCCCAACGGAATCTCGGGGTCCTTCCTCCGTCTTGCCGGGATAACACCCCGTGATGACACGCAGATGTCACAGTCAGGCGAGTATGGCTGATGACCACAGGCAACATGATTCATATACCACCGATCAGACGGTGGAACATAGACATCATTCCCATCATCGGGAGGCACATCGGGGATCAACTCTTCTTCCCCGTCACCCCTAGGGTCTGATGGTTCAAAGGCGGGTGCTCCCCGGTCTCCTGCCGGATCCTGGCCAACCCCCTCTTGCCCGTCTACATCTATCACCACAGGCAAACCTCGCACAACTGAACCCGACATTTCCAATCGCAACGCACAAACACGCTCAGAGCACTCAACCACTGGCACAACTGCATCACAACCAGTCGCAACACAACCAAGATCATCCAAGGCACAACACTGCGACGGTTCACAACCAGCCATGCTCAATCTCAGATCTTTTGATTCCTCCTGAGGTTCCCTTCTCGATACCTCCTTTCTTTGGTCAATGTCATCATGTTCAATCAACCAAGGACACACGCTCAAGCCATCCAGAAACATAAACGACGCACGACGTACGACGACATGTCTGCCTACCGTGGTCTCACACTGCACAACCGGATGCAAACGCTGTCCTACTTCAGCAGTCACTTTTATACGTCCTCGACCCAGGCAATGCACAACAGGTGACCTTCCTACGCTGCCTACACAACGCACAACAGGTGACCTTCCTACGCTGCCTACACAACGCACACCGGGTGACCTTCCTACGCTGCCTACACAACGCACAAAAGGTGACCTTCCTACGCTGTCTAACAGGTTCAAGCACTGCACAACCGGATGCAAACGCTGTTCTACTTCAGCAGCATAGTACCCTCGATCTAAGCCTTTCATTCCACTGCGATCAATCGGCTTCAAACTTGCACCAAACAGCCGCTCCGTCTTCTTTTTCCACCGTCTCCGAAGCTTCCGAATCCTTTGTGACCTCAGATTGAGGGGCTCCGACTCCTCGGTCTGGAGGAAGACAACAAACTGTCCAACACACCAGGTGATGCCGAAGGCTTTGGCTTTGCCTTTGCCACTTTCGGCGTTGGTCTCAAAGGAACAAACACCTGTGAGGGCTTCGGAGCGGTGAGCGGAATCGATGCCGGCGGCATAAGGTCCGGGTGTGGCGTCGACGGTGGAGGTAGCGGCGTCAGCGGTGCTTGTGGCGGTGGTGTCATCGGTGCCCGCGGTGCTGGCGTCATAGGAGCAAATGGAGGTGGCTGTGTTGCGGTTCCACCACAACAAGCCCCCATGGGTGGTGGAAACCATAATGTAGAGCTTCCCACATTGATTGAACGCCAAAGATGTTGAGGAACTCCCGGTGGCTTCGGTAGTACCTCGATCTTGGGTGGCGGCATCAAACCGGCTGGCCATTCCAAAGGTGCCCCCTTTGGTGGGGTCTTTGGCTCCTCCAGGTGGGACGCCTTGGCCATGAAGCTCTGGAACCGCATACGAAGAAAGGAGGATTCCATCAAAGTGATGCCTCCAGGATTGTCGGATCCTCCCTCTGCCGGCAGGATACCGATTTCCTCCGCCGTATGCGCCTCTTCTTCCACTTCCATGGCTCCTTCTGCAGGCATTGACGTAGCCGGAGCCGCGGATGGCCAATCCTCCCATATCCCGCTGGCATCCAGCTCTTGGCGGGCTTTCCACACACGTGGATCCCACATGGCAGGATTGCTTCGAGGAGGCACAGGGCGTTGTACCATCTTCGGCTTCTTCGCCGGCGCCGAATCCTTGGCTGGCTTCCAATGCCCCCAAGACTCCTCTTCGTCGTCTGAACCCGGAGGAGGTACGTCCCGCGAGCTCGAAGAAGGAACCTTTGCCTTGGCCGCATCCATCCTTCCGAACATCGGTGGGGATGGTGGTGCTCTGAAGCCTGAGGGAGCACCAGGATTTGGACCAGGATAAACCGATCCTGCAGCCCTGCCGCCCCAATCGGAAGGACGATGGTAGGATGTGCGCCCTTTCGCCCGCAGAGCTCCACGTGGATCGTCCTTGGCAGTTGGCGTGGAACGCGCTGTTCCAACATGCCACGTATCCGGCAATGGTTGCCTCGGAAATGGCACTGGCGCCACCACTCCTCTCCAAATGTAGTTGGGCTCCGGAATGGGGCTGTCCTCCCTCGACAGCCGTTCCGCCTGCCTCTTCGACACCATTGCTCCTAAGTCCATGCCCTCTCCAGGAACCATTATTGGCGATGGCGGAGGTGTCGTTGGCTCGGAATTTCCAGACGGTGGTGTTCTCGATGTCACCTCCACCACGTCGTCCGCATCCAAAGCTTCTTCTTCCAATTCCTCCATTTCCAGCACGGAGTTTCGGAGAGCCCGTGTTTCCAGGGCACCCAGATTCTGGAGCTCTCGTCGAAACGCCCCTGCATCTGGTTCGGGAGCCCCATCGACCAGGGCCTCTTGCCTCAACCTCCTCAATACTCCACGTCTGCGGCGCCTCCCCAATTTCTGAAGCTTCTCCAGATACCGACTCGGAGCATCGGTACTCCGAGGGCTTGACGCCTCCGATGACGTGTCTGATGCCGGGAGGCTTGGTGGGCCCGGTGGGCTGCGGGCCGTCGATGGCGGTGTTCCACTGGGAGTCTTCGGAGAAACAGACATGGCCCTTACGTCCAGATCCTACCCCAGGCTCCAGCTTCAATCCCAAGCCTAAAAGCAAACACACCACAAACATGCAGCTCACAACCAGCTTAAGGTTTGGGCTCAGCTTCAGGTTCGGGCTTCTCTTCCTAACACTGCAGCAACCGGCACGACGAGAACGACGCAACCCCATGCTGCACGAAACGAAGCGCATCAGATCATCCCAAATGCTCTCGGATTCACGACCCTGGGTCACGCCCAGGTCCTCAAGTTTTATCCGTCTTTCAAGAGCAAGATACCCAAACGACTTCATCACCTGCGCCATCAACATGCTGCACTGCACAACAACAAGTCTCAAGCGCACAACCAAATCCACAAAGCATGCCACAACCAACCACAACGCAGGCAACCAGTTCAAGCACACAACGCTCAACGCACAACCAGTCTCCCGCTCAAGGCTCACAACCGGTCCAAACGTCTGTACCTCACTCACTGGCACCTCTTCAACATGGTTTGCATGCTTCAAAGAACGCAACAGAAACGAAAACGGCGTGAACTCCAACGAACTCACCACATCCGCTTTGGGTTTCGGGCTTTTCTTGGGTACTTTAGGACCTTTTTGGGGTTTCGGTGAAGGCTTCGGGCTCTTTTGAGGGCTCTTCACAGCATCACCCTCAAGCTTGGCCTCCTCTCCGCTTCCCTTGAGGACGTCCAGCTCCATGGCGGTCGGTCCTGCAGGTTTCCCCAATCCTGGCAGCACAGCTGTTGCATACCATGCACGGTCCTTCATCAACAATTTGATTCTTCTCTTTGTCTTCTTCTGAAACATGTGTGGCTGATTGTTCAGAAACGTGTACCAGCCTCGGGAATACGCCATGTATGGCGACAACACATTGAACGACAAATTCGTGATCAAACACTGCTCCGACGTAACGGTCTGCTTACCGAAACGCACGCGAACGTCACAAACCTTCAACACTTCAACACTGTCATTGCTGGCATTTGACAGTGTGGGCCTAAAATCATAGGTTCGCAAAATCTCATATTCCTCAAAGAACGCAGCAGACATGCAATGCGTGGTTGCTCCACTATCTACAAGCCACAGACTACTGTCAGTCTCCGAGGTCGTCAGCCGGATCTGATGGGCCGCAGCTGCCACCTCAGGAGGCGGGCTTGTCGATATGAGCGCCATCACCGCTTCGCCTTCGGGCTCTTCTTCTCCATCTTGCGCAGAGCGGACACGATTGCCCTTCCCTTTGCCCTTTGCTTTGCCCTTGGCTTTCGGCTTCGGTGAAGGCTTCCCCCTTCGTCTCGCTGCCTTTGTCCTTTCCTTTGCCTTTGCCAGGCCCTTTGTGTCTTTCTCTTTCTTTTCATCAGCGATACGACGCCGGCAGTCGCTCTGGAAGTGACCACTCTTTCCGCAATACCAGCATTCGCCAGTCTTTTGCTCTGTCTTTCCAGACTCACGCTTCTCCTTGCCTTTGGAGGTTCCTTTCGGACTCCCTTTCTGCTCATGCTGTCGCAGACCTTTCACTCCAGAGGGGGCTTCCACCATTCGCAGCTGCTCCTCATAGAAACGAAGCGAATCCGTCATCTCGGACCAGCTACTGGTACGCCCATGGAGTACCAGATACTCCCGGGCTTGCTGGGATACTGCTTGCAGCAGTACCGCCGCCCGATCCCCTGCAGAGATCTTCAAGTCTGCAAACTGAAGCAGCTTGGCATCGCCTTTGGAGAATTCATCTTCCAGATACCGAACCACGTCCAGAGGCCTCTTCATGCTTCCGCATCGAAGATGAAGTTTCAAAAGCTCATCCCTGATGTACACAGCCTCCATTCGACTGTTCACAGAGTACTGCCGGTAGAGCTCCCGGACACTCTCATATCCAGCAGCGGCATTCCCTTGTCTCATGGACACACTTCGAAGCACTTCCATGCCTCGGTCCCACTTTCCCAAAGCTTGCTGCAAAAGGTAAAACAGACGAGCACTTCTTCCAGCTGTGTCCCGAGGTAGAGTCACCTGCTGAATCTCCGTCTTGACGAACAAACACTCACGAAGTTCACTGACGTAAGCATCATCCGTCAAAGCAAGCCAACTGGAAAGAACTTCAAGGAAACGGTGCCACTCTTCCAGCTCTCTAATCCGGCCTTTGCTCATCTCCTGTCCATTGATGACAGGCAGAGGGGGCAGGTACTTCTCAGCCCTGCTCGTAAAACTCTGCGAACCAGAGGCTACTCCACTTGATGGAGCAACAGGGGCACCCGAAGGTGCTGTCGAACTTGAAGTAGCAGTTGGAGCCCCAAACGGGTTGGGCGTGGCTGTTTTCGCAGTCTCCTCCTGCTTTCGTCTTTCATCTTCGGCGTCCAAACGGCGCTCCATCAGCCTCAAATGAACCTGCTGTGCTTCTAACAGACAGCTGCTGCATCTGAGTCTGCTGCTGCTGCATGGCTACCGTCTGGTTCTGAAGCATAGCCATCAAAAGCTGCTCTCAGTTGCCAGAACTGGTTACAGGCGTTGCACCAACTTCTGGTGGCACAGTGGGTTCAAACAGCTGCTCTTCGGCTCCCGGCACAGGAACCTGGCTTCCGCTTGGCGAGCCAGCTGGACTTCCACAGCTTGTTGGGCCATGGCACAAGCTCTGCTCCCTGATCAAAATCAGGAGCTTCGCGACCATGTGAAAAAGCAGAGTCGCAAGCACTCGCTTTCTTTTTTCTTGAGCCAAAGCGAGCGCGGTCTTACCTACCTATTGGGCTCTGAACTGTGTGAAACACATGAACCACATTCCAAACTGTCACTGCTCAGCTTCTGCAAGAACAAAACACAAACGAACAATACGAGACGTGAATCGTTCACAAAACTGACAAGCGCAGACACTCTCAAGGCAGAAAACTCCCTGTCTGCATGTGCCAGACAGCTACCTAAACATCAGGACAACAAAGAAACATGGATTTTTACAGATAGGCAGCAGGTTGAGTGTGCGTGTTTGTGTGTGACGCTTGAGAAAGAGTTTAGAATGCTTAGTCACCCTGAACCTAGAAAGAAGAGAAGAAAGGTTTTACCGGTGACTTTTAAGTCCAAACTGCTTAAGGAAGAGTTTAAGATGTTTGGCGACCCTTAACTGCAACAGAAAACAAAAAAAAAGCTAAGGATTATGCTGCCTAAACTGCTTTAGAATGGGTTTAGAATGCTTAATAACCTTAAACCTGTTAAGAAAAGAAGGGAAGGAAGCGATGGAGCCTTCAGCTTAAGGAAAGGTTGTTTAGAATGCCCCTAAATTGCTTGAGAAACAAACGGGGTGATTATCGGCCAAAACTGCTAGAAGGATTTAAAGTGCTGCTTGGCAACCCAAACCTAAACTGCTTAAGGAAGACATGGAACGAAGAGTTTAGATGCTTAGTAAAGGGTTTAGAATGCTTAGTAACCTTAAACTGCCTTAAGAAGGAACGGGCCTGAAGTGGTTAAGGTTCCACCTGTTAGATTTTTGGTCAGGTTAGGCAAGCCAGGGGTTTAGAACATCCAAGCCCAGACATGTCAACATTGTGCGCCCATGTTGGGCCAGAATGCTGCCCAAAACAATGGAAATAGTACAAGAACACAGACCCCCCCTTAAGCTTCCCTTTAAGCAAAATCACAAACTTTCTGCACCAACGCATTGGCATTGATCCAAAAACAAACACAAAATGCAAACAAGATTTGAGGAAGGTGGAATTTAGAATACATTCCCTTCTTTTGCTTCGTAAAGGAATGTATCTTCTCCGGTTTTGAACAATGAGTCCCAAAAAATACAAAAATGACAAGATTCAAGGGAGGTGGAATTTAGGATAGATTTCTCTTTCTCTCAGGTGGAAGCAGAGCGGGAAACAGCCTCTGACAGGAAAAGTTTTTCCAGGGCTGGAAAAAACGCAGAGCTGGAAAAAGCTGGAGCCTTTTTGGTGGTTTGGGCAGCATTCCGGTCCGACATGGGAACTTGCGCAATGTTGACATGTCTGGGCGGCCCGAGTTTCTAAACCGAGTTTGAAAATTGAGTTGTATGGACTGTTTGTGCCCAGACGTGTCTGTTTCCGTTTCTTCTTGTGCAAAGTTGTATGGACTGTTTGCACCCAAACGTGTCTGTTTCCGTTCTTAAGGGGGGGCTTAAGGGGGACTTAAGAGGGGGGAAAAGACTCTTTGAAGGGGCTTTAAGGGGCTTAAAGGCTTGCACCATAACTCTGGTTGGCTGATAGAGGCTACGTGCAACATTTTCCAACCAGCTTGTAGCAAGGCAATTCTCCGCGTTGAGAAGTTACGCTTTACTGTGTGTAGAATCCCTCAGTAACACCCCAAGCATTTCTTGCCTCTTTGAGCTTCGCCCTGAGCGTCTCTTGTTCATTTTCTGATTTCATTGGCCCTTCTTCTCGGCTGCTGCTCGGCTCCATCGTCTTCGACTTCGACTTGCTCCAATAGCACCTCGGAGCCCCTTCAGTCGACAGTGCCTTGGGCCTTAGATGTTCTTCTCTGAGCCCTCCAGCTTCCCTCCTCCATCACCAACTCCTGCTTGCTGTCGGAACGGTGCCAGTTGCCTTTCTTTTTGGCAAATTCTTGCCTCTCTTTAACTTCTCTTGTTTTCTTTTGATTCCATTGACCCTCTTCTCGACTGCTGGCTCGACTCCATCGTCTTGCTGCTCCCCTGAGCTGCTCTCGGTCCTCTTCTCGACTGCTCGACTTCATCGTTGCAAAAACACTCAAAAATACAACCCAGATTCCACCCAATTTCACCCAGAGGGCTTAACCCAAGTCTCACCGTGGAGAAACAAATTTTAACCCGCGTCTGTGGAGCAGGCGGGACAGAATTCGGCCTTGACCAAGTTAAGTGAAGGCACAGTTTGGGCACACACGGCACACAGATTTGAAAGACAGCGACAGAAACTTAACAACAGAATTTGAGGCACATAGCGACAGAAACTGATGGCGAAACTGGAACACGACAGGAAAAAACTTGAAAAGCAAGGTGTTGAGGTTGTTTTCTGTGCAAGTCCAACAAGCTTTCAAGGGTCGCTTTTTTGACTGAATTCAACCAGGTTCCAGTGTTGTCCAGTTTCCAACCGAATCTTTAAGAAATTTCCATTCACAACAATATTAAATCTTGGTTTCCACCACGGTGCAGATTCAGAACTGTGGTCATTCCACATCTGAGTCATTCCAGCGATGGGGTGTTTCCATTTGTCGGAACAACACCCAAAGTCCGTTCTTAACTTTTTTTTCTTTCTTCGTTTGTTCTAATCTGGCTGGAATCTTTGACGCCCCGCCTTTGAAGCAGCAAATCGTTCAAAACTAAGCTGGTTTTGAACTCTTGCTTGATGAGTTGCAATTTTTGCAATCTGTACCAGCAGCTCCAATTTAAAGGGGCTTAAATGTAAAGGGGGGGTTTAAAGGGGGCGGAGCTGGAAAGGCTTCAGGAGAAGGGCTAAAGGGGCTGAAAAAAGGGGCTTAAGGGCGACTCTAAACTCTAAACATTATCTTGAAGATGGGAGAAAAGGGAATTATTCTAAATTTCACTTCCCTCAAATCTTGTTTTGTTTTTTGGACTCCTTCTTCAAAATAGAGAGGTGAGTCTCTAACTTCCCTTTGAAAAGAGAGAGAGAGAGAGAGAATTTATTCTAAATTCCACCCCTTGAATCTTCTTTTATGTTTGTATTTTTTTGGAATTTAATTATTCGAAACCAGAGAAGTAAGACTCTAAACATACATTTTCCTTTACAAAGCGAAAGAAGGGAATGTATTCTAAATTCCACCCCCCTCGAATCTTGTTTTACATTTTGTGTTTGTTTTGGATTTTATTCTTCAAAACCAGAGAAGTAAGACTCTAAACATTCATTTCCCTTTACAAAAAGAAAGAAGGGAATGTATTCTAAATTCCACCTTTCTTAAATCTTGTTTTGTTTTTTGGGTTTCATTCTTTGAAGCCACAGACCACGCAAGTTTGCCCGGCTTAAACAAGCGGAGGGGTTGGAGGGCCCCATTTGCATAGCAGTGACGTGGCGCGGGGCTCAGCCGAGAACCCCATGTTTTGTTTTGTTTTGTTTTGGACATAATATGCTTCCACGCAAGTTTGCCCGGCTTAAACAAGCGGGGGGTTGGGGGGGGCGCAGCCTTCCCCATTTGCAAACATTAGGCCTCTTAAACTACTGCCTAAATCCTCCACCAAAGGCCCAGCAGGTATTAAGCCTCTTAGACGTCTTACCCAGCAAGTATTCGGCCTCTTAAACTGCTGCCCAAATCCTCACAGAAGGCCCAGCAAGTATTACGCCTTTTAAACTGCTGCCCAACCCTCCACAAAAGGCCCAGCAAGTATCAGGCCTCTTAAACTGCTGCCTAAACCCTCCGCAGAAGGCCCAGCAAGTATTACGCTTTTTAAACTGCTGCCCAAACCCTCCAAAAAAGGCCCGAGTATTAGGCCTCTTAAACTGCTGCCTAAACCCTCCGCAAAAGGCCCAGCAAGTATTACGCCTCTTAAATTGCTGCCCAAAGGCCCAGCAAGTATTAGGCTTTTAAACTGCTGCCTAAACCCCTCCACAGAGGGGGGGGCTTGGTTGCGGCTTCAAGGGGGGAGCTTTAAGGGGGCTGAAAAAGAGGGGCTTAAAGGGGGGGCTTTAAGCCCCTTAAAACGGGGGGCCTTAAAGGGGGGCTTTAAGAGGGCTTTAAAGGGGGGGCTTAAAGGGGGTTTTAAAGGGGGGCTTAAAGGGGGGCTTAAAGGGGGGCTTGAAGGGGGGCTTGAAGGGGGGGCTTCAGGGGGCTTAAAGGGGGCTTTAAGGGGGGGCTTTTTAAGGGGGGGGGGGGGGGGCTTAAGGGGGGCTTAAGGGGGGGCTTAGGGGGGGGCAGGGGGGCTTAAGGGGGGGCTTAAGGGGGGGCTTAAGGGGGGCTTAAGGGCTTTGACCCTTTGGCCCCCCCCCCCCCCCCGCGAAGGGACCCCCTTTGCAGGGACCCCTTTGAAGGGGGGCTTAAGGGGGGCTTAAAGGGGGGCTTAAAGGGGGGCTTAAGCCCCCCTTTGCCCAAAGGGGGGGGGGCCATTCTTTGTGGCTCGGTCATGCCGGCCGCTTGACGAAAGCAAGCTCGCGGACGGAAGACGCAGCGATGCCCGTCAACCGACCCAGCTTCCCGACGCTGGGTACTCCCAAACGCAGCACTAGTCAGTGGGCCAACCCGTGCCTCCGCTGCACACTCGCTCACCATCAAGGTACTACTCCGCCGCCAGCTCAGGCGGCGCAAAATCGCCCTGGCCCGGTGTACCCTGACCGCCACGCAGAGTTCCTGCAGGCTCGGCATGTGCGACCGCCTCGTCACAATCGAGAAATAGAAGCCTTTCCTGTCCCCTTTCTTGCAAGTGTTCGTGGCCCTCATGGCATCACCGGCAAGGGGTGAGCTTTGAAAATGACGTATACATGTGTTTTTGGTTGTGTGGGCTCACCAAAACGCCAAGATGAACTTTTTCATCGTGATTGCCCATGGGCCTGCGCTTTTACATACCATATTTATATGTAAAATTCTTTCGCTTGGATGTGTTTGCGGATTTTGAATTTCTCATGGCCCTCTACATCCGTGATTAACCTTTCTTGTGCAAGTTTGGGTTGGGCTCTCGTGTGGTAGGGCGGTGGGGAGGTTTTTCTCAAAGGGCCCCTATGTCCTGTGCGAAACCGCCTATGGTCCGTGAGTTTATGCTGTGTGGGTAACCTGGCCCTCCATGAAAAAGCTGCCCGGGGACCCCCCCCTTCCCCCCCCCCCCCGCGTTTTGGGGGGGTAAGGAGGGAAAGAGGGGTGTGGTGGCACGGGTGGGCATGCGCGCCCCCTTCGTCGTGGGGAGTGCATGTTGCTACAGTGTCTGGGGGGTGTCTGACGGAGGTTCCAGGCTTGTGAGCATTGGTGCCGCATGGTAAACATGGGAAGGGTGGATATCGGTGAACCAAGAACGGGCAGTTTTGTGTGTAGCTGTGCCGGTGCATCATGTCCTTTGCACGTGGCGTAGGCTGTGTCCCTGGCAGAAGCACACAACATGTGTTCACATGCTCTTGCTTGACATGTCTCCCGTGGGCCAGAAACTTTGCTTTTGTACCGTGCAATTCACGGTTGATGTGCTGTGTTTGTCACTCGCATTGAAACCTGTCCCTCGTATGTGCACCTCATTGCATGGATGTGCAAGGATTCACATGTGCACCATTAGCACCGACCACCCCGTTGGCCTCATGCCCGCCGAACACTGCATTGGAAAAATGGTTCGGAGCGTGGTTGCAAGTGTCAAATCGTTGAAGCGGGACGGCATGCAAACGAGGCATACTGTGATTGGTAAATTCGTGGTTTTTTGTTGGTTCCTGCAAGAATCTTTGATCACATTTTGTGTTTTTTTGGCATTGGTTTTGCAATTTTGCAATTTTGTGTTGTTCTTGCTTGAAGTAAGTGAGTACACTGTGTGTGTATGTGTGAGCTCTCGATCTCTGAGCTTGTGCCCGGCTAAGCTCTGTAACAACCTCAAAAACATTGAATTGAGGGGGGTGGACCATATATGTGTGTATCTAGAATCTATATAGATAAATTCGCTCTGCTGCCATGTTGGCGGAAGCTTTGAAGTTTTCATTGCCCACCTGCATTTTCGCAGACGACGCTGCTGTCAGGCGGAAAACCGATTGGATTGCACTTTTGAAGCTTTTGTGTTACTTGCAAAGTGAGCATTCGTTGTCTGCTGTCAATCAAGCGATGCTGCATTTGACTTCTCTGTTGTCCTTTCTCGCGCTTGAATTTGTTTCTTCGCAGCGACGACCCCACATACCGACGGAGTGCGCACACGCAGTTCCCATTTGTTCTTCAATGTGCTGCTTCAGCATCGTAAAGATAACGTACTCGCAGCAATTACAGAGCTCAAGACATTTATTCATTGCATCATGATGTGACCATGCGCTTCAAGCCATGTGTTTGTACGAGGTGGCTACACAAGGCAGACACGTAGACCATTGCCGCACCGCCGCACCGTAGCTGTGTGGATGTGACTTCGGTTTCAAGTGTAACTCTGGAAGCATGGTGTATGCACTTATACCAAGTTTGTGCGGACGTTTGCGACGCTTGTTTTTTCAGATTTCACTGCTAGGGCATGGGCTGGTTTGAGCCGAAACCATTGCCATGAGTTCCAAAAGATCGAAAAGAAGAAAAGAGGCCAAAAGCAAGGAGGTGGCTTGTTTCAATTGTAACTCTGAAATGACGGGATATGTGAGGTGGATTGCAGTCCTTCTTGTGTTTTTGGCGTGTCATCGACCTTGCATGTGAAAGGTAAAGAAAGACTTGACTCCCCAGTTTGTGAACTGTGACCTTGCGGACAACAAGTATTCTGGAATAATCCGGGAGGCGCCCGCTCACCAGATCACAACTCGGTTACAACGTCAGTGAGACTTCTTCTTGATCAGGATCATTTGGGTTCTCAGTTCTTGGAGGGCCTCGCATCCACATACATTTGGCCGGCCACCGAGTGCATGTTTCATGCACAGGAGGCTCGCATTATTGTTGTTAAATGTGAGGTCAACCGGCACCAAGTATGAAGGGTGCTGTCCTCAGTTCCATGTGCGAGCTAGGAAAGGGCTGCTGCGGCATGTTAACAAAGATTTTCTTTGGAGGCCTTTCATTGCAAGCCAGATTGAGGGCCGCGGCAAGTGAGCCTGCGACAGTGTGATGCGCATGCGGGGATTGTGCCTGGCCGTGCGTCTCATGGCAGGTTTACTTGGCCAGATGGCTCCAAGTACGAGGACTGTGTCTATCAGGGATCGAAATGTCGGCCACGATCGACGGCCACTGTCGTCCACGTTACTGCTGTTGTGCCATCAGCAGTGATTGCAGGGAGAACTTATGGCTGGACGAAGGAATGGCCAGAACTTCAGACACGCTGTATCACATTGTTTTGCACTGTCATGGATGCTGGCTCAGGTGATGGTGCCTACGAAGCTCTTGACGGTCCGCTGAGTTGTTTGTTCAGGGCTGTATGGCCGTGGCATGTCGACTTGGAAGGAAAGACTCGTTACGATGGCCAGTGGTTAGATGGAAAGCGGCATGGGTGACTGTCCTAGAAAAGCCGGACGAGCGCACAAAGGGTGTCAACCCGCATTCGGCATTCTTTCAGGCAAGGCAAGCTCACCTACAGTTCCGACACCACGTCGTACTACGATGGTGGATGGCAGGCACGGTCTGTTGTGTGTGTGTGTGTGTGTGTGTGCGTGTGTGTTGTTTGTGTGTGTTTGTGTGTGGTGAAGCCGGTGTGATGAAGAACTGCATTGACAGCAAAGAGCGAAAGAGACTTGTGAACCTACGGGTTCATCCCAGTGCGTGCGTTGCGTTGCGTTGCGCTGCGCTGCGCTGCGCTGCGCTGCGCTGCGCTGCGCTGCTTTGCGCCGCTGGGTTGGGTTGGGCTGGGCCGGGCTGGGTTGGGTTGTGTGTGCTGTGTTAAGTGTTATGTGTTGTGTGTTGTGTGTTATATATGTGTTATGTGTTAGGTGTTCTGTGTTCTGTGTTCTGTGTTCTGTGTTCTGTGTTCTGTGTTCTGTGTTCTGTGTTCTGTGTTATGTGTTATGTGTTATGTGTTATGTGTTATGTGTTATGTGTTATGCGGTGTGTGGTGTGTGTTGTGTGCTGTGTGTTGTGTGTTGTGTGTGTGTGTGTGTTGTGTGCGTGTTTGGCGGGCGTGCGGTCCCTCCAAGCCCCAGAGCGAGACAGGCCGGCCAAAAGCATGGCCATGGCAAGCAGTCCTTGCCCAAGATTGTGCATTCTTTGTGTTATGTCGTGTGTTGTCCTTCCTGGATGAAGTTCGGACTGGCTTGTGGATCTGAGGTTGTGGCCTAGCGGAAATTGCTACGAGGGTGAATGGAAGCATCACGTCTCAGCTTCTTATTCTTACTCTGTCAAGATGCTTTGGTTTTTAGGTTTTCAGAGTTTTGAGACAGCAAGGCTTGGGAAAATGAGCGGACAGGGCACCATGATTTGGAGAAATGGAACCAGTCACTTGGAGGAAAGTAGCTCCCGCTTTGATGATAGGTTCGACAGGTGAAGACCAGCTGAGGTGCCGAAGTCTACACAGGTGAGTGGGTAGAATCTTGGACGAACTCAGTTCCTTTTCTATGCTCGTCCTTGTGCGCTCTCACATCCCAATGATCGTTAAGGACAATTGCCCGCATGGTCCGTTCCTTACTGCACGGACATGTCTTTGGACACCTGAAACGCAGCTTTTCTTTGACGAGCGAGCCAGGGGAAGGAACTCACACCTGGCTTACCATGGACCCCAGCACGGATGCTGCGACCACAGCACCTTGGCGTCAGCTAGTTCATGCAGCCAGGCAAGTCTTGACATTTCGGCGCCTTTGCTGAGGAAAGCTGGCTGAATCGTCCGGCATCTCCACCTTCTGCACAGGCTCCCTTGCGGCTTCATATTTCATGCGTCGTCAAGACTTTCAGGCATGCCTTGTTGACTCTCATCCAAGGTCACGGGCTCACCTGGTATCAACTCGCAACAGGCCAGCAAAGTTTGCCTACAACTACAATGCTAATGTTGCCAGCACTGGCTCTTGTGCAGGAGCTCCGCCGACATGAAGCTCAAATCCATGCGACCCAGCAGTTTCCAACTTGCAAGAAGAACGGCTGTCTTTGATGGGGAAAGTGCTGTCGCTGCCAAGAATCGAGAAGCATAGATGAGATGCTCAAGTGCAACCTAGTTTGACGTCCTGTTCAGGCTCAACAATCGTTACACGGGCCAGTGGGTGTGGGGACGCCCATGTCTTAGATCTACTGACGTGTGCAGACGGTGGGCACACATGAGATGGTTTGGCCACAAGGACGTGAGGGCACTGGAACATTCTACTATGCCAACGGCGCATACTACCATGGCGAAATGCCGGCACGTTTGCTGAGCTCACATTGGCTGAGACATGTGGCAAGTGAATGCTCCCACATGAGTAAGCCACATGAGTAAGGAGTGGAAAAGCAACGTCAAAGAGGGCCATGGCCGGCATACCTTCGACGACGGCAAAGTTTATGATGGGCTAGGGCCCTGTTATTGACAGCCGCGACGAGCTCGAGGAGTTGGCATGAGTCAGCATTAGCATTGGCAGGAAGTTTGAAGTAGATCGCATGGTGGACTACAGCTCTTGCCCCAGCTGCGTCGGAGCTCGCCTACGGCCATCTGCCTGATTTTCAGATTTGATTCAGCTTGATTCTCCTGCTTTCAGGCCGGCCTGAGCCTTCTTCGAAAGGTTTGGATGACAATCCCATTTGTGGACGCAGCCTCAGACACGAAGCGTGGACAATCTGATCATGCTAAGTTCTGGGTCGGAGCAGGCTGCACAGACATCTCCGACATGGAGGTTATCTTGAGGCTCGCTGGGTCCTGCGGTGCATGCTGCGGTGAATATTCGGTCCGCAGCACCCCCAAGGCCGTCAGACAAAGCCGGCTTCACGCAAACACCCGGATCTGGCTACAGCGACCCGACCAAGATTTTGCACGGGCCTTAGTGTGCATGAGTAGGCTGCTTCAAGTAAAAGTTGACGTAGAGACCTGTGCCAATGTGCAACACCCCGAGGAAGGGCATCTACAATGTGCTGTTGAGGATTTCCGTCGAATGTCCGTGGCACACGTCACATTTGCATTTGTGTACCTCCCGTTGCAGGAACCTGGGAGACCTCAGGGAGGCCAGGCCACTGTCGCCACTGACTGAAGCTGTGACGCACGGTGAGGCGAGTGTGCGTTCAAGATTCCTGGCATCTCTTCAGGGGTATTCGCGGTCCCGATCCGTGCAACCTCAGCTCGGTGAGGTTACACCCCCCATCTTCTGCAGTGTCGGAGATTGTGTGTCTGCCGAGCCACTCTACAAGTTGTCAACGGAGGATCCGCATGTGATGACCCTCGTGCAGTTCTGGAGCCTGGCCCGGGATTCTGGCGTTCTCACGCTTGGGTCCCAGCAGGATTGAAAGGAAAGTGGCAGGAACGCACCCCGAAATTCTCCCTCTTGTAGCTCGAGGCCGCAGAGCTCCATCGCCCGCTTCGACCGTGCGATATTCTCTGGCCCTAGGCCGTAGAAATTTGTGTGCCACCCTCTTGCCTTGTATGGCCCTGAGCAGGCACCAAAGTGAAATGGCACCAGAAGATGAGCAGGCGGCATCGAGCCAGCTAGCAAAGAATGGCAGAGAGTTGCCAAACAAACTAGCACACTAGATTTTTCAGATTCTGCCATTCGACCTGTTGAATGCTCTTTGGACCTTGGCTCATGTCGTTGGCTCTCTCATGGTTGTCTCGCTTGCGTCGCATCTTGAAGAAGTTCATCGGTCCAAGGTGAGTCACTTTGAGAGTCGATTTTGTTATTTGTCTTGCGTTTGGTGTTGTTACTCCGGTTGCCATTCTTTAATGCTTTTCAAGGTATCCTCTTCCTTTCATTGTCATGATTTCCGCAGGTTGCTTGAACTCCATGTGTTCCGCGCGGATCTCTTGGTTTCTTAGATGTCCATCGTGTTTTGTGCTTAGATTGTGTCAGAATGTGAGCGTTTGAAAACTTTCCCTATGATTTTTTCATCTTCAGCAACTTCCCAGTTCAGGAACTTCAGAGTCTGGGGAAAAAGGAATGGCTCCATACAACAATGAAGAGTCTGCACCTGGCTAACATTTGAGCGGTGTCGGCTTGAACCGGCTTGGCCGTACGCAGTTCTGTGCCATGCGATCCCTGATGTCAGAGCTTTGGCCCCTTCTTCAGTCAGCTGTTTCGTGGAGACTCGCTTTGCTGGCATCGAGACAGAAGCCTTTCCAGCATTTTGTTTGCGGGTGCTCGAGGGCGGTCACACGTAGCAAGGGTAAACGCAGACTGCATGGCTCTCACCTCCCGCTTGATGATGGGACCGTTTGGCAGGCAGCAGTTTGATGCCTCACACAGTTCATGAGATCCTACATACACTTCCCCATGATTCCTAAGCCTGGAAACCCGCGGCTATCCTCTCGAACTCCACGTCTCTTAACCCGAACTTGAAGCCTGCAGTTACAACAGGGAACTTCATGCGTGCCTCAACAGAAAGTTCACTTGCCACGGTTTGGCCTTGGGCGCACGTTCCCGCCGATCCCTTCTGACAAAATTTCGTGGATGTGTCGGAATCTGTAGTGCCAAAGGCTGCAGGCAAGAAGGACATTTTTTCAGGGCCACACGAAATTATCCAGGCAAATCTTTGGCCTGACCATGCCTGACCCCATGGACCATGTTGGCCCGTGAGGCTTCCATGGCTTCGACAAGTTTCGATGGAATTCGATAGGCTCTGCGGTTTTTCGACGAAAACATCCTGCGCAGTGGCACCTAACAGCAACCTTATCATGCGTTGGACCACAGAGGGTGTTGGCTGCCTTGAAACACATGTTCTAGGCGTCGATGCATTCCGCAACCCCCCCGATTTGCTTCCCTGCCATTGCGGCTGGTGGTGCCCCCCGAAGAGTGCAAAGAAATTTTGCAAACCCCGTACCCTCAATCGGAAAGCTGGCTGGAAGCATGCTGTTGAAAGAAAAACAATGGGGCCCACTTGTCTGAGTCTGTGAGGAGCTCGAAGACTTGTTTCCTCCATCGGACAAAATGGCTACGATCTCTTTGCCTAGGACGCTTGGACCTAGCCCGGTTTAGCATGGGGACAGTTGTGGGTTCCTGAAATGCCGTCAATGTCAGGACAGGCTCGTCTTCCTCCTCGAAAACCGTGGAGGCATGCCGGCAAGTAGTGGTTGCTGAGCCTGGCTTGTAAACTTAACCGCTGACGCAACGCCGCCTCGGCAAGGGGACCGAGGCTAATGCAGGGTTTTACGGGCGGGGCTGAAAAGGGGGCGCCCGCAAGGCAAGACAGGGGAAGTTTGTAGCACCCAATGGGAAGGCTGGGGCTTGTGTCAGCGGGTCAGGGGGCGGGATCGGGGGGGTGGGAGACCAAGGTTCCCTAGACCTGGATCCAAATGCCTAAGGCCTCCGGCCTCGGTTCTTCAGACTTGAAATGCCGACTGCCTGACGGGCGCTTGTTGATGGAGGAGGGACTTGCCCTTCTGGAAGCTGCCTGACGGAGTATTCAAACAGCGATTGAAAACCCTTCTGATGGTTTCTGAACATTCCGAACATTACATGTGCTTACCCATTCCGAGCCCATTCCCTATGTAGAGCTGTTGTCTCAGTGCTGGAGTCTTGTAAACCCCTGTCCTGGGTTCAATTGTGGGGGTTGTTTTGGTCGTTGTTTTCCGCTCTAGAGCTGGGGTTGCGGAGCGCGACTTGGGGGCGCGGCGCCGCAGTTCGGGAGCTGGGGATGGAGATTGGCTCGGGAGTGTGGGGCCTGCGGGCTGGGGTCTTTTGCGTTCATACTTCTTGGGGTCTTCTTCTGCAGTAACCTCTTTGTATCTTGCAATGCAGCACATACCATCTGAGAGCGCGAAGTACAAAATTGCAAGGGTGACAACATGACATGTTCAGCAATGCAGATTGCAATAGCTGATTCACTTTGCATGGAACTTGTTCCCTCTGCAACACATCAGATTGACCAAGCAAAGACTGCAGCGAGCTCACGGGCTTGTGCAGAAACCCGAAAAGTTTTCAGGCGGGTTAAGTGGAGTCGATCTGTTCAATCGCCACCGATGACGAAAGGAGCATCATTGTAAATTTAATCGAAAGGTTGGCCTCGCCGGCAATGGTTTAAGACCACAGTGAAACCCATGGTAGAGTGGTCGGTCGCGTGTGTTCTGTTCCACAAGCCCAATTGGCCCAATCGGCCCACGCCCATGCCTGAGACAAGCGGAAGATTTTCTGGGCCCACTGCTCGTCAGGCTGATGATGAAAGTGCACGACAGGACGCGGGTACTTGCCAGTAGCTACTTGTAGTCATGTTTCACTTTCGCTCTTGTCTTTGGCTGGCCATGAAGGAAAGCAAGGAGCAAGAGTTCTGGGACGAGGCTACTGAGGCTTCCGTGCGTTTCGGGTGTTGGGAGCCACGCAGTTCATTTTCACAGCACTGCAAAACGGAATGGCAAGTTGGAACATTTATGATGTCGGAAGCCGGCCAGCTTGGAAGACTAGACTAGACCTAGCTGGTACTTAACTACGGGCCAGCTACACGGGCCTCGGGGAAGCCACCAGAAGTCAGAATGCTTCATCCAACCCGAAAGGCACTAGTTGTACAGGCTGCGTTCGGGCGCAAAGACCACACTGCAAGTGGCGGCTGTGTACCTGTCAGGCATTGTACGACCTCTTCGAAGCCGGAGGAGGACTTTTTTTCTGGGAAAAAGGTGGGTGCAACGTGGGTGCAACACCGTCGTGCTGACCTGTCAAGGAGCCTCAGGCAGCCAAGCCTTGGGAAAGAAGTTTCTCCGTTCCAGTGCTTCAGGCATGCGACACTCGATGCGGATTGATTTAAGTTGTTTAGGTCGGAATTCGCAGTATTCTGACGGCCAGATGGGAACCTCGTGCACATACATGCGCCGGCTCGGCCGCTGCTGCCGGACGCCAAGGAAATCACCATTGAACCATGAACTGCCTGTCTCACCCCTCACAATTTCGCTTTGTTCGCTTTGTTCGAATTTGTCCGAGGTTTCGGCAGTTTCTGGAAAGCTGCTCGGCCCCCCCAGAACTGAGCGAACCTCCGCCCGGACTCCACATCTCTCGCTTTGCAGACTCAATGTAAGTTGAGACTCAGAGTTTCTCTCGCTTCAAAGCACAGAGTCTCACTCTCTCTGTCTTTCTCTGTCTCTAAGAAAGCTCTCTTCTTATCTCTTCTTAAAAGTCTAAAAGTCTCTCTTTGCTTCTCCGTGTCTTTCTTGAAGGCTTCGTCCGGATGGCGCCCATGCGCTTTCCCAAGGAGCAGGGTTTGGAGCAGCAGGTCATGCGCCTCTTCAAGGAGCAGGCGAAGCTTGACCCTCACACTAAGTGTCACACAGAACAAAACCATACAAAACCCCTCTTCCGCTCTTTTCCTCTCTGCATCTCTCTCGAGGTGGCCCCGTGTCTCAAGACGGTCTCGGGCAGCAAGTCCGAAGGCGGAGGCTCCCCGCGTGTGTCTGCGCGCAGTCTGCGCACACCTCTGCACACGTCTCTGCACAGTGTGCGTAATGCCCAGGCTCACAGTGACACTTTTGTCCGAGGCCTCATCAGCATGCTTGCCAACTTCCGTCGTCCGGCAAGCTCTGCCTTCGGGCTGTTCACACAGCCAGAGGTGCGGGAGGTCGTGCACGAGGCACCCTTGGTCTCAGCTTGTAAAGGAAGTCTGAGATGATTGAGATGGCTGCTTTGCGGCACGCTTGCGCAATCTTGTGCAATCTTGTGCAATCTTGCGCAGTTGGAGCCGGTGCTCTGGAAGATTTTCGTAGAGCTCTCCGGGGATGCAGGAGCCAATGAGGCGAGGATTTTTGCAGTAGGATGTTGCAGCAATGAGAGTGCAATGAGATCCATCGAGATCCCAGTCCAAACGTGGCTCCAGGCAGTCAAAAGCATCCGCGGTGGTGGGATCTTCTCTGGATCTGGTGGTCTCGGAGCAAATCCTTCAAACAGAAAGGTCTGCGCCTGAGCAACTCCTGGAGACATGTGGCAGTCCAGACTGTCTGATTTGGCCATTTGTGTTCCGGGCACCTGACAAGGGACGACAGGAAATGGGAGAATTGACCATTAATTGACGCGGGACGTGGGATGTGCACGTCGAGGTTCCAGGCTTGGGCTAGGTGCCCCCCACAGGCGCAGCTTCCCCAGCTGTTCCAACAACCTGCTGTCATGACACCATGGTGGGAGCTACGATGACTCTGGGGACCCTCATGGCTTCCTGCTTCCTTGTAGCTTGGGCGGATCTCGAAAATCCGAAGTCCCTGCAAGCATGAAAAGACCGGCTGCTTCCTTTCGAGGCTGCTTCGAAAAAGCAGGCAATGGCGAAATCCAGGAGATCCCCACAAAAGCTTGCGAGCAAAATGAGCTGGAACACACACGGAAGTCACAGACCATCCCGGACCCCAAGCACGTGGAGGTGTGTTAACTGTGCGTATGGTGTGAACTCCCAATGCCTAACGGGCCTTGGAAGCGAAGGGTGCAGCTGTACAACGGGCTGCGGGTGTGTGTGTGTGTGTGTGTGTGTGTGTGTGTGTGTGTGTGTGTGTGTGTGTGTGTGTGTCTGTGTCTGTGTCTGTGTCTGTGTCTGTGTCTGTGTCTGTGTCTGTGTCTGTGTCTGTCTCGTCTCTGTCTCTGTCTCTGTCTCTGTCTCTGTCTCTGTCTCTGTCTCTGTCTCTGTCTCTGTCTCTGTCTCTGTCTCTGTCTCTGTCTCTGTCTCTGTCTCTGTCTCTGTCTCTGTCTCTGTCTGTGTCTGTCTGTCTGTCTGTGTCTGTCTGTCTGTCTGTCTCTGTGTGTGTGTGTGTGTGTGTGTGTGCGCGTGCGGTGGGCGTGGGGAAGGCTCGTGAAGGGAAGGAGACCAGATCCTGGCCTGTTCTAAGCGCGCCCCCCCCCCCCTTACACTGTGACGAGGCTGCGCTGAGTACTCCAACGAGCCTTGTTCGCATTTTGCGGTGTGATCATTGCAAGTCCCACTGTGTTCATCATGACCCGAGGAGCGAAGCGACAGGCAGATCCCTGAACTTCTCCACATGCCGTTCAGCTCTCTACTGGGTTTGTATCGTTTGCTTGCCTCAGGCTCGCCTGAAGTACAGGCACGGCACAGCACGTGGGGTGTGGGTGATTGTCACGTAATCGGATGGTCAGCCAGGAGCCTGCCGTGACCGGCAAGGCCATTAGTCAAGACTCTAGGGTGTTGGTGTATGTTGGTGTGTTGCTCTTCAGAGGCTCGGCCTGGTGGCTGGGGTTCAGCACTGCGCGAATTACATGCCTCTCGGCCGGCTCTGCGAGGTCAAGTTTAAGGTCCATGCCCTTTCCCATGTTCCGTCACGTGCCGTCGCATGCGGAGAGTGGATCCCCGCATCTCCCGAACGTTAGGTAAACGCGGCCAAGGGCCAAGGGCTGCCCATCTCTTGCATGCTTCGTCCAAGGTGCGCGCGAGGCTGAACGTGAGCCTCCGCGTCAAGGCGAGGGTTCTGGCAAGATTCTAGCGACACGCATCATGTCATTGAGTCATCTTAGGATGTCCTCCGCTTTTTGCACAATCTTGGATTCTTGCAGAATGCCTTGCCGGGAACTGTGTCATTACCAGCCTACTTCCCATGATCTTCCGAGCTGACTTGTCTCTGAGGGTGCTCAAGGAGCAGCACCGGCCTCTCACAGAAGTGGCACTCTTGGAAGACATGTGAAAACATGTGAAAAACATGTGAAGCATGTGAAAACAGCAAAGCCGCGGAGTTGTCTTAGGTGCTGTCAGGCTCCGAAGGGGATGCCGTCAACAACCTGCTGAGCCCCAGCCTCGGATGCTGACTTTGCTGAGCTGCCTATGAATCCTTATGAGCTCACAGACTTAGACCCCTTGGGGAGCGGCCTGTCTCAAGAAGAGCCTCCAGAGGAAGAGAACCCCAGCGAGGAGCTGTGACATCAGTGGTTGTTCATGGTGTGCCCGGATCTTTGCACTTCTCTCAGAGTGCAGGACGACGAGGGATCCGGCGGCAGCGCTGCGCCTGAAGAGGATGAGGCCTTTCAAGGGGCACAAGTATGGGCAGAAGTATGGGCTGCAGTGTGCGTTGCAGCATCCCGCAGTATGCCCGTTGAACGGACAGGACGGCAGCACAAAGCAGCTCCCTGGCCTTTCCATCAGCTTCATGCCCAAGGGCTCCTTGCTAGGCGGAGCGCTACGCGGAGCTGCAATTGGAACTTGCAGCCTTCGGCTGTGGCAGCCGATTGCGTCTCCCTAAAAAGGTGGCAGCGCGAAGGATGAGAAGAAGAGGAAGGACAAGGCCGCGTGGGAATTTTTCGGGGATGAAAAAAGGGAAGCTGAGTGGTATACAGCTGCATGGTGCCTTTTTCTACTGAGGACAAGAAGGACAAGAAGGAAGAGAAGGAAATCCGCACTCCGGCTGGCGCCCTGGAAGAACCTGCACACTGAACGATAGCAATGTGAAGAGCAGGCTGAAGATCTGGGTTGCATCAACTTGATGATCGATGTCATTGAAGTTGTCCGAATTCTCACGCAGGCTGAAGACTTTTCTGGATTCACTTGTCATTGTGCACGCTGCGCGTTGTGAAGGGGCTTTTCAGCTTTGGCTCGGAAGTTTTTTGGGGTTGTTGCAGGGGTCTTAAGGGGCATGGGCCACCGACTCACGGGATTGAGTCACCAAAGTGGTGAGCCACCGAATGTCGTTTTCTGGACACCACCAAGTGATTCCAGGTGGGGGATTGATTTTCCGCGGGGGATTGATTTTCCGGATCTTTGAAAGCGGACTTTCGTGGCTGTACCCGCATAGGTCAAGCCGGGAAATCCTAGCGCGTGAAGATTTTTCCTTGAAAGCTCTCACGGCTTCCGAGGGTCAATCCGCGCCTAGGGTGAAAGGAAAATCACCAATTGGCTCCTAGCTAGATGTGACAAGACATAAGCACTAGAGCGACTTGCAAGTTCTCACCACGTAGGGATGGAGGGTCGCGGTTCGAAGGCCTTGCGATTGTTACCGTGATGCTGTTTCTCGCCGGGTAGGTCCTCTGAGCACAACACCGGTATTGGCCTGGGAGGTTAATCACCGACCGGGCACAAATCTGCAGGAACGCATGCATAGCGACACAACCTTCTCTCCGCGTCACTTGGGCGTCCTCTCCGCCTCTGTTCCTTGATGAGCTGGCCGTCACGGGCATCTAGCTCTCTAACATCCTCAATGCTCAGAGGATGAAAATGGGCCTGGAGGAACGTAAGACAACTTCGCGACCATACACCCAAGTGTGCAATCAACTTCCGACGCGTCGCAAACTGCAAGCTGCAAGCACAGTAGACCAGTGCTTTCGAATGGTGGGTGGACCGGTACCAACACATCAGCATCAACATATCTTTGCGCAGCTCTGGTGGCATACCCACTCACTTCGCTAGGCTGCGCTTCCCTTGGCGCTTGAAAGCCAAAAGAAGGTAAGCCTGGAACCCACGCCCAGAAGGAAGAGTTGGCACACTCTTTCATCTGACACTGGGGTATGCTCGGCACACCGGCATTGACATCACACTCAACAACACCTGAAGAGAATTGAACATCAACAGGTGACGCTGATCTACACTGCGCCTGTTAGAGCTCAATCTTCAACCGGGCTGCATGCGCGCGAACTCCATTCGTTTCACTGCGTCGGTTCTCGACCCAGCACGCAGTATGCTGCGAGAGGTCACCCACATCGGCGTTGCGTTCACCAGCCATCTCGGGCAAACAATCGCCAAACCGGGGAAATTGGGGCAGGGTCCGAAGCTCCTTGCAAGTCGCACTAGGGCTAGGTCCGCTGTGGTGACCTTCATCGTGAGATTGGAAAAAAGCACCCTGGCTTTTGCACGGGTGATCTACATAAGGACCTATGGTCACTCTCTGCTTGGCGTGAGGATCAGGGCACACACACCCATCATTCAACCGAGATGGCTCAACAACCCCAGCACATGGGCTTGGGTCGGATCCGAACCGGTCTACTATCGACTCGGGCGCGCTAGTGGTCTCTCGATCTTCACACGATTCTCCATGCACCGCCTCGATCCTAGGGTCGACGGTGACAACATGTACCTGGAGCTCGGACACTCTGACTGCAAAAGCCTGCCATAACGCTTCATCCAACTGCGGCCCCACAAAGTCCGGCGCTCGAAGAATAGAATGCCTGCGAGGCGGTCTTGGATTGGCTGTGCCACTTGGGCACAGCAGTCGGCTGCATGGCTGCTCAACGCGTCCTTGGAGAAGGAAGCGGAGCTTCTTCTGCCTGAGGGATCCCGTCCGGCTCCTCCCCAGGCCTATCGAGGGTGCGACTTGGCACCCGCTGTAGGCTTTGCCTCTGGCGTATCCACTTCTACAACCTCCTGTCTGACTCTTCTCGGAGTTCTTTCCCTTTGGCTCTGTTCCACTTGTTCTGATGCACTCTTCTTGGCTTGGGACATGAGTTGAGTGATGCGCTCTCGTTGAGCCGTGAGAGCTGCACGAGTAGCTGTTTCCTTGCCCTCCTCGTCCAACTTGAGGTCGTCCTTCTCGTCGTCCGTGTCCATACTTGCCATACCTTCTGTGGGCGTGATACCATCCTTGCTCTCTATTTCGTCCGTAGCCTCTTGCAGTTGCACGCGCCACGCCTCCTCTTTGGTGTCCATTTCCCAAGTACACGGTCCCGTTCCGCAACCTGGGTCTCCCAGATTTCGGCCAACTGTTGGACATATTCCTGCCATGATGCTAAATAGTCTTGCCTTGCAGCTTGTAGTGAGGAGATCTCCCGTTTGGCTTGTGCCTGAGATGACACTGCCTTGTGTAAATTCTTCGTGGCCTGCGCATGGGATTCTTTGCCGTGCCGGTCCACGATATCCTTGATGCTGGCAGGAAGCTCTTCTCTTGAAGAGCGCAGCTGATCCAGCAATTGATCCAAAACTTTTTTGTCCTGAGACTCGGCAACTGGAGCTGTAGCAAGAACCTGCTTCGGAGCTGTCCCTGGTTTGGGCACAGGGGCCTTGGGCAACTGACTTGTAAGCGGAGCCGAACCCGATGCCGTTCTGTCTTGTTGGCCACCTGGCGCCCTTGGCAAACTTGGCTTTCGTCGCCTCGGTGACTTGGGCCGTTTCCAGGACGCAGCCGAACTCCACTGTTCGGTGTGTCTCCACGGCGGCTTCGAAGCCGTCGCTGTATACTGCGCATAGCCTGAGCCATGGCACGATACGCTCCAGTGAGCGCCACATGCTCCACAAAACTCCATGGAACCCTTGACCCACTGTTTGCAGACGCATTGCCAGGAAGGTGCCGACATCCTTGAAAAGCTGTGGTGTTTCGCGAGGATTTGCTGCGCAGTGATAATGCGCAGGGGACTGGGCACTACCCAGCCAGCTGCCGCTGCACGTAGCAACGTCCTTGCACGGGTTCTGAGGCGCCGCAATTTGCGGTGAGTAGACGTTTCGCGGAGTGCACGCGCCACCTTGATGACTGTCAATGTCAAAGAGGCACAGTGGAAGCAACAAACAAAGAATGCCCGTCCAGTTTTGCATGCACGGAAACAACGGTCAATAACTGGTGTGTAACGGCCACTTACGTGGGCAGGTCGATCAAACGACAGCTGGCCAAAAGTGACCTTTGAGTTCGGAGATCGCGCGGGCAACGTCCACAGACTTGCCACGCTTGGGGTTCAGGATGGCTCTGCGTGGACCCGGAGGAGGAAGCTACGAGAAACTACACACAGAACTCGAACCTGAACGCCTTCCTTGAAAGCATCCAAAAATGAGGGAAGGGGCAGCAATGGCAGCATAGCGGGTCTCCAGACAGGGGATTCGAGGAGGGCGCTTTGCCGTCACCTAAGAGTGTGACAGGTGTTCTCGCCTCCTGTCATGGAGACCTTACACTGGGAGTTCGCTTCCCGGAGTTGTCGTTGTGCATCTGCGCATGGTTGCTCAGAGGCTTGCTTGCCTTCATGAGCTAAGGCCGGACAACTTGAAGGAGGTGCGGTGCCTCTGGTAAGTCAGAATGTAGGCCTGCATGAATACGGCTGGCCCATGGCTGACGTACGGCATGAACAGGTTTGGTGATGTTTGCTGTTCTTCTTGTGCATGCTGCCGTCGAACCAGAATTTCGCACCAGCGACAGGTCAATGGGTTGGACGAGAACATGTCCATTCTGGAGCACCCTAGCTGCACCTCTTCCCTTCTTCTGCAAACAGCAAGACGAGCCACATTTCCTGCGTCAGGCTCATGGAAACGGAGGTGACCTTTGCGGCTGGGCTTGTGAATAGTTCACCATGCAGTTCACACTACATGGAGTCACTTAGCTATTTGCCCAAGGCCGAGTTTACTCGACTACTCGCAGTCTCCCCATTCGGTGCTGAACACCGTGGCCTTGTGACGTTATTAGCACTTCCACTCCGGCGTGCAACTGGCCGAGTTCCTTGTCGCAGAGCTGACAACACGAAGGGACTACAAGTTCGGCACCCGGTTCGCCTCTCGCAGGTTCATACCTTCTTCCTGGCAGATCCTCTGGCAGATTCTTTGGCAGGTTCTGCAGAAGCGTATCCTTGACCACGCGGCTCGATGTCTTCCTGAAGAATGCCTCTTGTCGTTGGTTGTGGTCCACGTAGTACGCGAAGTTTTGACAGCAACAGCTTGCTGAGGTCATCACCTTCTGTGAGAAAGGCTGCAAGTACGTGCCACCTGACTCGGGCCCCGCCACCGGTCCGAAACTTGGAGACTGAGAGTCGCAGAAGAGCAGGCGTCGCTTTGCTCGCAAGTTGTACTCCATGAGCTGCAAGTGCAGGCGACAGCAAGACAAGCTCTCGACCCGAAGCTGGGAGCCTGAGACCGGTTTTGAAGCAGGGTGGTCGATGAGATTCGATGAGTCAGATGACTAGGGAATGACTTTAGGTAGTGACTAGGCACGAGACCTACAGGTGTTTGTCCGTGGCAGTGGCACACATGAGGCGAAGTCTGAAGAAGCGGAGGCCGTTCGGCAGCGAAGAGCGAAGAGGGTCTTAAGAGGGTTGTAAACGTCCTCAATCCCAGTTGTGCCAGATTCTTTCGAAGCGAGGCGCAGTGGCTCGGCTTCGATGACGAGCTGTCAGACAGCTGCGCACGGCGAAGGCCCTTCCTAAAGGATCCCCTTCCGTGTCCTTTTCCAGAGCTCTTTGGTTCACCTCTTAGGTGGCCGGATGGCTACGAAGATCAGGTCGTGCAGTGGTGAATTCAAGAGTCGCATTGGGAGTTTCACAGAAGTTGTTTCACTGCATCTCACCGGCAGTTTCACCTACCACAGGATGTGTCAGGACTCATGCCACTCATGCCAGGTCTTTCAGAGCATTAAATTGTCGTACGCTTACAAGTATTGTCGTACTGCAATGTAGAGCACATGGCAGCACGGTGACATTTGAGTAAGCTTGCAACCTAGACCGCACATGTTGCTCCTCAGCATTTCGCTAGCTCTGTCCAAGGCAGCTTGACAAAACCGGATCATTGGCATCACCTTCCCCTCCTCCCTACTCTTCATGTTTCTTTCATATGATTTCATGTGTTTGGATGTTGGGATTCAATACGGGAACTGAGGGGATTCTTGTCAAAGGAAGCATGGCGTTGATCATCATCAACGCACCGTTTCTAGTTGGGCCTGAACTTCCATGTGTCTGAGATTGTCTGAGTTGTATCAGCTTGTGTGCTATGGCTCGGACAGCATTCTAATTCAGTGCACCTGGCTTTAGACGAAATGTTCAACCTCAGCCCAAATTCTTTCTGCGACCATCAGCAGCTCAGCAGTCCTCTAACACAAGAAAGAGCAGCATTTATGCGGCTCCACATCGCCTTATTAAATTAATTAATATATATATATATATATACACATATGCATATACATAAATACACACACATATATATATATATGCTTTGATGTGTTGCATGTAGCACATTGACGCAGCGTTCCCGACTGTCATGACCGCTAGATACTCATGACATGGCGAGAGCATTGCTGGCAACTGGCGTGCTGATCGATGCCCGACTGGTGTCAGGACACTGGCTAGATAGTGTGTTGGCAATTGGAGCAATCTACACCTCTCTGCCTCTGCAAGTGCCTTGATGCCTCGTGACATTGGGTGCTGGAAGTTTGTTTCCATATCGTTCCCCGGAGACTCGGAGAGCAGGAGGCTGCTGTGGAGTGCAAACCTGAGATTGGGTGAGTGTACTGCTTAGCAAGGCGTTGCGAGGCTCACAATAAACCTCATGCAACCATGGAGGTGTGGACGAGAACGTATTGGCAAGACAGCAATGCAACTGATGATGAGCGGGAGGATTCGTTTCAAGTCATCGCCCTGGATTTCATGGTAGGCACTTGTAGCGAACCAGATGTGCAAGGAACAGAGTTCAGCATTCATGCCCAGGAGAAGCTGAAAGCCTTCCCGAACAGGCCATGTCAGACACGGCCATCAGTCTCAGATATGCCACTTATGCCACTGCGTCTGTAGGAGCTTGGCAGACTTAATGCAAAAGAGGCCAGGATGCCTTTTTGAAATGTTGCGCTCCATGTGGGGGCACACTGTAGCTTGCGAAGGCTGTTGAGCTACGAGTGCCCCTACGGGCGAGCTTTGCTACTGGGCTGTAATGGGCTGTCATGGGCTGTAATGGGCTGTAATGGGCTGTAATTGTGTTTGCCTGGTGTGTACTCTTCAGATGTCGGTCACAGACGTGCCCTTGAGGCCACTCGATGTGACTTGGCCGGGAGTCCCTCAAGAGCTCACAGACATGGTGGAGCCGTTCACCTTGCTCAAGTTCATGGCAGTGGATGGGCGCTTATCTTCGGAAGCACCGTCCCAAATTGTGTGCGTGTGTTTGCGCGTCTTAAGACCCGCGAGGTCTATGCGTACCTGCCGTGGGTTCCAGTCTTTTGGCCGCAGAGTTTCTATTTACAAAGTCGATGTGCAAGGTTCAGACAGGTTCTCAGTGGTGCCGGTTCCGCAGCCGATTTGAGCTTACGCATTCTTACGGCCATACAGAGTGCGAGGACAGCGGAAAAAGTGTAAGGACAACATCGCAACTGAAAAGAGAAGCAGTGAGAAGCATTTTCCTAGTGGATCTTGCTCATGAGAAAGCGCAGTCTGCAGCAAGAATGTCGCGGACGCTGGTGGCATCGACTTGTGGTTTCAAGCGTCTTCATAGGCTTCTTTCCCGGCCGGTTCTGCTGGGCCCCGAGCCTGAGCTTTGATCGGAGACTGCGCGGCTTTCGTGGCTTTCGGACCAGCTCCAAAG
This sequence comes from Symbiodinium natans, assembly GCA_905221605.1. Taxonomy (NCBI): domain Eukaryota; class Dinophyceae; order Suessiales; family Symbiodiniaceae; genus Symbiodinium; species Symbiodinium natans. The sequence continues at coordinate 250,467 of CAJNDS010002827.1, forward strand.
CCAAGGGGTCCTTCTGCTGCACTGGATGTGCAAATGCTGTTTGCGAGGGACACCCTCTAACTCGGTTAGCTCGCATGCTGGTTAGCCGGTAAGCCCGTTTTCAGTTCGGGACCAGCAATCACAAGACAAGTGTTCTTTCAGGTTTGGAGCCGAGACAGCCAAACCCCAGACCAAGAACGTGAACTGCCCTTGCCTCTCTGGACTGCAGTACAAGGCATGTTGCCGCCGGCTTCACAAGGACTGTCGAACGAACGACGGCCTTACTGCTGTGGTCTGGGTAGTAATTGTATTGCACGTGTCTGGAGGATCTTACGGCAGCTGCAACCCCGGAACAGATGGCGAAAGCAAGGTTTTCTGCTCTTGCCTTGAGGAAGTATGACTACCTGTTGGTGGCTCGGAAGGATTGGGCACAGTTGCGCCACGTTGCGCCGCCTTCCGCAGAAAGTCTGCGTGCTGTGGCCAGCTGCAACCCAAGGACACCACCCATCCGACACATGTGGACTTTCAGGTCGCTTTGCTATATCTGCTTTATTCCGGTCTTATCTCTGCGTTCTTTGTAGCTCATCTAAAGACATGATGTTGCAGCACAAGAAAGGAGGACAGGGCAGCCTGGAAGAAGCAGATGGCCCGTAACAATCGTGGATTTCGGTACGTCGGCCTCAATGTGACAAGCTCTGAAGAGCGTGGAGAGGACGGAGTATGACGGAGTTCGTCCATGTCAGTCCTCAAGTCTCTTCGTCTATGCCACAGAATGCTCCCGCGGGGATGAAGGACTTGCATGCAGTGACCATAGAGGCCGCTGCAGAGCCCGAGAAGGTTTCTGGTGTTCCCAAGGCCATCTAGATTCCGCCAGCTTCAGGAGGGCATGCATTGTCACCCGGAGTCACCCGTGACAGGTGCTGCTGATCCAGGAATGCTCTGTTTATCGGCGCGAAGGTCAGACCTGGAAATACGCGGCAGCCGAGGGCCTCAAGAGGGAGGCCGGTGGAGCATCCGGTGGAGCATCCGGTGTAGCATCCCGTGTAGCATCCCGTGTAGCATCCCGTGTAGCATCTCCGGTAGCCGTGAGATCTAAGACCTCTACTGCCTGGGCCCTGCCAGGTCGTTGAAGGGGCCGGTTCCGCCCAGCAGTTGGCGGGCATGTAGATGTCAAAGCAAATTTTGCACATCTGTGCACTTAGATTGACGTCGATGCGCGATTCACGTTATGAATTTGTGAGCGGCTTTGAGCCAAAGCAGCTCGGCCGCGAGGGGCCTTGTCCCTGAGCCGTATAGTGCACGCGCTTAACAGCGGCGGGGCTTAACATTGTACGCCTTCTCAGCAGCGAGTTTTTAGCTTCTTTCGCAAGAGAGCTTTCGTGGCAGAGCTCTGATTGCCAAGCATGCGGTCAGCCTCGTTGCTTCATCGCACCTAGTTTGTGCTTTGAGCGCGGGACTTCAGTCTTGAGTGAGGTCTTCTTTGTGATAGCTGACTTCTGCATCTGCCGCGGCACGAGTGATGGGCTCAGATCTCTCAAGGAGGCATCTCGTTGCCAAAGTTGAGCTGAAACGAGGACAGCTTTGGATCTTACTTTGGTTAGGGCTCCTGATCAGCATCAACGAGGCTTCGGACGTTGTCTGACGGCTCATGAGAAGGCAGAGATCTGGAGCTGTGACGCAGGGGATCGTTAAGCAGTGTTTCGCTGAACCTCGTCCTGGCAGCTGCAGGCTTAAAGGAAGTCCGAGCATGAGTCATGAGCGCAAAAGAGAGCTCATGAAGCGCAAAGGGGCAGCAGAGCTTCAGAGACTCAGAAAGAAGAGGAGATTTCCAGACCGTTTGAGGCTGGTTGGAGCTGCGTGGAGAGCATGGGCTTCTGCAAGGTTCCTGCATCCAGACCTGCGGGATGCCTTCCAGCCATTCTGCATCTTGTCCTGGTGTAAAGACTTTGCAACTTTTAGCGTCTTCGTTTTTCTTCCTTCCTGGGAGCCCAGGCAATAGCCATGGGCTGGTTCGCACTGCCGGTGCCTCAAAGAATCGGCTGGGTCAGGCTGAGCCGGCTAGAATTTTGAGGGTGTGTAATTGCACATGAGCCCGAGGTCCATTCTTGATGCGACTGTTCGGACTCACCTCGGCAGCTCAGCTACAGGCAGTTGGCAAACGAATCTGCTCACGCCCGTGTGATGTGAGGCTCGTCGCGTCAAACTGCTGGAGGCTTGCTCGATATCCTTGCCCACCCTCCCGCAATCTCAGTCCGACTGGCCATGAATGAGGCATCACCCATACTCAATCTATCCTCATGGCGGAGCAGAAGAAGTTTGTTGACTTCATGAAGACCCTTGGCTTCATGATGCAGCATGCGCCTGTTCGCGAAAGTTCAAAAGTTCACAGACAGCCTCGTTGCACACACAAAGCTTGAAAGACAGAGGCCATAAAGAAAAGGCAAAACTTGTACCGGATTGTACCGGATCTTCCCCCAAAACCAAGGAACTTCTGCAACTTGGCTTTGCAGATCTGAGCAGCCTTTTTGGCATCGTTGGGCATCTTTGGGCATCTTGGGGCATCTTTGGGCATCTTGGGGTTGCCGAGCCACTACGTCCTCCAAGACTCCAAAGGTCTTGTTCCGTGGGTCAAGAAGGATGTTCTGAACGTGCGAGAATTGATTTCGTTTGTACCTTGACTGCATAAAGGCAGCTTTGGGTGCTGGGTGGGAGATACACACGTACAAGTGTTGAGTGTTGTGAATCGAGCCGGAAGAACTTGAATTGAGATTGAAAGCAGTAGGTAGCACGAGGACCGGGATGCCTCTGGCGTGTTCTTGACTTTGTGTGGGGATGTGTCGGCCTCCGTCCTCTATCATGGGCCTTCGAGGAAGTGATGTTGCAAGGCAAAGGCAGAGGGTGACTTCGAGGCTAACTTAGCGTGCAGCCAGTGCTCGTACACGTGCTGCCAGCACTTTTACTCGTACTTCTATTACGATGACTATGACGACGACGACGACTACTACTACTACTACTACTACGACGACGACGACGACTACTACTACTACTACTACTACTACTTCTTCTGCTACGACGACGACTACGACGACGACTACCACTACAACTGCTACTCCTATTATATATTGTTGTTACTACAATTATGACTTGTACGGCTCGTACCATACTTATTCTTCGATTATTGTTCTAGTGTTAATACCCTTTCCAGTACTGTTTCATTATTCTTACTAATACGACAATTATTCCAACTACGATTTCGACTGCTGTTGCTATTGCTATGATTACGAGAACGACCGAAACAACTTGGTCGTTACTGCTGCTGCTGCTGCTGCTGCTACTGCTACTGCCACTGCATTGCTATTACTGCTACTGCTACTGCGACTGCGATTGCTAAGAGTACGACTACGACTACTACCACGACTACCACCACGACTACTGCCACGACGACGACGACTACTACTACTATTACTATTACGATTACTATTAGTATTACTATTACTATTACTATTACTGTTACTGTTACTATTACTACTACTACTACTACTACTACTACTACTACTACTACTACTACTACTACCACTACTACCATTAGTACTACCACTACCACTCCTATTCCTCCTACTACTACTACTGCTGCTGCTGCTGCTGCTGCTGCTGCTGCTGCTGCTGCTACTGCTACTGCTACTGCTACTACTACTACTACTACTACCTACTACTACTACTACTACTACTACTACTACTACTACTACTACTACTACTACTACTACTAACTACTACTACTACTACTACTACTACTACTACTACTACTACTACTACTACTACTACTACTACTACTACTACTACTACTACTACTACTACTACTACTACTACTACTACTACTACTACTACTACTAACTACTACTACTACTACTACTACTACTACTACTACTACTACTACTACTACTACTACTACTACTACTACTACTACTACTACTACTACTACTACTACTACTACTACTACTACTACTACTACTACTACTACTACTACCTACTACTACTACTACGACTACTACTACTACTACTACTACTACTACTACTACTACTACTACTACTACTACTCCTGCTACTACTACTTCTACTGCTACTGCTACTGCTACTGCTACTGCTACTGCTACTGCTAGTGCTACTGCTATCGCTACTGCTACTGCTGCTGCTGCTGCTACGTGGCTGCTACTGCTGCTACTGCTGCTATTGCTGTGCTGCTACTGCTACTGCTACTGCTGCTACTCCTACTGCTACTGCTACTACTGCTACTGCTACTGCTACTGCTACTGTTACTGCTGCTGCTGCTACTGCTGCCGCTGCTACTGCTCCTGCTACTGCTACTGCAACTGCTACTGCTACTGCTACTGCTATCCCTACTACTACTACTACTACTACTACTACTACTACTACTACTACTACTACTACTACTACTACTACTACTACTGCTTCTACTACTACTACTACTACTACTACTACTACTACTACTGCTACTACTGCTGCACTACTACTACTACTACTGCTACTGCTGCTGTTACTGTTACTGTTACTGCTACTCCTATTTCTACTGCTGCTACTGCTACTGCTACGACCACGACTACGACTACGACTAAGACGACGATTGCTATTCGTATTTCTGCTTCTGCCTACTTCTGATGCTGCTCCGACAGCGCCGACAGTTTGTCACCTTTCAAAGACCCTGCAAGGTGGTTGGAGCACGATTTTCTTTCACAGCACACGGCTTTGTGTTGGAAGTTCTTCGGGTCCTTGCCAGTAGTGTGGCAGAAGCTGCCTGGGCTCAAAATTTTGCAGCTTTACACCGTATATTTGGGCTGGGAGAATCTGTTGTGTCAACAGAGGCATCGGAATTATCCACCGTTGTCGAATTTGCTGTGGCCTGTGAATCGCGTGGGTGGGAAATTTCATGTTTCCGCTAAGGGCCTCTTCTGGTTCTTCCTGATGGCGCCGGCTACCAGAGTGATGCCTGGGCTACCCTGAGTGGTACAGCAAGCCTGTGCTGCAGGTGCCGGTGCCCTTCATGAGGGTGGTCCTATGCGACCACACTCCAAACCAGGCCAGCCGCTGCCCGCCAGCGGAAAAGCGTTTTGTGGATGCTGGCTGCTTGTGTTGCGCACAGGTTACCGTGGGCTCCATGCTGGGCATCGTGCTGGCTGTGCTCTGGTGGCGCGCAGTGCGAGTGCTACAGCGCAGGTTCCTGAAGCCTCCTACAGTGATTGTGTTCTCTGAGCCCACGTCCAGCAGGTTCCAAGCATTGGAAGGACGCCAGATCTTCTATGGGCTGCTGCGCCCTTGCCTCTGATGCACCCAGCGGTGCACACTTCCACTGCAGTCCTCTGCGATGCCCCGGATCTCCTACGTTTTTGTTGGTCACAAGTCACAAGGCCATGACTACTTCCTGCCTGCACCTGAACACGAGGAGCTAGTGCAGAGGTGGAAGCTTTGGAAGCGCGCAGCAGAGTAGAGCAACCTCCGCAAGCAGTCTGCAAGCACACTCGCAAGGCAGCAGCTGGAAATGGGTCAGACACGCCAGCCACCTGTGCGCACGTTCTGAAAAAAGCGTGCCTACATGTCATTGGCCTCCACTTGCAGGCTTTGTGTTTGCTTCGGGTCTGGATCCACTTTGTTCGCAAGATCCAATGAAGTTCAAGTCCCCACATCCTCCAGGGGCATTTGCCTGGTGGGATCATCGATGAGTCTAGGCTAAGAGATGAGAGCCTGCCCAAACAGCAAGCGTCTCTGTGGCCAGACACTCACGACTCATCAAGACTCAACGTTCACGCTTGGCCGTTTGGCTTGGCTTTGTGCTTCTCGCGCAGCTTTTTTGCAGGAGTTCGCCTAGTACAGTTGTTTGGGTTGCAGATGTCCGTCCATGTGCGTCCACACGCCAGGTGTGCTGTCCAACTGCTCGCAGCTGCTTGCATTTGCTTGCATCTTGCAGAGCGACTACAAGCTAACATGTTCTGTCGGGACTTTCCTGTTCTGCTCAAGCCTTCGCTCAATTTTGTGTTTGAAGTTCCATTCTCATGTTCAACTATGATTACTCATCAATGTCGGAACCGCTCGCCATCTAGCTTCTGATAAGCATACTTTTTGCATGATGCAGTGCCATTTGATGAGCATAGTGCCGAGCGTGCGCGAGTTGAACTGATATTCCTGTTGCTCGACCCTCATTTTGGCTGGACTTGGCCGCGATGACTGGCATGGAGCGTTCCTCTATTGAGCATACCCTGCACAGCTTGCAGAAGGTCGAGGGATTGAATAGCAGTGCCACATAGCGCAGCCGTGCCATCATGTGGGATCCGATGACAATTTCTGGAGGACATCGAGTCGAAAGCCACAACCATTAAGCATCTTCAAAGTGCCCTTGATGCAAAGTCTCAGACCATCAACATCTTGCCCCCTGGCGGCATAGCGTGAAGCCTGTGACAGCTGAAAAAGGGTGCTGTGCATGTGCTGTAAGGTCGAAAGCCAACAAGAGCCAAAACAAGGATGGTGGAGGGTCCCTGGAGGCCTACATCGAAGAGGCGACGGCTCATGAAGTGCTGTCGAGATGTTGCAAGTGTGAAGAGTCCTGAGGCAGTTGGGGAAATGTGCAAAAGAAAGCTTGCAGCAAAGGACGATGAGGCCTGACCTTGCTGGGAGCCTGGAAAAATGGTTGCTTCGACCTGTGCCATCCTGTGCCAGGTGAACCGGTTGATGGAGTTGCTCCATGACCTGGAAGAGCGAAGTGCGTCCAACCCGCAGAATCCTCAGAGCCCACAGCAGAGCCCACAGAGCGCTGGGCCTCAGACTGGTCAGACTGGGGATGCCCAGCGCCTGGAAGAGCTCCAAAAGGAGCTCCAGGAGCTGCAGGACAGCACGGTTTTGCCCCTGCGGGAGCGGAACGAGGCCCTGGAGGCCGAGCGGAGTGAACTCGCCGAGCAGCTGCAGGCCTTGCAGGCACAGAGCGCTTCACAGAGCAGCGCCAGGGCTGAGGCCGCTCAGCAGCTGAGCCAGTTCCGGGAGTATCAGTCCAAAGCCTTCGAACTCAAGTCAGCCAATGACGCTTTGAACGAACAGTTGGAGGCGGTGAATGAAGAGATCCAGCAAATGCAAAGTGATCACAAAGACGAGGTTGACCAGCTACGAAAGGAGCTCTCAACTCTGCAGAGTGATAGGCAGGCACATCACCAGGCGGTGGCAGCTCAGATCGATTCCAAGGTGAAAGCAATACGCCTTTCCTTGGAGAACGAGAAGCGCAGCCTGGAGCAAGAGCTTGAGGATGCAAGGGAAAAAGCACATGCTCAGCTTCAAGCCGTTTCAAACGAGCGAGATCACCTGCAACTAAGACTTCATGCGCAGGAAGTGGAAGTGCAGGCCTTGAGGGATGTGGTGGAGGCCGCGGAGGCCCAGAAGCCCGAGCCCGACCAGCCCGACCAGCCCGAGCAGCCCGAGCAGTCCGAGCAGCCCGAGCAGCCCGTGCCGCGAAAGGCGCAGGAGAAGGTGGAGAGAGCCAAGGCCTTGCGGGAGCAAAGCCAGTTCGCTTTTGATGAGATGACCAGGCACCTTGCAGAGATTCGGGAGGCAGGCGAAGCCGAGCGGAAGCGTTTGCAAGCGGATCTCGATCAGCAGCTGAAGCAACGCGCAGCTGCGTTGCTGGAAGTGCAGAATGAGAGGGACAGCCTGCAGACACAGGCAGAAGCACTTGAACAGGCAAACAAAGCAGTGTCCCTGCAGAGGGATGAGATTGCACGACAGCTCCGCGAAAAGGAGCGAGCACACCAAGAGCTTGCCGATGAGCTTGAGGAGCAGCAGGAGCAGTTGAAGACGAATCAGCAAAGATATGGTGTGTTGTCAATGGTCCATGCTCTGCAGCGCAGCACTGTCTTGCCTGCTTTCTCTTTGTTTCGAAGGGCGCTCAGCCAGGAATCGCCCGAAGGAAGCTCTCCAGACAGCCACAACATAGGTTTCGGTGGCAAGGATGCCGATTCACTCGGAGACACTTCGATAGGTGACGGCGTTGCTAGCACAGGGGACCTGGCAGGTGATGCGAGCCTGGAGGACAGCGACGATGAATCGGATGATTCCTATGCATTGGATGATAGAAGCCAGCAGGAATTTGCGGAGCTGATGAAGGAAAATACTTTTGAGTCTCTGTTCGTTGGAGCAGGTCTGCTCAGTGAGGATGCTACTGCTGTCACTGGGGAGTTGCAACAGCACGTGGCCAACATCGACAAGTCCCTGGAACTTTTTCCACAGATGTACTCAACTCTTATGCAGGAGCTGGACAAGAGGGGTTTTGGCAAGGAGATGCGGAAGTTCCTGAGCTTGATGCGCAAGGCCATGGGGCGCTCAGTCCGCATGGCCAGCACGATGGCCGAGCTTGAAGAGAAGCATGCAAATGTCAATATGAAGCTGAAGAACCTGCTTGGCAGCAAGTACTTGGAGTGGCATTTGAAGAGCTTGCGCACCGCAGGGCAACATGAGGTGCTTCTGCGTTTCCAGAAGAACCAGATGGCAGCACTTAAAGCCGATTACGACGACGTGCTTGAGCAGTATGGCGACCAATGCGAGCAAAACCGACAGGTTAAGCAAGAAGTGCAGGCTTTGCAGGCGCAGGTCGAAGATTCTCGCCAGCAGCTGGAAGCGTCAAAGGACAATGAAGTCAGACAGCGCAATGAGTCTCTGGTGCAAGAGTTGCGAGAGGTTCGTCAGGAGCTGGGTGCGGCACAGCAGCAGATTCAAACATTGGAAGCGTTCAAGGCCAACGCAGACAAAGCAGTCCATGCAGAGCCGTCAGAGCCGGCAGAGCCGGCAGCCGACTGCAACCAGACAAGCGAGGCGTCTGAGATAAAGCAGGATGCTTCGGATGGTGCAGTGGAAGCGTCTCTGCCTGCCAAGGGGAAGGGCAAGGGCAAGAAGGGTCCGGGCCCCCCACCCGTCAGCCAGGAGGGCGAGACAGCGGAGACACCGGAGACGGCAGGCGATAGCCTTCCGACACCTACAGCCACCAAGGGAAAAGCTAAGGGGAAGAAAGGCCCAGGCCCTCCTCCTGTGCGCCAAGAGGCTGAGTCTGAATCGGCTGTTTCTGCCAAGGAGGATAGCGCCGGTGATGCAGGTGATGCAGGCGCTGCAGGCGATGCGGGCGATGCGGGTGCTGCGGCTGAAGTGGCACCTACCACCACTACCACCAAGGGCAAGGGCAAGGGGAAGAAAGGCCCGGGCCCGCCTCCTGCAAAAGTATCGGCAGAGGTCCAGGAACCCACCGAGACCACGGAGACCAGTGAGACCACTGAGACCACCAAGACGGAGGAGGGGCCGCCGCCGAAGCCCAAGGGCAAAGGGAAGAAGGGTCCTGGTCCACCCCCGCCATCTCTTAGCAATCCGAGCAATCCTCCAGCCGAAGCTGCGCCTGACATGCAAGATGCACCTGCGGGCCCAAGCAAAGGAAAGGGCAAAAAGGGTCCACCCTTGCCACAAGGCAAAGGAGGAGCGGTACCAGAGTCTGCCAATGAGGACACTGCTCCCAGTGCCCAAGGCACGAAGGGGAAGCCTGCTGCTCCAGCAAAAGGAGGCCCAAAAGGGAAGGCAGCCGGCAAGGGCAAGGCAGCATTGCCCGAGGTTGACCCGGGTCCAGAGCCACCCAAGGATCTCATTGGCAAGAAGTTTCATTGGACGAACGTTGCAGGAAATCGCTTTGCCGGTTCCATGTTTCAGCAGATTGTTGACAGCCTCAATTCAAGCAAGACCGCGGAGCAAGCTGAAGCCGCAGCAGATAAGGCAGAAGCAGAGCAGCAAGAGAAGCAAGAGAGGCAGGAGCAGCAGGAGGAGCCGGAGCAGCCGCAGGCCAAGAAGCCCAAGATGCGAACTCTGCTCGAGAACTTGCAAAAATCATTCTTCAAGAAGAAGGAGGATTCGACAGAAGCCGCAAAAGATCAAAAGGAAGCTAAAAAGAAAACCGTGGCACAGTGCTTGAACTCAAGGAAGAGCCAGGCCGTGGAAATCTTCTTGAATGGATGCGGGGTCAACATCGATCATGTGCGGAGATGCGTTTTGGACCTCGACACTTCTGAGAAGTCTTTGAACGTGGAGCTCTGAGCTTTGATAGGCGAATCAGACATTCAGCCATTCCATCGGAGAACAGGCTATAGGCTGCTAGGCCCTGCTAGGCTAGTGGCGAGTGGACCGTCTCATGCTGCCTGCATCTGCTTGCCAGAGCAATCCTAAGCGGAGGGTCATGCTATGAACATGACTCAACTGAGCGATGTGGCTTGCCTTTGCTGCTTTGAATGCTTTGAATGCTTCGGTTTCAGCTTTTGCTGAGGTAGAGCATCTGGCGAAGGTGATTGAGCTTTATCCCAAAGGCGAGGAGTTCCAAGAGCTGATGGACTTCAAGAAGGGGAATGATCCGAGCATTCTGCCCTGGGCCCGTGCAGAGGAGTTCCTTATCCAACTCGTGGACATTTCTGACTTCACGGTTAGAGCAGAGTGCTGCCTCACGAGGGGCATGTTTGCTTCTGAGAGCGACGAGGTGTCGCAGGATCTGACAACGTTGCACGAGGCTTTGACGGCCGCATGCAACTGTGACAATTTGCGAAAGATCTTCACGGTAATTATGCAAATTGGCAACTACCTGAACCACGGTACAAACAAAGGCGCGCAGCGTGGATTCACGTTGGACACGTTGCCCATACTGAGCCGGGTGGAAGGCTTCGAGGGGAAGGCGTACTCACTTCTGCGATTCATAATGGATGAAGTTGAGCCTGACGTGCAGCGGGGAGCTCTACAAGAGCTGAAGCTCTGCGAGGCGGCTTCCAAGTTGGACTTTGATGAATCGGTCCGACGCCTTTCTGAAATGGACAAGAAGCTCTCTGTCATGGAAGAAGCTCTGAAACAAAGCACTGGAACAGGAGCAGATGGTGAAGGCGAGGGAAAGCCGAGCAGATTTGGTGAGCACTTCGAAGCCGAGATGCAAGGTTTTGTCGCGGATGCCAAGCTCCGGTTGTCCAACCTGCGCCGACAGTCAGAGGAGGCCAAGTTTTTTGCAACAACAATTCCGGAGGGGAGCTTCTTAGGCACCAGAAGATCTGTTCTTGTTTCACGATAAAAAAGCTGAGTGAGTTCTGACCCGCGTGGAGAGTACACTGAGTAAGCGCAGAGGGAACTCTGCCAGCCGAGAGAAGAGAGGAGAGGTGAAGAAACTGTGCCCACTTCGGCACGACAGAACATGTTAAAATACAGACGTGAAAGAACCATTTCAAGAGCCCCCTAAAAGAGCCCCCTATTTCCTAATAGCCCCAACCCGAAAGAGAAGGCGCAACGTCGTTTTAAACAAGGCAAAACAACATTCCCAACATACGCATCAAGTCGCTCACGAAGCATAGACTCACTACACGACTACGCCATGATCTATGAGTGCACTGAGGGCACCGGCCGGACCCTAGTTAAGCGGGAACTGATTTTGTCAACCTCCCACATGCCTTCACGACCAGCATGGACACCAGCAAGTGTAGGACCACTACGATGACGATGGCACATCGCAAGTGCCAACAAGACCCCCTGCAGACGGACGAAGGGAGAGCGAGAGCAGTTGCAATTCGACTATGAACCTTTTGAGTTCTGAGTTGAACTCGAATCACAACACGTTAGGAGGTAAACCCCTTACATCTCAGACCCCAAAGCACGGGAAGTCCCTAGGGCCCTAGGGTGTGCACTGGACCACTTCGCTGGGGGACATTGTCGCGGGTGGTCCAGGGCCCACGCCAGCAAGATTGCACGTCTCGGTACAGGGATCTTCGGGATCAACGCAGCGGGATCAAAGCACGGGGGAACACCATGGAACACCGTGGCACACCAAGAGGATTCTGAGCAGAGCACGCATTCTAAATTTGTTTGTTTAGCGTTTTGTGGAAATATGAGAAGCGGAGATCCTTGCAAGGTTCAGGAGCTCAGCAAAACTTGTTGCGATCTCTTCGCCGAGAAGCCGCGAACACCTGCACCAGAGACTCTGGGGAAGCTGGCGGCCTTCCGCAAGGACGGGATTGTCTCGATTTGCATGCAACATTCACCAGGTGTGCTCCTCTCTGCCACAGGACATGGACGCAGCGACAAAAACAAACTTGTTGTGGAAGGACGCGTGGGCAGTGCATCCCTATCAAGTAAACAAATGGCTTGCTGCGTTTGTGGCCGCAGGCAAAGATGGACAACAAGAAAAAGAGAGAGCAGGCAAAGATGGCTCAGAATGCCCAGAAGACCTCGGCGCTCGAGGTCTCAGCTTTGAGCATTCTATAGCCTGGTTTTCCTGTTTTCCACGGCCACAGGTCGAAAAGCCTTCGGCGGAGACGGCGGAGACCCCTTCAATTCCGGTTACGGGGGCTAATCCGCCCGCGGAGACGGCATCTCCTCCAAAGATGAAGATGATGCAGGTGCAGCGCGCCCGACACCCACGGTGGAGTGACTTATGAGAGAGCCCAAATCGAATCCTGATGCCTGAAAGCAGGTCAGATAAGGTCCACGCAGCAAATTGGGCGTGGAGTGCACTTCATCCAAATCGTGTGCATGGTCAGCTTGAAGGAATGTGCGTTGTGAAAGCGTTAAAGTGGGGCAAAAGAATCAATCCCACAGAAATTGGTATCGTACGCGGACATGTGCAACACAAGGAGAACCCGGACATCGCCAGGATCACGAGACAAGAGACACGCCCAAAATAAAAGGTGTAAAGAGCGGACCAAGAGGCAGGAGCTCAGAAATCGTCGAGGCGAGCGTACCTGGTGTACCCGGTGTATCTGGCGTACCTCTTGTTTTCACGGCGGTGACTCCCTTAGGCGGTTCCTTGAGGCCTTGCCTCGCGCACTCCCGTGGCATGTGACGGCGCTCCCTTTTGGCTCGTTGGATGCTCACTTTGGATTCAACGTACATCATCGAACATCACATCGTACCCTTTGCATCGTTTTCCCAAGCGAGCTATCCGGCTTTTGAATGCGGAACTGTCGGATGCGAAAAACTGTCGGATGCGAATGGTCCTTTGATAATTTGAGGACAGGTTCTTATGCTCACGTTGTTCTTGTGTGCTACAGCGCGTTGCGCACACTTTTAAGTCATTAAAAATGCAGCTCTGGCGAAGCTGTTGTTGCTCTGCAACTTAAAGTTGTGGACTGGATAAGGCTTGTGCTTTGGGTCTTGCTATTGTCAGCCAATTTATATAGGTGTTTGGTTTCAAGCTTTCTCCTGGGAACCCTGGCAGGTTCAGGAACCTCGCATCTCATTTTTGGCCGCGCCGCTGCAGGCCCGTCACGAAGCTAGGAAGCTGACCGGAACCAAACACCCAAAGCTGACCTCAAACCCTGCAGGCACTCTACCCTGAAGGCACGCAAATCCTAATTGAACCCGTGGTTTGGGGCCAGTTCAGAGGTGTTGGATTTCCTATCTCAGGTCCGGACATGTTCTTATCTCCTGCAGGACCTGGAGGCAGTGACGACAGCGACTGGAAGACCCAGTCTGCTGCGGAAGGACGGTGGAGAGCGAGTGTGTGTGTGTGTGTGTGACTAGGTGACGGGTGGTGATTTATGCCTATTTGCTTGTTCCCGCAGGGCAAGATGGACAATAAGAAGAAGAAAGAGCAGGCAAAGCCCCAGAAGACCTCGGCGCTCGAGGTTGGTTCAAGCTTTGAGATGCGTGATTCATCGCAGCAACTAGAGGGGTGTGGTCGAAATTTGTGAAACCCTAAACTGCAGGGGGAATCTATTGTTGAGACATGTTGACACCTGAAGAGTGAAGGGGGCTTTGCCTCAAAACAGGTCGAGGCGGAGAGCTTCTCACAATCGGCCCACGACGCGGCTGCAGGGTCTCCTCCAAAGCTGATGCAGGTGCGCAACTAACAGCTGCAAGACATGCGCAGAGTAAGACAGCAAGAGCTGTTTCCCGGGATTGCATTGAGAGCCATTGAGTACACCTCAGGGAAACTCTGCAGGCTCTGTGGGTGGCTATCGGCAAGACTTAAGGAGGTTTGTATTACAACATCCGCAAGTCTGGACCGCCTGACATCGTGCATGTTATAGCCTAATGCCGCATGGACAAGAGCAGCTTGCCTCGGATGGGGTGCAAAGGCAGTAGAGAGATTGGGTGGCCACGATGCAAAGGAGATCACTCTGAAGGCAGCGGCAACAGAGCCATACAAACCACCAATCTTAGGACGAATGTTATCGACGTCAGCCTCCTTAAGTTGCTCATAGAACCTCTTCGCAGTGTTCTTGTAACGGATGTGAAAGGGCGAATCGTTTCTTGCGACCTCCTCACCGGCCCTCTTGTTGCCGGTGCTGCTCTGAGTAGCGGCGCCAGCAAGATTCAAACCCTGCTCAACAATGCTTCCTGTCTGTATTTGAGTTTGCACTGTTTCTCCCTCAGTACTTAATACCGAAGAACCCGAAGGCTTTGGCTCTGGGTTTATCCTGAAGGGTACCTTTTCTAGGCAAGACCGGTATTTGATCGCCATCACTGCCAGCGGCTTCAGCAGTGGGGGCTGTATAAGGTTTGGCTTGTGGTTTAACAGAGGGTTTCCCTGATCACTGCGCAGAAACCCATTGGGTGTGTGACCCCATATAGCAGCATCAAGTTCCAGCTGATAGACCATCTGGGGCTCGCTTCAACCAGCCGGTCGACAGCACCGGAACGCTTAGCCTAGGATGCACGACTGGCCGCGCAGCAGGTACGGACACCCTTTCGGCACCTGGATGACTATCACCAAGCTGCCAAGCTGTTTGCCTTGCTTCGACTGTTCTTTAGCGTCATCACATCGGCTACGGCCACTAGACCCACGCATGGACTCTCGGGTGTTTGTCACCCCAGTTATCAGCACATTTCTGACAACAGGGGAAGCGGGGACCGCCAGAGTCACGGCATCGCTGACACGCGGACCGGGGCCATTGATCCTGGTCACCCCTCTATGTCATGCGGGACTTATTAATGCATTCATCCAAGTGGCAGCACGGCTGACGAAAGGGCACGGTCAGCAAAGCAAATACCTGGAACGAGGGAGTCCTAGCCTCTGGATGCTACCCGCGGGCAACAGCAACCATACATTTTTACTTCTGCCGCGATCAATCCAAGCAGCTACGTGGACTTTTATCAGCGTTCCTCGAAAGCAAAGGCCTCCCGATTGCAAGGGATGTAGCCCAGATACAAAACGAGCAAGTCTGCGGCCAGAAGGTTGAACACTCGCGTTCTATTCGCCCTCGCCTGGAAAGGTCAACTAGCCAATAAACTCTTTTTCAGAGAGAAAGGCTTGGCGAGGCTTGGTTTATAGGTTTCAGAAGGGGGGGGGGCTGCGCCCCCCAACCCCCCCTCTTCTTTTTTCAAGAGAGGACAGGCTTGGAGAAGTCTTGTTTGTAGGATTCAGTTTGGGGGGGGCTGCGCCGCCTCTCCAACTCCCCCGCTTTTGTTTTTTCAGAGAGAGCAAACTTTGGGCATGCATAGTGAATAGTGCAAATCCAAGGATACCACCGACCAGGTGTTAGGGTTTGAGGTCTAGGGTTACACCCTGCAGACCATGACTTTGTCGGAGACCCATAAGACAGCAAGGCAGAGCAGTATGCAGAATCGGGCGAGCCACTTCCGCTACTGTGGGAGAAGCCCTTGTTGTGGCCCTTGGCCTCAGGGAAGTGGTACGGTCACCTCATGAGGGCGACCATGCCTTGGGTACATATCTGGGTAGAAATAGAAAACCACCAACGGATACCGCTCGCCTTCCCCATTTGCGAAGTTTGGGCAGGAGCGCAAGTCCCACGGGGTGTCCGTGGACATGGCGCTGCATCCCCCGGAGGTGCCTCACCCAAGCTTGGCCGAGCAGTACAGGAAGGCGCGCCCTTTCACTGTTTTGGCTTCTAGGGATTCTAGAATATTGGGCTGTTGCGCGTTTGTACAGCCAATTTGCACATGTAGTGTTTTTTTCAGCCAGCCTTGTAATTGTGAGTCTCAGCATGCGTGCCAGAGGAACGCCAATCCCACGGTGCGCCTGGTCCTGGGCCATGTGCAGACCTGTCGGCAGAGCTAGACATGGATGCGCCGCTGCCTCCTCCTGAAGAGCCTCGCCCGAGTTTGGCCGAGCAGTTCAGGAAGGCTCCTTGCTGCACTTTCTAGCAAACATATGAATCATGACTGTCAACTCAAGCTCATGGCTGGACATATGCTGTCCCACACCTCCAGGCCAAGGCACAGAAGTGATGTGGTGATGTCGCGATGGCACGAAACAAGACTTTTACAAGAGCTTCGTGGGAGTAGCCCCGACAACAGCTCACAGACACCAAGTCGTACTGGATGTCAAGCTACGACAAAGTGTAGCTAGCTTGCCTTCGCTGCGTTGCAGCGAATTTTAAGAAGAGTTCGAGTTTAGTCATCTGTTGGAGTGGCCCTCGCACCAGTTGCATACATCACTCCAAGCTTCGGCATTCACATTGTAGTGACAACGCAGTTCTTAGATTCGACTAAACTTTGTTGCATGTATGTACATGTGGTGCAGGCCCGCTTCTCAGATTGGCCGTTAACGAACCATGCGCCCAATTCAGGGCCGCCGTTTCACCTGATCTCTTGAAATGAAGGCTGCTTTCCAGTTGTTGAGTTGTTGAGTTGTGGAGGTGTTGAGTTGTTGAGTTGTTGAGGTGTTGAGTCGTTGAGTTGTTGAGTTGTTGAATGAGCTTGAGGTTGAACACGGCTCATCAGTTGCTTTGTGGTTGGTGGGCTTTCGGTTTGTGCGCCGGCTGCTTTCGTTGGGACGGTCGATTTTCGAGAGGCATGAGGGTAAAGGACGTTGGCGTTCGATAGCCACTAGCCGCTAGCCCGCTGAGTACATGCAGACAGACAGAATACACACACACACACACACACACACACACACACACACACACACACACACACACACACACACACACACACACACACACACACACACACACACACACACCACA
>CAJNDS010002828.1:0-62500 GCA_905221605.1 Symbiodinium natans
AGACAGGAGATGGCCGTGCTGATCCGGCTCATCCAGCTCCCAGTTCCGCGCTCATCGAAGTCTCTGCGTCCTGCTCTCTTCTGCGGATTCAAGCCAAGGAAGTTCAAGGAAGCATGTAACTTCGGTCTCACATGGTTCTAGGACAAGAGGCTTTGTGGCAGTTGCCTGGAGTCAAGCGGCATCAACGCCTTCTGGAGAGGAGCCTGACCTGTTGGGACCTGCATACTGCGAGAAGTCCCACATCGTCGCGCGTTCCCACGCCCGCTCGATAGCAGAGGGGCTATGCCCACCACAATCTGAGCTTCCATTGGGCAGCCGATTAGGCACTAACCCCGGGAGCTTAGGTACGTCCAGAAAGGAAACTGCATGCTACCAAGTTTCTGCCGCACAAAGGCTCCAACATGTGCAGTTGGTCAACTACCCTAAACCTTCGCCCTGAACCAGGTTTTGGAACAGGAGGCGCTGAATGAAATGCAGAATCTTCGCTCTGCAACACGGGTTTTCATCAGAGACGGTGTCACGTGTCACACACAAACCTTACCATCCATGACTCCCAGCAATCGGTGCACAGCACTGAGGGTGCTGTAGCGCCTTGACAAGCACTCGCCGTAGACGCTTTAGTGGATCCTGAAGTATGTAACGGATGGACAGGGTTCGTTGGGAGCACTGGCTGATACTGAACCTTGCAGTGTCTGCAATGTCGAAGCCTGCATCCTCGCTTCTCAGGTCTCGCTTGTTTCGAGTTTACGCTCCACAAAAGCTCAACTTCGTCTGAAGCGATGTTTGCAGCTGCAGAGACGATGGCTTCGCACCTCTCAGGAGCAGCAGAAGGAGAGGAATCCATCTTGTCATCCAACTACTTCTGCATTCAAGCTGACCTCATTTCTGGAAAGGGGAGGTGCAGAACACGACGCCCTGGGAGGGAGACTTGACACAACCTGCCCGACCTGGTCGCAAAGGACCATCCGGGTAGCCTGGTGGAGTGCAACTCACTGGGATTGTTTGGAGTGGAGAAGCACCAGTGCCCAGTCTCAATGACAGCGCAGCGTAAACAGTGGCCGAACAGAAGGAACCCACCCAAAGGCGGACCCCCAGCCGACATTGGGCGAAGCTTGCAAGCCCAAAACCTCCAAAACGAACCTCGGCGAAGTCAGGCGACTTCGACGAAGGCAAGAGAAGAGTTTACGAAGCTCCGCTTGCCGAGCCTGATGTTCTTCACTTCCCACCCCTCAACTTGCCCCCAGCAGGGTCGACGAACCCTGAACCCGAACAAGCCTCGACGAAGCGGGGAAGATTCTACGAAGGCGCCCGGGTTCGACGAAGGCCTGCGGGCTTCAACGAACTTTGCCCAAGCTTCGCGTGGTGATTGCCCCTTGGGCGGGTCCTTTGCGTTTTCCGCTGAGTAAACCTCAGGCGCAACGAAAGCAGAGAAATGTGTAAGAGTCGGACGACTGTACCTGAGACAGGTCAAGTCCCGTCGCTCCAGCTCACGGCTGCAGGCCATGAGCTAATCACAAGATGCCTGGCGAACAGCCCCTTTCCGCAAACTTCCGAAGGGTCCGAAGACCCAAGAACCGGTAGCGCAGCAGGCCCATGGCCGTCCGCAGTCATTGCAGTCACGGCCTACATGCTGCAAGCTGCGGACGCTGTCTCCGGGCGTGCGGTGATGGCCTGGTCTTTTGCCTTCTCCGCCGCTATGGCTTGTGCAGCTTTGGTAAAGACCCACGGCACAGAAGCAGTTTCTAGGGTTTTCTGCAGCTCGCAACCCGCTCCTACCGGCAAGCTCCCACGTTGTCCGTCGCGGCGATGTCAACCCCTACCTCCAGGCGGACCTCGCGACTCGGACGTCGCAATTTGCCGTGAAACCACTGAACCCATTGTCACGGTTTCAGGACCCCTCAATACAACACCCACCCAGCAAAAAGTTAAGAGTTAATGACCTCGATTATGGGGGGGAGGTGGGCGGAGTGTGGCTTACTGAGCCCATGATGTTACACATGGAACAGCCCCCTACCCTTGTAAGCGCCAACCCGAACCTGTTCTTAGGCGGAATGCACGGGAATCCGGGCGCTGCTTGGTGATCTCCAAGTTGGAAAGTGTAGAGGGTTTAGGGATTCGGCTTCGGGCACCTAGGAATGTCATCTTCAACCGGCTCGCCCACTGCAAGCATGCGTTTTGTGTTGCGAGGTCTGCATACCTGGCAGAGCCTGGGCATCAGGGCCTCTACAGGGACAACCCTGAGCAGCCGGAGCCAAAGAGCTGAGCAGTCCCAGCAAGGGCTTGAAGGCTTCGCCGTGCAGATTGAAACCACCTGTAGGACCTCCCCCCAGCCCCTCTAGACCGGCACTGGGCGTGGATCTCCAGAGGATTTGGAAAGCAGGAATGGGCCCGTGAACCCAATGCGAAAAGACTCAGCCGAAGAGAAGAACAATGCCCACCCCTCTTGAGGCAAACGTACATGTTCGGTCCCACTCGAACCTGCGGGTAAGCGGGGACGGAGGGGGTCATGTTGCATCATGCACTGCACGCATCTGACAAGTGCCGGGCTGGAGCCATGACACTTCTTGACCCTTGACTCCCTTGACCCAGCTTGGGCTCTGCAGTGATTGGCCTAAGGGCCAACGCGTGGCCCTAATGGAACCATACTGGGCAGGAATGACCGGGGGGCGTGGGAGGAATGGAGCTGCGGTTTGCACCCACGAGAAACCCCCCCCCTACCCCTATAAGCGCTAACCTAAACCTGTTACCAGGCAGACTCGAGAATTCGCACGCTGCTTGGTGATCTGTTATCAGGGTAGAGGGCTTAGGGATCCTGCCTAGGGCGTAAAAGGCGCTTGCATGAGGGATAGGTACATGTGGACTGTCCCTAAAGCAGCATACGGATCGCGGTACACGGGCTCCTGGTCCCTAAGCAGTGGAACGGGGGGAGACCTGAATTAGCAAGTTCATCCTCAACCGGCTCGCCACCTTCAAGCAAAAGCTTCGATCCCCAAAGTCGTTGCATGCCATGACACATGAGTGGAGGGGGACCCTGTGGAATGCGGGGAGGACGCCAGGGAACAAAGCGAGTCTCCCGGAGAACTGCCTGAAGGGTCCTAGAATCATCATCGCTCCGTGCACTGCGCATGTGTTGCTGAGTCAAGAGAAGACACAAAGGAGCGGTCCACTCAACGGTCGCCTCGTTCAAGACCTGATTTGATGGACCTTGTATGGTGCGAGGTGCTGCATTCTACTGAGCGCAGTTGGGGCTCAGGAGCAATGCCCACAACCTGAGCTTCCACCGGGCAGCAAATTGCGCACTAACCACCGGAGCTTAGGTGCGTCCAGGAAGTAAATTGTAACTGCATGTTACAATGTTTGCGTGGAAGAAAGTTCCAACAAGTCCAGTGGGTCGGTGGCTATGCCCATACCGTCCGCAACGTGAGCGCCCGCGCTGGATCGCGCAGGCACAGTTGGAGTTTTGATTGTCGGCGTAGAGGATGAGGTGGTTCATTGCTCGAATGCTTATGAGTGCTTATGGCAGGAAGGAGTCGGTCTTGGGCCGCATTAAATGGGCCGCAGTATGGGGTGGTGGGCGGATGGTAGCCAACTCCTGGCCCTTGACCCCACCTGAGCTCTGCAGCACCCCTTGGCCAAAGCACCTGTGCCATGTGAGTAAACTCCCGGCCGCGGTTGCACCAGAACTAAAGGCCGGGTCTCACGCCCTACAGGCCCTACTACAGGCCCTACCCTTGAAATCTTTGTTTATGGCATCCGGCCCTGATTCGCAATCCCCGGCACAAAAGGATGTCCTGGTGCACCTGAAGTCTTAAACCTCACGCGAGCCATTGCGCAAGACACCGTTGCGCCTATGTCAAACTCCGCTGCCTGGACTCTGCACAAATCCTCGCACCTAAGTCTGCGGGGGCCAAGATGGGCCCATCCAGTCCCAGAGACTCCAGGTTCTCCACCGGCCTCAGAGCGCATGCAGGAGAGCACTGAAAGCACTCGAAGGAGAAAAAAGCCTTGGACGCACATAAGCAAGACTTCGGGAAGTGCTGGGACAAGCTTGTCCGCAGGCTTAGGGGTGAGCTGGGCGCGGGCTGGGCCAGGCCGGATGTATCATGTTAAGCCATGCCACACGTTGAAGGGAAAGTATGCTAAGGCTCTTGGGCTGCTGCGACTCCCAGATCTTAAGCTCACGCACGACATATCTCAGTATGCAGGTCGGGCGAGTGATATGCTAGGTGGCATCCTGTCTGCAACATCAGTACACTTCGCTTCGGCCAGGTAGGCAGTCTCCTCTGCGGCGAAAGCTGTGCAGCCGATGGCACGCAAGCAGGGGACAACTAGGCTGCCAAGATGACATGGACGACAACAGGCACCATTGCTTTGGGGAAGGCCACACGGCTGGACTGCTCGGTGTCTCTGCGGCCATGCAATCCGCGAGGTCTGTGTTTTAGGCCCTTGTGCTTGGGGGCTCCGCCAAAAATGGCTGCGAAGTGTCGACGCCGATGGCCTGAACTTAGAGAGGAGGAAACTAATGGCTGTAATGGTTGTAATGGCTGTGTCCTCTTGCTCTAAAGTAGAACACTCCAAAGTTGATCACGCAGGTTCTCTGCGCAGATCGCTGGCCGAACTGTGAAGGATGTCCGCTTGACAGCATGCGGATTGGCTACATACTGCTGCTTGCCGGCAGCCTTGACAATCAGAATCTCATCCCAGGATCCGTGGAGGCATCAAATGAGCGACTCTGAAAGACAGCCTGCTGGGCGGCCCCGTCACTGTCCAAGAGTCGTTGAAACCTGGACGCCCGTCCGGCGATTCCAGGCAGTGCTTGGTGGTGAGGCTAGCGGCACACTTCGAACAAGGACATCTCACTGTGCAGACTGCTAGGTGTAGCATGGACCGCTAGAAAGCTGCAGCTTTCATACGCCCAAGGTTGAGGCCAGGTCTGCGGTCCAAGTCGGAGTAGCGATGATTGCACTAAAACTTAGCCTCAGGCCTACAGATTAAGAGTCGGAGATCTCGGCTGTGAGACCATGTTCGCAACTCTTGTTCAGGTTTGGGGGTTTAGAGTTTAGAGGTTTATGGTTTAGGTGTTGGGTTTAGGGTGTAGGTTCTAGGGGTTTCGAGTTTCACACCCGCACATGGCCGGCAAGGCTTCGGTTGGTTCTCGGGTCTCTTTGGGTGATGGTTCTAGGTTTAGGGTTTAACGTTTTGGTTGGTTGTAAGTAGGGTAGGTAGCATCGGAGCCAGTGTTGCAGATGGCGGCGGGCATGGCAGGTGAGCTTGCAGCGAGGGTCGCACCCAGGCCTCTTTGCAGGGGGGTATCATAGTGCGGCTTTCATGACACAAAGCCTGGCGGTTTATCTTAAAGAGGTGGAGACAGCTTCACGCCTCAGTCCTCCAGGTTTGATGGTGCATGGGATGTGTGAACGAAGCGGATCTTACTGTGTAGGGTTAGCAAGAATGCTTCCTAGGACATAATCGGCAAAGGCCTGCCCATGTTGCACGCCTCCGGAACCGCGCACGGGTGCATTCCAAAGCGGATGTCGCATCGACGCATCAGAACCTGATGTATCAAGCTCAAGCTATCCAAACGGCGTCCTCCGGCTTGACCTGTCGACATTATCGACACGCCTGGATCTGTGGATTGCACTCGCATCATGGCACACCACGGAATCTGCATGAGCCATGATCTAGACTCCTGGTATCTCCCTGATAATACTCCCCTATATAACCCCCTTGAAGGAGTCTAGACTCTAGCTCACGTAGACTAGCAGTTCTATTCTTGAAATTGAAACGTCACGGCACCACACAATCCACCCCAAGCATGCGACAGTGCTGGGTGCTGGGAATAACTTGGGGAGAGAATCAAATGGAAAAGAAGATGCAAAATTGAAAGAAAACTGGGATGATGTAGGGGTCTCTAGAATTATGGTATATAGCCTAGCAACTCAAAGAGACCTCGACATACGAATTTGGGCTTCTACTTCAGTGGGCTTCGTTCTCAGAAGGGCTTGAAATCAAGCATCGCTTTATCTATATGCAATGAAGAATTGGGGCCTCCCGACGACCCACTCATTGAAAATTTCTGGAAACTTCCTAAAAACGGATCCGGGACACTTTGCAACAATTGTTCTACAAGTTTTCTGAGAAACTCATTGTTTATGATGAATCCATGGTCTAGAGGAAACAAACATGTGATGAGAAGTCATCTTAGATAAAATACGTTTCGGTTTGTATTTATCTTCGGGTCTCGCACGGCATGTACATAGCTAAGTTTGGAAACCTTTCGCCCTTGTGCTGCGTCTGCATGATACTCTTTCTGCTACGTAGGTGGCTCAAAGATTCGACAAATTGTGGCAAGATAAAGCAACGCCCGAAATCCCATAAGGCCCTAAGTATAAAACACTACCTGCCGAGTTTCCCGCTTCTTTCCAATCCCGTAGTGCATGTGCAGTCATATGCGAGTGCCGACAAAACGCCGACGGTCCACTTATTTTGGCAGTGGGTTGCGGGTTTCGGCTCTTCCGTTGCTTTCTTCCCCCTTCTACCCTTATGCCCTTGTGAGGACTTCCTGACGTGCGGCCGGCTAGCTCACGAGGCCTCCGGGATCCTGGGGGCTTCGGATTGTAGAACAGAATACCTACACATATACGTTCACGGACCAAAAATACCCCGCGCCAGAGACCCTATACCTATTCGCCCATGTAGTTTGCCCCTACGCCTTAATAGGGTTGCCGGAAATTTAAGTCTTGTAGCGTCGGTGCCTTCCGACGGGAATAGCATTCCTTTCCTGGATGCCCGTGTGCACGGCTCCTTTATTTTAGTGGCCTGTGCCTTGACTTGTTTCGAGATAGGGGTTTTCTGACTCCTGAGCCGCCCGGAACTAATTGAAGCCGGCCATCCGTCCCCTACCCATTTTCACCTCACGACTCATACTGAATTGCCCGTTGCTAGAAGCAGCAGAACCCCCCTAGTTTATTGTTGAAATATGGGAGACGATTTCTATATTGTTTCGATTGAATATGAAAAGCACAAGAAAGTAAGGATTTATTGTTTTTATTTTATCTAGGATTTTCCTGATTTCAGAATTTGGAAGGATGAGCTACGTTCTTATAGAAATCGAAATTATTTGGTTTTGCATCTTTATATACTTGTGAGAACGCATCTTGTTCCATAGCCTTGCACAGTATGTTGTGCAAAGAAGCAAAAACTGTAAATACCAGTGTTTTCGGCATAGTCGGCAAAGGCATGGACTCTTGTAACAAGCCAGCAAGGAACCCATCTATCGAGAGGCTTAGTACGGCTTTTAAGTGAGCGTGAAGTCTATGAATAAACGAAATCAATGCACGATTACAGGACGTATGAACCGAATAACGGCCAGCTGTGAAGCCCGGAAGCAAAAAAAAATGAATTAGATTATTAAGGGGCGTTCCTTCCCAGGCTGCCAAATCGACCCCCCCCCCCCCCCGGTTGGAATCCATCCTTCCTGCGAACGCCCCCCTCCTGTGATAGAACTGCACTAAAGCCCCATACGAAGTTTGAAGGAGCACATGTCTCACAGAATCTCTGTGCAACGCATGGCTATGCAACTGATTGAGCATGGCGACTTTTAGTCATCTAGTTCCAGCGTTACCCGGCGCACGTATGGTACACCGTCTCCAGGTGGGAACTCAGCAGCAGGCATCTTTGCAGACATGCCTCAGCATGCCGCATGTGCTAAAAAAAATCATGTTCAGCGCATGCCGCATGTGCTCAAAGTACCATGTGCAGCGCATGTGGGACCATGTATGTGTTTTGTTGAACTGAGCTCCAGACCTGGAAGGGGAGCATCTTGCACAATTGGGTCAGAAAGATGCAGATCCAAAGGAGCCGATGGCAACTCGCCCCAAAGCAATTCGGGCGAGGGATGGCTTGGTAGCATTGGTTGCATCTGTGGTGTCCCCTGCTGCTGAGCTTCAAGCAAGTCTGGTTCTGGCAAGGGCGGCAACGGCTCGCCAGGACGTGCTAAACCGAAGCTGTCAGCCTCGCTGGGACGACTGTCAAGTCTGTTCACCTGCAATGGCTTTCCTGCCAGCCCTTCTGGCACACTAGCTTTCGGGCGGCGTTCAGCACGCCGACGCTCATCTCGGGACATGGACAACCGCTCGATTAAACTTGCAACTTTCTGGGGCACAGATGATGGCATCTTCTTTGGCTCCACATGAAGCGCTGCATCCTCTGCCTCCCTTGACTGTGTGGGCAAACTGGGGACCCCCGGATCCTCCTCGCGAGCACGACCGTCAAGATCAGTGTCGTCAAGCTCAGCATGAGTTGGTGGGCATGGGGCGAAGGATGGGCTCTCGCTCGCTTGCTCCAAATCATCTGGTGAATTGACCTCCGGAGGGAGAGGCGGGGGGGGACTTGAGGAGACACCGGGGAAACTCATTCGCTCTTCCCGGATCTGCTGCCACAGTACAGCTTCCAGATCCAGCTCTGCATCCACAACGTCATCAACAGAGTGCCGCTCGCTAAGATCCGCCTTGTTGTCTTGCTGGCGCGCTAGTTGTGTCAACAACTCCAGTGTGTCTTGAGCTTGTCTTCTCTTCGAGCCGACTCGGTGCAGCTTCTCACGGTCTGCAGAAATGCATTCTCGGAGCTGCTGCCGTTGCCCATCGGTCTCGCATAGCTGCTGGTGCACTTCCGCAGCCATCGCTGCAGTGTGCCCTTCGCTGGGCTCCGCTGCTTGAAGCAGTTTGGCCCACAGCTCTTTCCGTCGACAGCCCGCGGCTGTGTCAACATCGCAGCGTCTTTCCTTAAGTTTCTGTGCTCTGCCCCGAATGGCCTTGATTCTGTCACTGGCCTGCCGCACCTCCTGTGACAATGCATCCCACCGTCGAGTGCAAGCAGCCTCCCCTCGTTGCAGCTCGGCAATAGCTCGTTCAGCTCTTAGCAACACCCGCAGAATGTCCACAGACTCTTTTCGGCTGAGCATCTCTTTACAACTGACTAAATTCCGCCAGTGTGCCAGCTTTTGCAGAGTACGGAAGTCTGACGGGCATGGGTCGTCCACAGCGTCTTCTCCACTTCCTGTATCTTCCACTGGAGCCAAACAAGCAAACTCTGCGAGTTTGCCCCGCAAGTTCGAAGCACACGCCGTGCTTGCCTGAACTTGGGCAGCCATCTCGGAACGAGCATCAGTGAAACCCGCAGTTCGGGCAGGCCCCTGAACCGGCAGCATCGCTTTGGACATGCCATTGGTCAAGCTCTCTGCCTTCCCCAACAAATCAACTAAGCGACCCGCTGGGTGATTCGAAGTTGCTCCGGAGATGGGTCTCCCACTTTCAACTGGGAGATCCGCATACAAGTCTTCCAGGCTTCCCACAGCCTTCTCAACTGCAGGCAGAACGATGTCAAACAGGTGCTTGCCTTTTTGAGCAGTCGGCGTCATGGCTCACTCTTTTCTTTTAGCTCAAGCTGAAAGCATCTAACCCTGCCTAGCAATCTATGGGTACAATGACTAGTCTTTGCTTGAGGAACGATTGAAGCTCAACGGCTTTCCTCTGGTCCGCCTGGCTTGAGAGCACACATTTTGGTGACAGCAACTGACTTCTTCACGCATCTTCAAACCCATGGGAATCACATGTGCCATCTTATCGCTCGCACAGCCACGATCGAGATTCTGCCGAGGAATGACTGTACAAGAGAAACCGCAACTGGGACGCTTGCTCCGCATAGTCAGATGTCAAGTGAAACCTGGTATCACATCGAGCTCAGCCTGCCACCGCTATGCCACCACTCTGTGGACTCACTGCTAAGAAATCAACTGACGAACACTTGGCTCAGGTGCTTGGATGTGCTTGGGCAGTGGCTCAGGCCGAATCTCGAGACCCAGAAGCCTGCGAGCCAGAGCCTGCAATACACAACCGGCGCAGCCGCCGGGGCACGCTCAAGCAGCTTATGCCAAAGACCCCTGGGGCCTATCTGTCGTCCTTGAGATCTGGCCTGCTTGGGCGGTGACATACATCTCAGCGGATTACACGCAAACTTGAGGGTCATAGCAGCGACAGCAGCCTGGCTTAATGCAGCTTAACACATGCAGCTTGCAGCCGCTTCACCCTCAAATAAGCCCCAGAGTCGGCACTGAGCATACTGAGCATACTGAGCATACTGAGCATGCAGCACTACCGCGAGAGGATGTCTTCTCCTCTTGAGGTCGGCCTGGGACTCATTGCTTCAACAAATGCAACACCAGGAGCCTCTTCCCGGGGCATCAAGGAAACTCTGAAACAGCGCTGACTGGGCAGCTGGCTGGAATACTTCCGCCAAGCATCCATGCAGTGACTGGGCGGCAATGCATGGGACAACTGCTGCAAACAATCCGAGATCAGGGATGCAAAGTATGCAATTGCAGACCAGTCTACGCACGATGCCGCTGTGCAACGCAAATGGTCCAAGCTGGTTTGTCAAGCTCCGCTGCGCAACCATGAGTCTGAATCTATTGGCCTCAACTTTAGCGTATAGGTCCACTCCCCACGACCGGGGCTTACCAGAAATTGCTGCGCGGTTGCCCAAAGTTTGGAGCCACCCTCGCCAACTCCACCCACTCCAGCGTGAGCTGTGTCCAAGTGGACTTGCACTGGTCTTGACTTCAGTGCCTGCCTCGCTGGCAGCTTGTGTCTATGGGAAGTGCTTTCTAGCTCCTCCTGTGTCCAACGTGATGCCGACAGCTGCGCCCCACTCATGCGAGCGGGACGCTTTTCAGTTGGGGCATCTTCCGGTTTGTCCTGCTTCGTCTGCGTGTCGTCGCATGAGTAGGTTAGCATCAAGCCGTGACCGAATTCACCATCCGTGAAGGCTACCCAATGGACATCGGCTTTTCCTCCGTTCTCACTCGGCACAATGTAGTCCACATGCTCTGCATCAACGTCACTTCTGTGAACTGCCCAATCCGCCGACACCTTTCGGTCCGGATAACTCTCGCCAGGACCGCACCCAAGCCAAGTCATTGTTGACAGCTTTGCAGCAAGAGCAAAATCCAGCCCAACTCGAGGAATCGCCGCCAGAGGCCGCAGCGGTCCAAGTGGCGCCACAGAGATACACACCACTATCTGTTGAGCCTCGAAGGAATACTCCGATAAGGTTGATAAACACAGCCGCCCTTTACCTCTGAAGTGCTCCTGTACACGAAGCTTTGGACCTTCAGCAGCAGTGCTCCAGTCACCTGGCGATCACACATCGCAAGTGCTACGACGACTGACTCACAAAGTCCACAGGCCAAACCCACAGGCTAACTACTGCAGCGGACCAAGGCACATGCTATCACGGATGATTCCAGCTGATCCAACCCAGCAAGTTTCCACCTTGAAAGGTTATGTTCCACATACGGGCACTGCAGCCAACAAGGTCTCCAAGCCCGCGGCGATGCGTTGAGGGACAAGTAGCCATTGGCATCCAAAATCTGTCTGACGACTGGAACCTTTCAGCTGCATCGTGGCTGCCACTCGTGTCTCCGAAAACCTGCCAAACTCGTGACCCTGGCACTGACCCGAAATGCAGTCGGGCCTTGGTGAGCCAGGGCACAAAAAAGTCTACGCCACAACGGTCGTTGTCCTTGGCTCGCGGGCCCTGTTGGTGCCAGCTGTCAGATTGTGCCGGATGCTCTGAAGGCAAGGAGGAACGGAGGGTAAGAGAGAGGTGGGCTGGCGACGGTGGAGAGCTTGAAGACCCACGAGCCACGAGCTGAATGCATGCAAATGGGGTTCGTAGCCGAGTGTCAATTGTAGCACGCGTAAAGCCGTGCTGCGGCCCAGGCTTGGCAAGAAGCTCCCCATTCATCCCGCACAGGGACGTCCTCAGCCAAGGTAGAAAAGGGAAAAGCTAGAAAGGAAGACAACCAACATGCACCAACATGACAACAGGCCACTGAGTCTGCGGGAAAGCAGAGAAATTGAGGAGATGGCAGCTTGCCCGCTTCGAGTCTGGCCGTGTATGTAGCTGATTTGACCGTGGCAGTGTCGCCTACTTTCTCCAGTTTTGCTGGCCCTGACGCAGACGTCTGAAGAAGAGGCGGGAGCGAACCTGCCGGTCGAAGTGGACACGCGCACACAACACGCACACGCTGTGACAGAGGTTCGGTGGGTACTGTAGGTCATCAGATCAAGATTTGAGGAGTCCACGACGATCGCCACTCGGTGACAGATCACCACACCGTACAGCACCAATACAACCCGAGCAATGGTGTTGACCGACAGGAATGCCCCTGAAAAGGAAAATATCGAACCATAAAGGTCTTCCGATGAAACTTTAGGCCAGCGAAATCGCTTTTGAACGTCTATGTTCGCCAGGTCTTTGGACGTCTGTGTTCGCCAGATGCCAAACTGTCTCTAATTGCGCTGTTTTGCGCGTGCTTTTGGGAGCATTGGAGTGTTCTTTCGTGTTTTGTGGTCTCTCGCTCTTTCGCTACACTTGGCGAAACCAGACGACGACGATTTCGATGTGGCGAATGTGGATGTCCAAAAGTTTTGTTTCCTGCTCCCACCTTTGCTTATCCTCCTTCTTTGACTGCTTCTCCTTCTTATTCTCCTTTTCCTGCTCCTCGCACTGAGTTTCTCCTGTGCTTGGCTCTAGGCTCCCTCGGCACCGTCACCGAAGAGACCCCTTGCGCAATTCTCAAGGCCTCCTGCTCCTTGTCGCAATGGATTCTCCCCCCTCCCTCGTTTGACAGGAGAAACGGGAGACAGAAGTGCAAGGGCCTGAACACACCGTACCACCATCTGGATTGCCACTCACCGTCTTCGGAGTGGCCACCGTAAAGCAGGCATCGGCAACTACGAACCTAAGTCTGCTCACAGCTGAGTGACTCGTATGATGCTTAATTAGGCTTAATTTGTGTACACAGAGCCGCTAGGCAGCTTTTCCGGTATCAGCTGCGTTCCGTCACCTTGCCGCGCCTGCAGAAACAACCACTGGCCACATTGTTGAAGGGTCGGAGCTGTCATCTCCACCAAAATCTCAAGTTCGCGCGATTCGCCTACAAGGAGGCACAGGCAGTGTACAAGCAGCGAAGAAACTCTTTGCACAAGCCCCAGCCCATGCTCAAATGGATGCGCAGCGTTCCGAGCATGTCCTCACCTGGACGAATGCTTCCCATGTCCACATCCCCTCGGAAAGTGCACTTCTGCTCCACCCCAAGGGCATCAAAGGCGGACCTCAGACTCAAAACAGAGCCTCTGCGCAGCAGGAATCCTCAACTCAACCTTCTTTGCACGTCGAAGCCAACACAGGCCAGCCAACAGCAAAGCTTTGGGCCCAGAATGCATCTGCGTCACGCCACTAGCGACAAGTGCCCCAAATCTCGGAAAATGTACCGATTCTTGACCTGTGCGACTCTGTGCGACAGGGCCTAGTGGGTGCTCAGAGCTGAAGCTACAGCGTGTCACTGGGCGCGCCTGCTTCTGAGGGCGGCACAGAACCAGCCTACCACTACATGTGAGGGTCGCACAGAAACCACAGTCGCACTTCCTGCCCTGAATTTCTGGACCATCGAGGAGTACTGCAGGTCTTGACATGCGAACAAGAAAGTCTTGAAAATCGGGGATCGATTCTCGATTTCGCAGGATTGCCCTGGCAGGAGGTTTTCTGGGACTCGGGCGTTCACCCGGACCAGTCGATGTTCAGAATCATCCGCGGTCGATTTGAGAAGCTGGAACTCCACGGGTTGTTGCAGCCGTTTGAATTCCTGCCGGACACAAGCCAATCTCTTTGAGATGCCTTTTGGAGCGGCTTGGGTTCGAGATGCACAAGCCGCCTGGTACGCTGGATGCGGCGTGCGGTCGGGAAACAGAATCCCATCCAAGACAAAGTTTCGGTCTTGTCGTCCACTAGCTTTGCCAAAGTCTCCGCCATAAGCATATTCGCCTCACAATCCGTGGGTATTTATCCGTGGGTATTTGGGCAGATTTGGGAAGGCTCGCCCCTGGAAACTCAAGCACAGCAACGACAGGCTGCCTTCCAGCCAGGCTTCTCGCTGATGCTTTCCCTTCATATCGGGATCCAGGATCTGGGCCTTGTGCACCTTTTGGTACCCCCGAAGATTGAAAATGCCTATCCACCACCAGCGGCCAAATCCCCAGAGCAGGCACCTTCAGAGCACCATCAGCCCACTCCCAGACGAATCCTCCCTGTATGCATCGATGCTCCTTAACAGCCAGGAGCTTCCAGGTTTTCACACGTCGCTTTGTGCGAACCGAGCAAATACCGTCGTGCACCTTTGCCATGTTTTGTTTGCATGCCTTTCCGCAAGGTAGCTTGCGAAACAAGAAAGCAACACACCCCAAAGCCGTGTACCCGGTGTACCAACGCAGTACCCAATGCACATCCATGCACAACCACACGAAACGGAGCAAGCCCGAAGCAGCACACGATACTCTAGCACAAGCCCAAGCCAGTGCACCACAATCAAAGTCCGCCCTGGGTCGGAAGGGACTACTTGGCTGGCTTCGCGCACGTTGCTTGCCTGGAAGGCAGCATGTCCATTTCTTTGTTAGCATGCTTTCCCTGCTTGACCTTGCTTCTGTCAGTCAGGTGCATTGTAAGGGAAATCACCCTGCCTACGTTTGGACCATGTAAGGATTCGCTGACGCTCTGTCCCCGTAGCCACTCAAAGGTGCTTTGTGGCTTGTGACGTCCTAAAGGGTTACCTTGCAGAGCAACCACGTGCCCTTGGGATACGGGTCTTAGAAAACAAATTCGAGGGGAGACACATTGAGGAATTCTCTGCAGGTGGACACTGCAGCATCTTTGCAGGGTTCTCTGGAAGGGTTGGTACGGATATTCGGCGCGCTTTTCTCGGGATGTTCGCCGGGATGGTCGGGGGGCAACACTTGGCTCAGGCAAAAACCCTTTCCGAAACAAACTCCCACTGTGGTAAACGTTCTCATGTGTAAAAAAACCTGCACGTGTACGACAGCTCACGACCCTTGCAGACGTTATGCCCTCAGCCGTGAGTCAGGCGCAGAGGACCAAAACAGCTCCCAGTAGGAGTGTAGGGAGCCGTTCGAGTTGCCAAGGGCATGGCTGTATTCGCAGAGGATGACCTGGCCCGACCCTCTTAGCACAGTGCACATAGTGCTCAGTGTTCATACTCCCAGCTTGCTGGGATCGCAGCTGCTTTAGCAGCAAATGTGTGGACGGAGGCTCTGCAGCCGGTTTGCAGGTCGAGTTCTGGGGGCCGCCAAGGGTAGGATCATCGGTGGTGACCAGTACCTGAGTTGAATACAGCCTAATACTACGACGAAGAGATGCGCAGAGACAAAATACCGTCTGATGGCGCATCATGGTTTGATTTGCAGCAGCGCCGCATGGGACATATGATGTCACTGGATGCACCTCGCCACCAAAGCACCATAGGAAGTCAGAAAACTGCTCTCAAACTGCCAGAACCCTGAGCCTTGCCTTGCCCATCTCCGCAGAGCAGGACAGCATCGTTGATACAAGTTGCCCCTTCATACTGGACCGGACGTTGCTGGGGATCCCACCGGCGCAAAGACTCCGCGCCCACAGCGAAATTTGGTCCCCACCCACTCTCGTTTCCGAGGGACCAGGCAATCACGCAGCTGTGGTTCTTTGCCCGCTGGAACATGTTGAAATGCCGGTGAAGGAATTGCTCCTGAAAGGCCTCCCGCGAGAAGCACCAACATTAAATCTACAGTGAAGCCAGAAAGGCCTCCCCACCAGAAACCTGGC
This sequence comes from Symbiodinium natans, assembly GCA_905221605.1. Lineage (NCBI taxonomy): Eukaryota > Dinophyceae > Suessiales > Symbiodiniaceae > Symbiodinium > Symbiodinium natans. The sequence goes on from CAJNDS010002828.1 coordinate 15,715, forward strand.
TAGCCTGGTCACAAGCAGGAAGCGAGATGGCGACGTTCTCCACGAAGCCATGAGTTTCGATATTTGCTTCGTCAACCATGTAAAGACCATGTTCGTCGCAAAGCTCGTACCATCTGGGATGATGAGGATAGTGAGAGTTGCGAACTGCATTGAAATTCCCCTTCTTCCTTTGCTGGAGGGGGCAAGCAAAAATGCAAGCTATGCAACCTGGCCAACTTAACATCATGCGGACGAGGCTCAAGAGCTCTATATCTTTGAGCATGTCTTCGGCATTAATCGCCTTCCCGCGGTGTGGATGCATCTCGTGCACATTGGCACCTGCAACCACGATCGGGCGGTCGTTCACGCAAAGCTGTCCTTCGACAATTGTCACTGTACCTTTTCGGCATGCATCGCAAAGCAAAAGGGTTTGACAAAATGCTGACAAAATGCAGTGGCCCAACTGGTACCCAGCAACAAATTGCAATCGAAGGCACGAAAACCAATCTGCACACGTTCAACCTGGATCGGTGTGCCAGAAGGCTCCGTGAGCTCAAGCTGTAGCGTGTACAGGAAGGGAACCTGTCAGAAACGAATGGAACGAGTGCTCAATGACTTGGACATGCCTCCATGATGCTGATCGCGTCTGCTACAAGTACCATGGGTTTTAATGAGCGGGGGCGGACACAAACTATCTCACCAAATTGTCCATCATCTCCAGTGGCGCATTCGGTTCTTGGGCGCGGGTCATCATTCTAAAGGTGTGGCCTTCCGAGGTAGACAATGTTCGCCAGGCACGTTTGACGAACATGGACGATAAAGGAGTCTAGTCTGAAACAGGTTGAAGCTTAATGAAATTGGACAAGGTCTGCAAATTTTGAAGGCCCCTGGAAGGACAAGCCACTGAGCCTGCCCAGCCCCTGTCGTAGCTCTTAAAGCTCCACTCAGAACTCTCAGAACTTATATGCCTTCAAAGGTCAGAATCGAGAGTGCTTTTGTACCAAGACGCTTTGCAGTAAGAACCCTTCTGCAGTTGAACAGCTCTGCACACAAGATGAGCGAGTCCAGTTTTGGCAAGCACCCTTTTCAACATGGCCAGATTGTGCCTCAGCGCTCCATTTCTGAGCTCCTGGAACGCGCAATTCTGCTTCTACACCTGCAGTGGCTGCAAGATTTGCTGGCACAGGGCAGGGGCCAGCACAGGTCGTTCGTTTGAAACCAGAGACTGGGCGCGGCACTCCAAGTGGGTCCGTCAGTCGTGGACTGGGGCGGAGTAGCTGGAGTGGCGCGTGCGGTCGCAGCAATCTCAGACTTCCCTCCGAGTAAAGTGACCTTGAGAAGCTTGTTGCTGGCGGCTGGCCCGGCAAGCTGACACTGAACTTGCAAGATGCCGTCATCAGCTTCGTTGAAGAAAGTTCGAGTCTGATAGTCCTTGGAACTTGGCACGCCTCCTTCGTGTGGAGTGAATGACATGCCGAGCCTGCTCCCGAAGGCAACTGTTTGGGTCACTCAGTTCGGCTGAGATTCGGCAATGCGGCCTGCTTCAGGTACCTCGCAGTTCCGCATTGTTCCGGCGGGGCAGATACGAACGGCATCGAAAGGCCGCAACCAAAGCAACAGCAACAAACACAGCAGCCAAGCGGCGAAATGCAACTCAACCTCACGATGGATCCCGAACAGCCACCACTGGTCCTGATCCTGGCAGCATCACACCGAAATGGATCGGCCTAGACTTCGGCTCTTTCGACAGCCCTTGAAGCCTTGGGTGGTGCGGCTCTTCCCAAGCACACAGCAAGAGCATGCAAAGAGCCCCCAGGCCTCGAGGTACGACCCATCGCACCAGCTTGGCACCATCGCCACAAGCACCTGGAAAAACATGGACTGCGCACCTGTCCCGACCCGGTGAACGTGCAAGATAACTGCAAAAGATCATAGAACCAACTCCAAATATGAAACTGCATGGGTCCAAGTCGCGTGATCCGTGCAGTCTGGCAAGTGCTGCTCAGACAGCAAGGCGGCTGTCGCTGAAGCACCTGCGAAACGACGAGGGCAAGAAGCATCCACAAGGGCCACTTCGCAGCACTCGGGGGCAGCTGACGGGGCCCTTTTATCATGATTCTCCGCAAATTTCCGGCCATCAGCTTCAACAACATAACGCTGATGACAAGCACCCCCCCCCCCCCCCCCCCCCCCGCTCCCGTTTCTCGCCTACAGACCTCACTGCCCTTTAACTCGAAATGCTCGCATGGCCGGATCAATTTGGCTGCCCGTGGTCCGATGGAGGCCTCGTGAATCGACGGCTTTTTGACTGCCGATGAGCACGTCTGTGATGTCAAACTCGGCAGCTGTCATCGAATCTTGAGAGTACCCAACATACCTGAGGATGCCCAGAAATCATGGTCTCAAGGGAGCATGGGCGCAGCCGCCTATATAAATCCAGGTAGCTGGCCATCCACCCACACCATCACAGCGGAGCCCACAGCATGGAAAATCAAGTGGGCACGCCGGCCTTGCAAGGCCTCTGTGGGAACATTGAATGTTGTCCGATAAAGACCTGCAGCTGGACTCAGTTTCGCGCAAAACCACGAGTTTGCTTCTTTTGTGCTCTACACTCTACACTCTACACTCTACACTCTACACTCTACACTCTACACTCCACAGTCCACAGTCTGCACTCTACATTTCTATGCACACGTGCCAGTTGGCCCTGCCTGTGGGATTGTCGTGCGAAACATAGGGTGCCAGGAGCACGGGTAGCGAAGTGTAGGGGAAGGAGATGTTGGTGTAGACCGGAGGTGACATGCCCAGCATCCTTTGTTGAGCAGTACAAGCAGCCTTCTTGGCTCAAGAGCTCCAAAACGGACAACTTGATCCGAGCGGCTGCCAGTTTGATGGAATGGGGACTTCATTCCACTTGCTATCATCGAAAGACAGCGCTCTGGCCTGGGCATAAGCCTCGATTTTGAAGGATTCGAGAAGCAAAGAAGGCATGTGAAGCCTGTATTCATGTATTCACCACATTCACCATGCAACAAGATCTGGCCTCTGCCGAGTGTGGATTCCGAAACAGCTGCAGACGCCAAGGCTTGCCGCCGAGATCCTGGATGAAGGGCGACCGTTGCCCTTCGGAGGCAACCTGAGCTGTGCCATCCCTGCAGGCACTTGCGGCGTGCGGGGGGGGTGCTGCTCATCCCACTTTTGCACATGAAGAGGCTTTGGTGTCCGGGAAATAGCGCAACGGCGCATGCGCACGCCTCGGCTGCCAGCATGGTTCTGCGCACCGTTCTGATGTCACCATGTCATCGGCTGTGCTGCAACCTCTGGCAACAGGCACTTAAGATCCCGACAGCTTCCTTGGCTCACAAGGATTGCATCAAAGAATTGGCAATTGGCAACCAAGGGTACAGACCTCGAACCGAATTGAAAACAAGGGAGGACTTGCCTCATGCAAACGCCCAGCACTCTGGCTTATCCCCCTCCGTTGCAGAGCATCCATCACATCTCTAGACGAAAGCGGCCCATGTCAAAACCGACAGTAAGATACCATCCGAGCTAGTTTCTCGCGACGAGTTCACGAAATTACCGGTGGGAAAACCCAGGGGCGAACGCTCCCCATTCTGCTATTTCGTCCCCCTTCGTGCCATGTCCGGTCAGCTGGATCTCGGGCGGCAGGCGGACAGATGATCTAACCGAATCAAACTTTTGCAGAGAGGGCTACCGGAGGCTTAAGGAGTCTGATGGAGCGCCGGCAAGGGTTCCTGCGCGCAGAGAGTGTAAGGATGCTCAAAGGCAGGTGTCTGATGAGCGAAGACAGCAGGATCTTCCCAAGCACGTCTGCGACAACAGCGCCGCGGAAGCCACATGATACGTTTCAGAAAGATGACCTGAAGGCACCATGATGCACCATGACACTGCGAGGCTTTAGCTGCCGAAAGCCCATCCCTACCAGCGTAAGAACAGAGAGAGAGAGAGAGAGAGAGAGAGAGATAGAGAGAGAGAGATAGAGAGAGAGAGCGAGAGAGAGAGAGAGAGAGGTGCCTGCAGCGCACAAAGCTCCAAGTGTAGACTGAGCAAATGCTTCCGAGGCACAGCTTTGAGCAACAGCAAGCGCCATTTCCAGGCATGCCAGTGGCAGAATCCCAGAAATATCACGGCAACAGCTGCTCCAAACCAAGCGCTCATCCTTGGTGATACGGGCTGTGCGAGAAACTTGTTCTTTCATTCCGCTCATAGGCATGAAGGAGCAAACAGATCACGGTCGATCGAGCTTGCATGAAAGAGTCAGCTCATTCATGTAACCAAAAGCCACGCGTTCACTCCATGAGTAAGTTCCTCTGCTGTATCACTGTATCTATTCCTTGTGTGTGCGTGTGTGTTGCAACGCACTGGAATCTCCACGCGTGAATCCGGTGGCTGCCATAGGTACAAGATAGTTTCAGTTTCGGTTTTTGACTTGACTGAACATGGTCTGCGGCTGTAAAAGCAACACAGCTGCGGTCTGCGGTCTCCTCACGAACTGCTATGGCAAGTGCTGTTGCAGGCACCCAGCCTAAATCTGGAATCTCGCGGTCCCGCAAATGAAAAGGGCTGTCCAGCTACTGCATTATCTGCACTTGATCTCAAAGCTCCAAAGCAGCAGAAGAGTCACTAGAAGCATAGTAGTCCCTCATCTACGGCAATAAGCACGGCCAAGCTTTGCTATACTACGCTCCTTCGTAGTACTACCGCTGTGCAAGATTTCCGTCGCCAGCCTATTGTCTGAGGCTGGAACTCGTAGCCAAGGCCCAATCCGACCAACACAGCCGATATCGTCAGAAGGAAGGTGTTCAGTCCCCTTAGTTGCGTTCATGGTGGGGGGCGCTCCGCAGGTCGCACAATTCAGGCATCCTCAGGGCCAAACTCGTAGTGGTCCGGACCACCCTTGGTCCCTGAAGGCCTGCCAGAATGCACACCCGGAACACTCGAAAAAAGCATGGCCGCACAGCGGGCATGGCAGGTGTTCTCGTGTGCCTCCCCGGGCCACCGGGGATGGTTTGAACAGAGGCCTGGGTGCTCACGGCTTCTGGGCCAGCGATGACGTCCTCCGTGCACGCGTTGCAACCAACATGCACGCGCACAGAAAAGCACCCGCTTTGCATGGCCTAAGACCCTGCATGAACAACATGTCTTCAGGATGATGAAACTCACAGGTTTTCTTGGCACAATCTGAGCCATCTCGGGTGTGAGATAACATGGTGATACTTTTTCCAGCTGACCAAGTTCCTTACCATGCACACGCCTTACCCAAACGCCCCAGAAGCATCACCCACCCATTGTGCTCAACCCGAAGCAACATATTCTATTCTGCTGCCAACATCCTGGGAGCATCTGGGAGCATGCTCTCCGAGCATGAGCGCCGTTCACTCATAGAAATATTATATATATATATATATATATATATATATATATATATATTATTATTATTATTATTAGTATTCTTATTATTTTTTATTCTTATTCTTCTTATTATTATTATGTATGCACTTTCCAAGATCCACTTCAAGATGACAATAACACTCGTTCGGCAAGAAGCTGCAAGATGTAGGGAGGCCCCATGTTTCTGGGGGTTCAGCGCGCCCCTGCTTGCCTTGAGAAAGAAGCAATTTGAAGCCAAGCGGCGAAAATATTTGAGCTAAATACATGCTGCTTGCCACCTAGTTTGCTTGCTTTCTGCATGTGCTTATCCACTGGGGTTTGCTTCTGTTCTGCCTTTCTACTTTCCTGCCGGATTGTTGTTTCTTCCTGTGCTCTTGCTTTCACTTCAGGTTCTCTGGCTTCTCGGCTCCCTGGCCTCTTGGCATTTTCCAGGTGGGCATGTTGGCCTTCTTGTGGAACAGGGAGGAGCGGGTATGAATATTGTGCACTGCTTGTCCAAGTAACGTTGCATCTCAGAACCACACCTACAAGCAAACAGCAGGAAAACAGACGCACTGCCCTCCTGGACACAGCCCTCCCCGACTCACTGCCCTCCCGACTCACCGCTCCCGGGACTCACCGACTCACCGCCTCGACGTTCTGCAGGCACTGCATCAGAGTTAGTTGGCAACATCCGACAAACCACTCCGCAAGTGTCCAGCTGAACTCAACAACGAGCAAGTGAACCTAGCACATCAATCACGGCACTGAAGGTCAATGTGGCCCCACATGTCCTGGTTCACCTCCGGGGGTGGCGGCTCTGGTGGAGTCGATGCACCCGGCTTCGCCTCTGCCGCTGCCCGGGCGTCAGGGGCAGGGCCTGGCGCGTTGCCCTGAACGCTCGGAGTGCTCGGAGCACTCGGAGACGAGCCGACTGCCTTCCTGAAGGCTCTCACTCAGTGGCAATGAAGCAAATGAAGCAAGTGGCAGAGTGTCAGTGAGGCAATGACGCAAGTCTGCACTTTCCGGTAAGGCTCGCACGCAGGGGCGGCTTCTTCAAAGGATGTCGGCTTTGGTAAAGAGACTGCTCGGTGGCTTTCTCGGAAGCAAAGGAAGTCATGTTCAGCAACCGTCTGGGCGAGCAAGCCGCGTGGCATGGCCTCGATTGCACACGAAAACTTGTGGCCAGTCACAACGCTAAGCCCTGCAAAGCCTCGTCGCAGCTGACACTCGAAATGCAGCGCCGAGGGCGCGCTCAACGTCTGGTCATCTAGTTTGCTCGAGCTTCGCCATTTGCGTAGGTTTGCACCTCTTTTTGCTATGCTGTCAAGTATGAGAGAAGCAGTGGTAAAGACATCACTAGTGAGCCTTTCGCGCAGCAACAATAATCAAAAAGGTCTGCCGGCAACTCTCGCGGTTTCCGTCAGACCGTGGGCTCAACAGCACCGCTCTGTTTGCGCGAGGGCCAAGAGCATGCGTACGGGTCTCGCACTATGAGCTATGGACTGACTGATATGCCAGCTTGTGGACACCTTTCGTTTGAAACGTGCCGGAGCACACCTGGTGTGTGCATGGTTCCGCCTGTGCCTTCTTGATCTAAAGTCTAGACTCAGCGCGCTGAAACGTGAACCTTTTGGTTATTCCGTCTAACATTCTGAATCCGGCTTGCCTGCGCAGCCAAGAGCACACGACTACCTGTCAACTCAGGATTGACGGCAGCCTTTTTCTTTCTGCGCTTCTTTCAGAACCTGCCGTGACACATTGACAGGTGGAGCCGCGCAACTTCAAAGCAATATCAGTGTCAGCAAAGCGAGCCGCAGCCTGAACGAGTTCAGGATTGTGAGTGCTCGCCAGGTCCTGCCCCTTGACTTTCGAGACCTCAACAGTATGCAGGCAGGCTACTCTGCACCTGGTGCCTCACCAATCGTCCGTCTGTGCATCCGACATCATACGCGGTCAATGACCTTGGCCGGCAGGTGTTGGCAGCCACTTTGCGCAATGATGCAATCAATCGACGAAACATCTCGCCAGGCAGCTTGTTGTTCTTGACCTCCGGCTCAGCACCATTCCTGACAGAAAAGATGCCGTCGAGACACATCCAACAATGAGTTGGAAGAACCTTTTCCCCATCAGCCACTTCACTAATCAAAGACTCCGAATATAAAATTTACACTACTACCCTACACCAACAACAAATACATTTAATACTCATAGGCCAGATCCGACCCGACAACACTGGTGTTTCCCACATGGTTTCGCTTCTGCTCCATATGCAGTTAAACACCGCTAACATCCTCAATAGGTAAACTAGTCTCTTTTGTCCGGCTTCCTTGAAAGTCCGACTTTACTCTCATACTACCCATCGTTTTAACGTATTTCTTCTTGAAATCATCTTCTTTCTTCGGATTTCATGAGCATAACAGCCAATACAACAATGGCACAAGGAACGAACCCCTAGCAAAGCGAGACAACAAACTCACAGACATCCACAAACGACGGACACAACATATCCAACAAATACACGAACAAATGAGAGCACAGCAACGTAAAGAAAAGTGCACATACCCTGGTGAAGCCCCACAACCAAACCAAATCTGGTTGGAATGAGATAAAAAAAGACACCTATATAATTTGCAAAGACTTGTCTGGCTATCTCATCAACGACGAGATGAATTGCCGAGACCCCACATGATCAGTCGAAGTGAATGACCGAGTGAGTGGGCCTGCTAGCGAGTGAGTCAAATGGCCCACAAATCTTTCTGCGGCCGACGAAGACATCATCGCCACTCTCTGTGAAGGGGTCTGAAATGGCGGGGAAAATTTTTGCCACCCTTAGGAAGACAGTGGCCCCAGGGCCCGGACACTCAGTGGGAACGAAATTTTGGGAAATCAAACAGGTGGTCACCCAACGAAAAGCTAAGACTCGGAACCGAACAAACAACTCCATCGACAAACTTTATCAGCGAGAAACCAACAGGTCTCGAACAACATGTCGAAAGCAATGCATGTGTCAGTGTTGTAGTGAGTCCTCGCTCAACCCACCACAAAAGCAATACTACAACGAGATTAACATGGAACTGTCTAAGGATCATAGATCGGTTTGTCTACTTTCAATACAACCCCCGCATACCCAGAAAGAAGATGTCCGTCCTGCCAGCGTGCAATCATGTTCGAAAGGTGTTCACACATGCATTCAACAACGTCACAGCTAGACGAAAGCACCAAAACATCAACCAGAAGATATTCGTGCGAGGGTCTGCGCGAAGCCTTACACTACCAGGTCGGATGGGTGGGATGTACATCTACGAGGGAACCTTTCCCCAACTTGAGATGACAGAAACACAGTTGGGATATGGGTGAGCTACACAGGTCTTGTTACAGGGAGGTAGTGGGGAGATGTAGGAATATAGGGGAGCATAGGGGCATTAGAGGAATTATCGTTCAACTGGGTGGCTGGTGGCATGACCCCAAGTCGGCAAGGGTCCCACTCACTCCGTTGAGCAGGTGCCCGGCCTGAGAAGAATCAATGCGCAGTCCAGGTTTCCAGCATACGTGGCCGCCTCAGAAACCATCTCAGAGTTGGGACGACAAGGACAGTAGGCTCAGCAGGTGCTCTCAACAGACATCCTTGTCGCTGAGCTGACATGTTCGAGATCCATGGCCCACGAAGTGGACACTTAAGCTGTGCACGTGGAGCGGAGTGTTGCCTTCCATGTCCTTCCATGTACCATACTTTGACTTTGGCTCGTGAGGATTCGCAAGTGCGACATTGGCACGGTGTCTGCACTGGGCTTTCTTTCCACTTGCCAAACACATAGATTCCAAATATATGTGCAGGACGGCAGACCGACCTGAGCATCCATGAGCTGCGGCGCAGTCTGAACGAACAACTGCGCCACCTACTTCGCAGCCAGCACCATCCGCACGCTCGAGCTGAACTGAACTCGCGCCCATCTCCGATCGGAATTCAGATGGCCTCCGTCTGCCCGGAACTACATGCCTCACAAGCACACAAGCAGCAACAACTCAAAAGAGACCGCCTCCCAACAAGCCACCCGCTGCGCAAACCGCTCAACGCAACAAGTTGGCAAGCTCAGCTTCGTGCGAGGTGGAGCCCACTTTCACCGTGGGAGGTCAAAGCCTCAGCCACAGCAAGTTGCATTCATCCGTCGAGTCGCACACAGTGACAAGCAGTCGGGCAGGCACACAAAAGTCTGCTTTCATCTCCATGAGCAACTGGACCTTCAAGCAGAGAACTCTGAAGGAAGGAAAAATAATTTTAACACACCACGTCGCACCGGCACTCGTGGGCCACTCTCGGGGGCAGACGCATCTTATGCAACCAGATGAACCTCAGAGTGGCGAAGTTTGGGTCTCATGATATTGCTGCCTCCCATTGTTGGCATTCTACTGGCTCAAGTCTCCTCTCAAGATTTCGCGCCCAGGTGGCCGAGGACAGATAAGGATGTGGCAAGCAAGGTGCATGGGAGACATTCCTTTCAAGTTGCGGACCTGATCGCGACAAGAACACATCGCACCCGCACATGCGAAGCACCCCTTGAGTCATCCGAGTCGAGCCATCAGCCTCGTGGTGGGCAGAGGCAGAGAGGAGGCACTCCAGGATCTGCCGCTTCACTGTGTCTCGGCCACCCTCCTGTCACAGGCCCCACTCTCCGTGCTATCGTCTGTCCAAGCAAGAACCTCGAGCCCTCGAATGATGGCATTTGCCACTTGGTGGGCAACCGAAATAAAACCGTAGCAAACGCGAACCACGGCCCGCCTTGGCCAACGCTAAATGCATCGCCCTGAGGGAACTAAGGAGCAGTCAGAATCACCACTGCAGGAGCAAGTCGCCAGAGAGCTACATGAAAAACATGCTTGAGGACGGGCAGCAAGCTAAGGAAAGCACGTGTTTGCCTGAACATCCAGCAAGTTCGGGTCAGCGCCAAAAAGGCAAAGAACCTGGAAACAGGCATACTGACAACCACAATTCAGGCGGCATGCCGACACGTTTGCTCTGCGATAGGAAGCTCGCCTCTACGAGTTCAGGAAGCTGATTCTCGCATGCAAAGTGGAGCGCAGACTTGCCCGCCAGGGTCTGGCAGTCGATGTTCGCTCCTGAGCTTTCAATGCAACAGCTGCCCATTCTGAGGGGCTCCGGAACTACTGAGGACGGCTCCATATTCTAGGAGAAGGTTAGCGATCCCTCGCCAATTGCTTTTTCTCAGGCACACCTTAAACCATCAGGGCTTTGGAAGCATTTGGCATTCAACAAACGTCACACAAGTCACACAGCAGGATCAACAGGGCAGCACCTTTAGAGCTTCACAGCCAATCCAGCAGCTTCTCGCGCAAGGCTGTAAGTTCTTGGCATAGTGCAGCGGTGCCGCTCCAATGTAATTCACCGTGTTGGGGTTGGCCTAGGGCGGCTCAACACTCCCCGGCTTCCTTGCCTAGTCTAGTGAGGTGCGTACTACAAATGTTCTGGGTCTCCCGGCCATGTGCTCCAAGAGGCACGACACCGTCGCAACTTCGTTCCTCGGCGCCTGTGCTCGAAACGGTAGGAGATTCTCTGCTTCCGACCTGGGGGGGGTGTTCTGCGAACGGTGCCTCCACGGCCACATGCAAAGGAGTGTTTCCTTCGATGTCAACCTTCAGTCAGCATCTCCTATGCACGACACACAGTTCTAAGCACACGCCCAGCGCACCTCATCCACTGATGCACCTGCACTGCAAGATGGCAACACCATGCAACACCTAGACTCCGATTACTAGATGTGTGCTGTCTGCTAGAACTGGCATGGCCTCCATTGAGGATCGCATGCTCAATGCCCGATCTGTCTCCCTGCACAAGTTTGCACTGCACCAAGAAGTACCAGGCTATGGCAGGAATTGCCTTGCGTTCCACTGGTTAGCAACTTGTCGATCAGTCAAGATGCTCTTTTGACGAAAACTGCCATATCGATATGGCGCTTTGGATGTTGCCGCTTCAAGTGAATTAGCGGCTGCAGGCTGCTAGAACAGCTTCTTGAAGTATTGATTGGCATTCAGTCTGCTGCTCAGCAGACGCAATGCAGTGAAGGATTAAACAGTAAATCCGTCACGTCAGACGCTACGCTTGCTCACCGATGTACTTTGTACAAAGTGGACGGCGCACAACCGATCTGTCATGGATCGTCATGGAAAATCATCATTGGTTCGCAAGGCCAATGTCACCAAAGGCCGGTTCTCTGCAGGGTCCTTAGCAGATGAACTTGTGAACAATTATTGAGCTGTGGCTGACATGCCTCTCAACTGCCGATGAGTGTCTTTTGAGCTCCCTCATAAGCTCCAAAGAAGATGAAGCCTCCGATTGTGATCCAACTAACGCGAGGCCCGATTCCCCTGAAGAGTCCTGGCACGAAGGTCAAAGAAGTACACGGAACAAGTACAGCCAGCCCTCAGTGCTCATCTGCATCCGCTGAGTGCTGCAAGGATTGCAGCCGACGTCCTTGGATACCTTCTTCTGCCGCGATGACTCTGACAGTCTGGATGGTGCCATCGTACTTTCGGGCCACCTAAACAAACATCTGACAGCATGGGTGACGAGGACAACGTGGAAGACACCACAGGCTTCCTCTGTGTGTGTGTGTGTGCGTGTGTGAGAAAGAGAATGGGTGGCCTTTGAGCCCAGCAAGGGAGCAACATAGATGTCGCCGACGCACTGAGTGCCCAGCACCCTCTTCCACCTTCTCTAACATGATACGGGTCTTGGCCACGTCCAGGGGCGTGGTGGTGCCTGAGCTGAGCATGAAGGACAACTGCCGCGCTTTCAAGCAGTACCGCCAGCATGGCATTGCGGTATGACTCGGCATGCCCTCATGTACAACCACGCAGTGGCAAAGAAGAAGTTGCAACCTTCAATCTCAAATCTGATACAAGGCAAACTACTCTTGCTATCTCTTGCTGCTTCGATTCCGGTCATTTAACTTTCCTGGCAGGCGACCACCAGCTATGCCACCGGCCAGCGAGCCGCAGGCCGCGCCTGATTTTGAGGCAACCGAGCTGCATGTGCAGTGGCTCTTTGGTGATCCTCATTTGCATGGCCTTGAATTGCAGTTGTCTCGCTGCCTTGTCGCTCAGCTATGATTTTCTTGAACCTCCACGGGAGCTTGACTTTCTCGCTGAGCAAATGCTTGCAGGCTGTAGCACGGTAGGCATTGCAGCCCATGGACCTCTCGTAAAGAGGAAACTGGATAAACGAGAAGGGGATTTCTCGCATGACCTTGGCGGAGAGCCGTCAATTGGGAGGCAGCACGGCTGAGCACTGCCCGGTACCACCAAGTCAGTTGTAAGGAAAAGCTGGGAGGGCCAACCATAGTCCCATAGCCTACGTAGAAGGCTCCAAGGCCTCCTGTCCTATAGATGGACGCAATGGCTTCCGTCATTCTCCTTAAAGCAGAATTTTCCAACATGTGTGACTCTGCGGTCATGTCCATGTCCGATGCGGCACTGGTCTGGTACGCACAAGCCGGATTCCACCCAGACTCGTGTACCTGCCGACCTGCATGTTCTGGGTGATGTTAGCCGTTGGCACCTAAGCTGCAATCTGGCAGCTGTGCTCCTCTTGTGTGAATTTTGGCCACCGCTCAAGTGTTTCGAGTTGTTTCCAATCCAAACGAGCTGGGTTTACAACCTAGGCGGTCTCGGGGCATCGGCCAGCCAACATGCGCTCGCCTAGACTCTAGACCAGTCCTTCTTCGGGGCAGGCCAATCGGACAACAGGGACACCCAGGGCCCAGGGCACCAAAGACAAGAGCACCATACAAGAGGATACGTGCAAAATCAAAGATACATGAGTAGAACATCGAACTCGAGCAAACCTAAAGACGGGGCCAAGAAGACTAGACACAGCGTTGGGCTCGAATGAAGACGCTACACTGTGCTCATGGCTGACTGCAGCAAAACTACCCTGACCAGACAAGCCATTGCCTCCCCGCAGGAGGACGCTCCTGCGTGCTGAGTCCAGTGTTCCTGCACACAGTTTGCCGCTTCTCATGCCGAACACACTGCGTCCGCCAAATCGCCAAGTAAGTCTCGTGTCAACACTGGGCTACTGGGACCTGATTCCCCGAGAAGTTCTTGGACACCTGCGGCACATCTTCACCATCAAACTTTCCGTCAGAAAACAACCCTCTTGACTGGGCAACTCTGCATGTCTACAGAGCCCTCTGCAACGAAACAAGTATTTGGCACGCAGCTCAGTATTTGCAAGCTGGCCTGTGTAAACAAAGCCTGGTAGCAGTGTCAGGAGCTGAGAAGGATGGCCTGGCCTTTTTCATGGTCTCGTACGTCGAAAAGAACATGGCCGCACCGGGCGCGGAGCCAATTGCAGCTGAGAGAATACCTTTGTAGGCTCCACGGAAGCCTCCTGGCAAGCTCACAAAGCTCAAAGCGAAGTCCTGACAATGTCCTACATGCGCAGCCAGGCCTGAAGCCCAGAATCCCTTTTCGGATTGCAGCCGCGTCCGGAAGGTGTCAAGCGGGTGCAAAGCACAGTCCACGGTCGTACCAGCTATTCCTCCGGCAATCAATGCCTCGGATGTTGACAACTTCACGGTTGAAGAGCAAGGTCTGACATAGCACTGCCGGGCCAGGTTGCAAGCGTGAAGGGAACACCATCATCTTCCGCCATGCTGCAGTCACAGTGGCCAAAACTACGGCACGACCGGCGTGAGCCCCAAAACTCAGCAGTTGTGCGAGACAAATGGCAGCGGACACATTCGAAGACTGCATGCACCTGCAATGAACATGGGCTGGATCCTAGCCTTTCCCCCAAACCCCAAGCCCATTCAAAGCTGCAGCACCTGCCTTTCTGCACAGAGGAATGAGCACCAGCCGGCTTGCAGTCGCCGGACGCGGTGGCGCGATCACGGGCGCCTTAGATTCTCCATCACCGTGCTTCAGCACGGATTTTAAAGAAGCTGCCCGGCCCGACCCAAGAAGTTGTAAGTGCCCGGCAGGTGCAAAGCCGTGCTCAGCAAATGTAGCTTCCTGTTTATTGGCGCCAGACATGGTCGGACTGGTCGCAACTCGCCAGGTGGCGGCACCAACAACCATGGCTTTAAAGCAGAATTCAGGTCTTGCATTCTGCGTGCTTGAATAGCCTCGTCAGGGTGAGCCGTGTGCTTTGAAAAGAACCTCAGCTCGAGTTCATCTACGACTACTGACTACTTAGACTCGACTGCTGCCCTTGTTGCCCAGCTCGTTGTCCATTTTTTTTGAGGAGGGACTGCAGTGCGATTTGCCCTCACAAGCGCCCGGCGAAGCCTCTGACCGAGCACTACTGGCTGACACCAGAAGCAAGCTGCACGTGTCGCAGCCACACTACCGGCACAACTTGAAACGTGACCACCTTCTGATTGCTTTGGTATATCTGACGACTGCACTCATAAAGCTCAGTTTCACGACTTATACACTCTTCTTCACTGATGAGGAACTGAAAGGAAAGCCAGCATCCCACCATTTAAAGGTACTTAACGCAAATCTCTACTGCATCACTTCAAGCACCACCAGCTCGTTGTCAATAAAACGAAAAACTTGTTAGCCGAGCAGCTCTGACCCGGCGCAGTCCTCTGGTGGCGGTGGAGGTGGGGGCGGAGGCGGCGGCTCCATTGTGCCTTCTTTAAGGGGCTCATACTAACTCATACATACTCATACTACATCTTCTGTCACTCCAATGGCTCTTTCCCGCACGTCGCTCAGTGCCCGGCCCGTCGTTCCACCGTCGGCTCATGTCATGTCGTGAGCCGAAACAGCTTCACGAGGCCACCGGATGGAGCACACGCAGTCATAGATTGCGAGAAACTTCTCATACGGCACAGCACAACACGGCACAGTGCAGAATATTCGTTGCATTACCTTACATTACCTTAAATACAAACATGCCTACATGAGTCAAAACTTTATCGGGCTTATGCCTGCACATGAAAAGGGAAAAGGCTGCACCCTAGGGCCTAGGGCATTAAACTGTGCAGGCAGAAGGCCGCCAACTGCTTTTAGTTCACAAACTTTGTGGTCCAAGATGTGCACAAATGGTTTCACTGTTAGAGGACGATGGGCCAGCAGCATCGCTTCATACAGTACTGAATGTCAAGCAAACATGTTCCCGAAATACTTCTGCAGCCTGCAGTATTCACCACACATGCACGCTTAACTGGTTGGTGTGCGAAGATGACGTAAGTTTACAGGGGCATGCCGCACACAAATCTGTCCAAGCAATTCAGGACGCACGTTGGTGGAACCAGATGCAGGAAACGCCAAGAAGTCAGCGGGCATCACATTCAGCGGAACATGCACTCGAGCTTGGCAGCATTGACTTCAACTAGAACGAACAGTTGCAATTTGCAACGTCTGTGTTGCACAGGCTTTGCCTCGTCGAGTTCTTGCGGCTCACATCAGCACACAGTCGCTGACCGACATGTGTACTTCACGCACCCTGCATGTGGAGGTTTAGGTGGGCCGTGGCTCAGGTCGGGTCAGAGACCTTGCGTGTGGTCGTTGGTGAAGAATGGACCTGGCATTGAAGCACGAATGCAGCACACAGAAGCTAGCCTCCTCCCTCCTGCGCTCATGTACTAAGCCCTCAGTTGTTGAAGGCTTTTCTTCTCCTTCTTCTGCTTCTGTTTCTTCTTCTTCTGCTTCTTCTCCTACTTCTTCTTCTTCTTCTTCTTTGGCTGATTTCTTCCTATTTTCCAATGAGCATCACGCCGGCGGCTTAATTGACATGCCTACCCTGCTTAGAGGGCAGCGAGAAAGTCAAGACGTCAGACAGCCCATTGGCTGTCCAGAGCACGTGTGCACTCGCCCAAGAAATGTTGGCCTGGAGACGGCCGAGGCGATGGTCGCGAAAGATGAGAGACATTTTGAGATACTGTACATCCTGTCCAGAAAGCCAATTGGCCTGGCTATCGACGCCATGTTTCCAACTAACACTGGACCAAGGCATCTCGAGAGTCGTCGGGAATATATTCGAAAACATCTAGCCGGATGTCCACCTCGTTCAACCCGAGCGGAATCAAGGAAATGAGTCGAGCGATGGTTTCGTCGGACATTTGCTTCAAGTTGCTGTGGCAGCGATTCTCAATATGGTTCCGCAGATCATCATACGACGCAGGCCGAACAATCCTCAGTACTCTTGTCGGCTTTGAGGCCGATGTTGCACCACCATCCTTCTCAAACCCAACCGAGAAATAGAGCCGATTGAACTCCTTCAAGTCATGCACTGCGAAGACTGCGATGCATCAACTTATATCGACACGTACACTCTGACGCCCTGGCATCACTCAATAGGTCCTCATTGCCAAAGAGCATGGAGGTCCGGGAGAAGCCTTGGGAATGACGTTCCGGAAACTGATATCAGAATTGGCAGAGGCTTCACTCTAGAACTACGCACGACGTTTGCGGAACTATTGCGTCCAGAGGGCTAAACCACATGGCCCGACCATTGGGGCCAAGCACTCGAGTAAGCTCCTCAACAGGAGCATATGGAAAACGAAGGGTGTCCGTGAAAACAGCAGCTCTGCCAAACCTTGGAACCATTAAGAACCCTTCAACCCTTCCTTGTCGAGACTGGGTCTGTCCATGAAGTGCACAGCAAAAGTTGCGACCACAAGGTCCAGACTCTGATCTGGCTGGTGGCGCAGGAACTCGACGCCGTCGCTTTTCACGATCCTCAGGTTATGGAACATGTGTCCGCAGTCCGCAGCATGCTCAAAACTGAAGATCTTCCGTCTACTGCGTTGAACTCACGTGTCACGTACAGGCACGGAGCCGCAGAGCAACTTACAAAACAGACGCTGCAGATGCCAAAACCTTGGAAGCGATGGCCTGGTGAGTTCCGCCGCACTGCGATCTCATGTGGTACACTATAACAAGGGCGTGCGAGCATTGCGTGAATCAAACATGTATTTGCCCGTGCCCAAAGGGCCTTACATTTCCTCTTTGTATAGGGGCCTTGGAGTGAACAATAAAAACAATCAAGTAATAATAGTAGTCACTTTGTTCTGTACAAGTCAATTCACATTATAGGGTCTTTAAGCATGATTCCGCCCAAAGGCCCAAACAATTAATAGTGTCAGATTCAGAGTCTTTGGAGCTCCGCTATTATGTACTGTATATGCAGTGTTGATCGGCTTGCAGACTGTCAGCACATGCTCAGGTGTCCATCTGCATCGGCAGGAGAACTGGCGCCCAACATGTTCTGAACATGTCAGTCCTAGATGGCATGTGGATGTTGAGGGGTGGTAGAGGTCGGTTGAAATGTTGAAGCAGAATGCCTTTTGGGTCGGCGCGGGGTGACGGGCATGTTTGGTGCTGTGCTGTTCCAGTGCAGGACAGTCAGAGCGTCAAGTGCGAGAATTGAGGAAGTCTTCTGGCTCTTACTCGCCACTCTCTTGCTCGCTTCCAGGCGGCCGGAAGCAGGGGTGGTTTGCGACAGTTATTGAAGTATTTGTGAGTGTGTGAACTAGGGTGTCCTTTGCAGATGGGTACTACTATGTGACCGTGTCACATCGTACTTCTTGTCTCTGTATCCATCAGGCAAGTGGAGCGATGGCAAAAGAGGGCCAGCTCTGCCTTTCCGTCCATACAATCGTCCGATTCGCGACACTATCCAATCAAGCGTCATGTGGGAGCAGTTGTCCGGCGGAAATGGATCCTGAGCAGAATGATACTTGATCACTCGTAAGCCCACGGCAATCCCGCCGAGGTGCAACGTTGATCATGGTCTGCGCCTCGGAATGCAGGAGGCATCATGAAGCTCTGCACGGAAATCGCATGTGCCCATGAAAGCTTCGGCGAGGTTCTACAGTGTGGGGAAACCCAGCAGGTGCCTGCAAGAGCTTCCCCAGCGTGCCGTCGCCAGCTCCAAGGTCGGCGACAACTTTCCCGCTTGAGTACGGAAGCAAATGGTCTGCGATCCGGTGCCATATGCCTATCAGCATGTTGGCTTCTGTGAGGGGATCTACACATTCGCTGATCCACTGATTCATAGGTGCCAAGACACTTGGGTGGTCTGAGACATTGTACCTCATGGCATCACCGACAGAACATGCACTCAAAGACTTTCCTCTGGATCATTTTTGCTTCTGGCTGAGATGCTCAATGGCACCAACTCTAGCTTTCGTGTACTGCGCGTCTCGCGAGCTTTTTAGCGATAATCTGTACATTCCCTGTCGCATGATGGTTATCTTCACTTTCTGTTTACGCCGGTGAGTCTGAGGCGCACTCACTGTTGTTGCCAATGTATGTCAGGCTCAGCGCTCGACAAATTCGGGTCAAGCTCCGTCGCATTGTACTCTTGATGCGTCTACTTGTAGGTACTGACTGTGGACAGCTGTTTCAGGGCTCTTGCTTGCGCAGGCCAGTGCCTGGGAGCTTCACTTGTCGCGCAATCAAGGCGCAAACAGAACAAACACACAATATGGTCTCAAGCATCCTTGACTCCCAAACGTCTAGACGGGCAGGATGCTTTGCATGAGCCTCCGCTGTTGTAGAGTCCCAATCCAGAGCTCTTCGGAAAACCACAGCCTCATGCAAGTCGGGACTTCCAGGTTTCGCTATCTCCACCATCGTTGTCAGGCGCACCTGCCGATCTTGTCGCATATGGCATACATAAACATTCGAAGGTATTCAGCAAAAAAATGTTCCGAGCTCGGCACCCTGCCAACACTTACAGCAGGCAGATGGGGTAGCCCCCTACTCGGACAAATCCTCCGCGCCAGAGCCCTCATATGAACAGCTCTACGATGTGTCTCTACGATGTGAGCCGAGGCGTTCAACAGATGGAACTTCACAAGTGGATACAAGTGGGTCTGCACAAAACACGAGCTCTCACACAAGTAAACATGCAGGCAGCACCTAGGCAGCTCCAGGAACCTCTATCCGGTCTCCATCAGGCGAAGCTCTCCTGAAGGGCCTGGCAGGTTTGGTTCCCTTGGGCGATGTGCGATGTGTAGCTCAGCCAGCCTATGTGGCAAAGGGGCGTCGTGTGGTGCCATTCACGCCTGCACGGGTGAGCAGCTCAGTTCCACTATTGCAGAACTTTGCGTAACTTCGCATAGTTCTTTTGCGAGATTTGCAAATTCATCTGTGGCCTCTGCCTAGGGTTCCACGTGTGTCGACTTAACAGGCCGCCCAAGAAAATGTTGGAATGTTGCAACCTGAGGATGTCTCAGATGCCGGAGATTGGTGTGCTGAGGACAAACCACTGGGGGTGTGACAAAGACCGCCAGCATGCTTTGACCAGCGGAAGATACTCCACCCAAACCTCTTGCAACGGTGGCTCGCGCAGCCGTCCAAAGCCTGCTGCCTTGCAAATCTGAGTTCGATGCTTTGGATGCCACGATGCCGAAGTTTCCTTCTGCGGGCTTCCTGTCGCTGAAAAGCACCTGTTGTGGAAGCTTGACCTGGCAGAGGAGCTCTTGAGTTGCTCGTGAGCTGCTCGTGAGTTGCTCTCTATTCTTCGCTATCGGAGCCGTGCTTTGTACCGTGCCTGAGCACCCTTGACATCTAGCCGCGTCGTTCCCAGGCTCACCACCTCCCCATGCTAAGGTCGCACCCGCATGTGAAGTCTTGCAGAAGTGCGGGCGTCGAACTCAACCCATCCCACCTGGATGGTATCACGAAGAGACTTGGGGAGATAGTGAGCGTCAGGTAAATGCAACCTCGGTCTGCAGGCATTGGCGTCACTCGTCACACACATCGCGACATTGCGCCCGGGTGGTGTGCTGGCACCAGACATCTACTCTGGCATCTCCAACAGCCTCGAGCAACGTACAGAAGGTCGTCGATTCTTTCGGGAACTTCCAAATTTTCGCAAGAAATTTAGGCGCAGGCTAGCTTGTTCACGACAAGCTTGGACGAAGCACCCGGAGGTTGTGGATTGCTCAAATGTAGAGCACCCTGCCCCAGATTGAGGACATTTGAGAGCAGGTAGCAAGTTAAGAGGCTCGTCCGGAACGAGGCCTTTGCCCTGATTAGGACCTGGTCAAAAGTCAGACCGCCGGTTCCCACCGTCAGGTTCCGCCTGGCATTCGCTCAATTCTTGCCCGACCACATTATGACCAACTCCTCTCCGATAGTCCGATAGCCACCTGAGGAAACGTACTTGATCCATCAAGGCACCCGTCACTGAGACCTGCGATGTGGTACTTTCCATGACTGTCTTCCTGCCCAGATCTTCACCGGTGATCACAGGAGCAGAGCACACCTCCAAGGGACCAAACGCGAGCTTCACCTTGCAAGTTCGATGCTTGTAGTTTCAGAATGTTTCAGATTCAGGTTGCCCCCAAGCGTCGCAGCACCGGCCTCGCGCAGGTGCACGTCCAGTTCACGCACGTCATCCCTCCGAGTATGCCTCGCTTCTGGCTGCAGAAAGGACTCTGAACGCTCGGCATGAAGATCGCACGGACATGATCGCGTTCCACAAACCTCCTCGTCGTAAGACTTAGGAGAAAAGACCGAGAGCTGCGGCGTGCGAAGTGCAGGCTGCGAAGTGCTTTTGAGCACCACGTCTCGTCTGGGATATTGCATGTCCACCTTCAGCGGAACAAAAAGCCCCAAACCTCAGAGAAAACATGTGCTTACACGTCGTCAGATTGGCCTAGGAGCCATCCCCTTCTGGCCCGGCATGGTTCACACATGGTTCATGGCCGAACTCACTCGCATCGTCATGCCTGGATATCCCAGATCTGAAAGTCCACGTCCCGGCACCTGTCGGGCCTTGTTCATGCAAGGGCTTGCAAGACAACACCCACTTGCCCATGACTTGAGGAAGCGCTTCATGCAAGGGCTTGCATGACAGCACCCACTTGCCCATGATTGCCCATGACTTGAGGAAGCAACGTCTGCCCAATGCTGACTTGCACGCCGTTCAAGTTGATCGTGAAGACCTGACCAGGGAGCTTCAGCTTGGGGCCTGAAATCACACCACACCATCCTCTGCTATCTATCTTTTGGTATGCCATGTAGGCCAGGTGGAAAGCTACCCTAGGTGGCTGTACTCTCTGGAACAGATGGAGGTGGCAGTACATGAAGCGGGCTTTTGCTCCTCCAGCACGTCCAAGCTCCGATGATGTAGGGAACAGGCTGTACACTGCGTCGGTGCCGCACAGTCTGCCGTTCAGAAATTCCCGCGTGTATAAGAAGCCTTCAGCTTGCTCATGCTGCTTCCAAGCTGCGTCCGATCGCTTGGACGGGCTGGAAATAGTCGCTCGAGTCCGTGTCTACCCAAACTCATCCAACATGCTGTCAGCAGCCTGGCTCAAAGCATTCGATGCTTCGCGCTTCTCCTTTCGCTGGGCCTGCCACAAGCATAGCCTAGTAACGCATAGAGATTCAAACATGCTCTTACGTACCGCCAGGCTCGGCACTGTACTCCTGCCTCGTTAATTCGTTCATCGACAGGGCGTTGGCCCTCCGAGAAGCTGGAGGACTGGTACTGATCGCGATTATGGTGATGATTGCCACCGAGTTCCTACACCTGTGTATATTTGCCGTCGGGGTTCCCTGACTTGCACACTAGAAAAGTTACCGAAAACTTTGGCAAGAACAATCTCTCCTGTCTGTGTGTCCGCAAAATGGTCGGTCAAGAGATCCTAACTACGTTAGTTCTACGTTAGCGGACGTGCTGCCTGCAACAGCACGAACTTTTCAGCCCCCTGCACCTTGACATCGCTGGCCCTTGGCTTCTTGACCTTGTTCAAGGCCTTGGCAAACGTCTCCTTCTTTCTCTCAACGATCATCTTTGCTCGTTGGTGAAGAGGGACTTTGTTCACCTCGTATTTCTGTGCTTTGTCGTGGGTTGCATGTGCCTGGTAGTCTCGCACCGCATTGAACAAGCGGACCACACCTTGCGTGGCATACTTACGAAGCTGCACTTCGAAGTTCTTTTGCGCGATGTCTGGAAGGGAGTGGCCTTTGTCCTTCACTGCCCGGTTCTCCGCAGCATGCAGCCGTTTGGCTTTTGACTCCTCTTTGCTTTCTTTGAGCTTCCTCTCTATCTCCGTCTCTGCCAGAACCGGCGAACTGGATTGCGGAAGCTCTCTGCTCAGGATATTGGCAAATGCTGTGCAAAAGCCTTTCCAACCAGCCTCCTCAATTTTTGAACCAGCTTGACCGGCATCCGCGCCAGCAGCAACTGGCACATCATTTTCCTGTTTCTGACCATGGAAGGTCTTGGAAACATCGGCTCTGCGAGCTTTGGACTTTGCCTGTTTCTTCTTGAAGCGCCCAATGCCATGCATGGTAGGGCAGCCTACACTCGCACCACAGCTAGGGCTCAAGAAGCAGACAACCCAAAAGGCCGCGGCAGCACACCTGCCCTCATCTTCCGAGGGCTTAAAAATGGCACTCTATGGCATATTGCATGCGCAGCTACGGGAGCAAACTGCGAAGCATCATCGGGCAAAGAAACAAGTCTGGGGCCTCATGTCGACGTCGGGGCTCGGACGATGCCTGCACTATGCTTTGTCGAAGCGCTTTTTCCGCATGGAGATACGCGAACTGAGCCGCAAACCAACGCAGCCGCGGTGTCCCAAACCTGAATCTGAGGTCAAGTCGGCATTGTTACAAGCACGGGATGTTTCGATGCATCATGACGCCTGGTCGGCTTTGGACGCTCTCAAGGTGTCCTTTTTCACCCCCGCACAGCCGGACGAACCACACTGCAGGGCTCTTCCAAAACGACTAGGGCCGAAAAAGCTCAACTTCAAGTTGTTCTTGCCCCTTCAATGTTTTGGGTTTTCTTGGTCTACCTCCTCCGGTCCACTTGCTGAGTGAATGAAAGGATCGCATGGTTTCACTTCGTGTTTAAACTAGTTTGCTCGTCGCCGGCGTGGTGCTTTGTGCTCAGCCTCTTTTTTTTTTTTTGGGGGGGGGGGGAGGGGGGGGGTTGTTGTTGGTTGCGGTTTTGTTGTGTGGGTGCGCTGATTCGCCGCCTTTATCACGCTTCCCTGTCTCAGTCTCAGTGCTCGAATGTGCCAAGAACTTCATGTGTGGCCCATGAAGCTGGCATTTTGTAGCAACAAAGAATCAAAGACTCAAAACCAAGGCCAAGGCAGATGAAGGCGACAGGCTTGCAGATGGCCCTACCGAGGACAAAATTCCTCTAGAATCTGTTGCAGTGACTCGTTGGCTCGTTGGCTCGAGTACTGCATCCCAACAAATGCAATGCTTCCAAGCAGACGTCAAGATTTCCTTGAGCCAGCAGACTGGCATGTCCCGGCCTTCCACAACCAGACCCACCTCGGCTGAGCCAGGAACTACATGGCCCATGTTGTCGGCAGCCGCTTTTGCAATGGCATGCCAGGGCAAGGTATCGGACACGGAGCGTGTCGATCTTTAGCTCACCCGTGAACCTGAGCCAAAGCTGAGCCGCATGGCGCCGCATCGCGCTGCAAGATGATTGAGAAACTTTGATGGCACACTGCCACAACCTGGCAGCCTGAAGTCTGAGCGCGCTAACGTTCTGAGGATGGTTGCATCGTCGTTCTCCGCTTCCTCCCCGCCGCTTTCCTTCCACATCACGAGTCCGAGAACGAGTCCGGCCGGGCATTGGAGGAATATGCATGAAGGTGCCCCGTGCGCCTCGAGCTGGCGCGGAACTGAGGCCTGCAGCGAAAGGGCCCAACAGCTCAAAGATCAAGAAGTGAAGCAAGGCCGCATTTACGGCATCTATGGCCAATGCAAAAGCCGGCTTGTCAGGCATGACAGTGACCTGGCAACGGGTGCACCCAATCAAACCAGACAAAACAACTCAAGTGTCACGTCTTGTCAAATCGCGACGTAAGAGGAGCCAGGAACACCACGGCCACACGTTCGTGTAAAGCCACAACCACCGCAGCATTCACCTCGCACATCTCAGAACACAACGGCTCGCGAATCCTCAAAGCAGCACAGCGCCGCTGAAAGCCGCATCATGTTTCAAATCCCCATCATCTGGCCGCCAAGCCGACGCTTTGCGACATAGGAGCTGAAAAATCACTCAAATAAGAAAACAGATGACATAGCATAAGCCAACTTTTGATGATGTATGAAGAAGTTGATGGCCCTCAGCGCTATAAAGCCTCAATCAACCCTTCCTCGAATGTACACGGGCAAGAACGGAAACACACCTAATAGCCTTAGCCACCACCGCCAACCCCCACTGCTGCTACCCGAATCGGGACCGACCCGACCTTCCAAAAGAGGACATAAACGAACACATTCGATGGTACTAAGATGGTACACTAAACAAAACTAAATCGCGAGGTAACAGCTGCAAAGGCCCCAGCCCGCAGGGTTGACTTTGTCCTTCCAGAGACGCTCACAAGTGAAAACGGAAACTGACACATCCGTCCTCTTTTGCGCGGCAGGTGCTGCATGTGCCTGAGTGGCAAGAACGAAACATCCTTGCAGAGTCGCAGTCGTCTGAGCAGTCCACGCCGGAAGCGCGGCCAGACCTGAAATGTTGCTCAGACCCAAACTGCGCAAGACATGTCGAACGGCTGAGGCTTCAACCACCGTGGCACTTTTCGTACGCCGCTGCGGTTCAGATCGACGAACACGGTGGCCTCAGGCTACACACACATGTGAGGATGAAATCAAGTATTGCCGCTTTGTCACGAAGCGCCACGCACGCGCTTAGCTCATCGAGCTCAGGCGCAACATGGCGCAACACTGGCAAAGCTTCCAGAACAGTCACTGGGCATTCCTGTGAACCAACAGACTCAAGGCGACCAGGGCCCTGACACGTTCATCAGCATCTGATGCACGCTGGACAGTCAAGCGCAGCCTCTCGATCAAGCGAACTATGACTATGATACGCAGAGCCGAATCTTGGCACAGAGCCTCGGGACATTGCCAGATGGTGGACCTCAGGCACCGATACACGCATGTGCATTACCAGGTACATAGTGACACGTATATACATAAAGATGATATACATATGTGTCTATATATATATATATACACTTATTTCTTTATGCATTTACGCATATATTCATATATACATATACATGTGTATATATACATTGTTTCAGTGAGGTATTCAAGATTTAGTGTTGTGTGCTTCTATCTCTATGTCCCGATTCATTGACAATTGAGCAGAATGGCTCCCACATCGTGTCGCCGTAGGGTATGGATTCTCGAAGCAAACAACTTTTGTACTTTTGTTATATACATATATCTTACATACATACGTACATGGCATACACACTTATTTAGAACTACTGGTAGCTGGACACACAGTTCTGCCCTGGCAAGCCCTTCTAATTATTCCTGCTCGTCCCGCGTGCAGTGCATGCAACGAACGCCTCTGCCCCCGATCGGCAACTGCTCGCCAAAGGCCTTGGCTTTCACCGAACTTCTGGAAGGGTCGGCTTCATGTCCAATATATATATATATGTATATTACATATTAGTATTACATATACTTCCTGAGTGCCCTGCCACACCGAAGGTGTATGCTGGATCCTCGTGAAAGGCTGAAAATTCACATCCGAAAACCTGGCTCATTCCTCATGCAGATGCCTCGCCAACACCTTCCATATTGGCAATCAGCTGGACCTCTTAAGTCGCACACCGCCACGCGAGGCTGACATCAAAAATAAGTCCCTGATGCTTGGGCACTTGCATCAGGATGCTTGTTCACAAGCGTGTGGCACCAGCCGCTGTCTTTGATGGTGACCTCATCGGGCTAAACTCCAGGCAGTTTCATTCAATTTGAAGCCGAAGCACAGCCTAAACATAGCAAAGTTGGAATCAGCCCTTTTCTTCACCGCCCTGCACGAGTGCACAAACTGAGCAAAGGATGACCAACAATGCCTGCCGCTCTGCGTGCAGGCTGCGATCATGATCGACAAAGACCGGCGCCAACCTTGGATTACCCACAAAGAACTCCTCAACCCCCTGATCGCCTTCAGTTCTGTGCCCCAGGGTGCGCTGTCTGCCCGAGAGTAATGCGAGTAATCCCATGTCATTTCTTTCAGTTTCTGCCACGTCCGGTATCCAGATCGCATGGGCTTCCGAAGCCGTCACCAACCGGGCAGAGGCCACCCTCGGGGTGCTCATGGTGCTCCCACGCTGACAGCTTCGTCGCGTTTCCCACCAGAGATGGGGCAGCCAGAATGCGTTGGCAGGGGCCAAGCCGAGTTGCGACAAAGCCGTGTGCGTGAAATGACAGCCCAAGCTGTACACTTCTAACTCTGCCTGTGTCTGGTCCAGCCTAGATATAAGCAGGACAGACAGGAGGGACCTGAGTGGCGCAAACATGAACCGGCGAATCTTCTGGCAGGCGCTGATGTGCAGCTTGTCGTTGTCCAACAGCTGGTCCATGCAAGCCACGGCTTGGCTTCGGGACTCACGTCCAACGGTCTTGATCAGCTCGATCAGCTCGTCCAGCAGAGCCACTGTCTGAATCCAGCAACCAGACTCTTCAAAAATCTCCAGAAGTCTCGCCGAGGTGATGGCATCTTTTTGGCCCTGCAGGCGTGAAGTCATGGACACAGCACGCGCCCAAGCCTGCACGCTGAAGCTCTGCACGCTGCTCGTGAAGCTTGCGAGTGCAGAATTGACGGAAGTGAGGTCCGGCTCTAGCATGTCGTGCCTTAAGTGAGCCAGCTGGCCAAGCACAACATGCCAGTGCAATGATTTTGAAGTCGCATCGATGAGAGAGTTAATGGTGGCGAGGGACATACTGCTTTCTTCTTGGTACCTTTGCAAAAGAGATGTACAGAACAGCCACTGCGCTCCCGTGGAACACGACGCCACTGCTGCGCCCAACGTGACCCTGTCAAGCTTCCCAGCCCAGGAGGTCAGGAAGTGCAAGGAGCTGTGCCAGAAGTCTGCACGGTCGCAAAGGCTCAGAACTACAGACACACATGCGGTGTCCAGCCTAACACCATCCTGTTGCGCGCGCCTGCATAGCTCCAAACCCTGCTCCCGTCGACCGGCCGCGTGCAAGCACGCCATGGCATTTGCCAAAACTTCAGACCTCACCAGCTCGCGCCTGCACAAGTCTGAGAACAGTACTGTGGCCACGCTCCAATTCTGAGATTTCCTCAAGCTTTGGAACACTGCTGCAGACAAGGATAAGTAGGACGTAGAAGACAAGGTATTCGCAGTGGGCATGTCTGGCAGCTCTTGCACACCTTGCTGCCAGCCGTGGGAGGGAAGGGCGCTGACCAGGGAAGCAACATTGCCCAAGTCTGGTCTCAAAGCACTTCGCACAGCAGCTCGCAAAACCAGCGCTGCCTCCTTCCACTGGTCAGTCAAGCCCCGCAATGCAGAGCTGCATGCTGCTACATCAAGCCCTCGGTGATTGCCATGGCAAGTGAGCAAGACCAACAGCTCTGCCCACTGGCGTGCCGCAGATGCTGCTTCCACAGTTGCACCGAAGGTTACCACATCTGCCCTCAGAGTTGACCTTCTGGCAACCCTGAAAGTCCGCAACGCCGCTGTCCATTTGCTCGTGGGCGCCAAGCAGCCGAGCACTGCGTTCCAAGACACTATATCAGCCCTGAGGCCAGAAGTGGCAAGGCAGTCTGAAAGGTCCAAGGCTTGCTTCCAACAGGAAGCTCTTGAACAGGCGCTTATGGTCGCAGAGCAGGCTGCCAGCTCCTTTTGGAAGCTGAAGAGCATGCCAACTGCCCGGCGCCAGAGCGTGTTCTGCCCACATGCGCTGACGAGGGAACTCAAGGGCGTGGCTCGTTCAGCAAACCTCCGCAACCTCAGGAGCTGGAGCAACCTGACACATCCTTGCCAAGTTCCACTTTGAGAAAGGGCGCCAGCGAGGATTTTGAAAGACACGCGGTCTGCTGACGAGGATGACACGGCCACAAGGTGCAACGAAGAAGGCCACTTCCGCTGCAGGGTTGCAGACAAGTGCGCGTTGGACACCTCCGTGCTTGGCTGCATTCCACGATGCTGGCAGAGGTCCACAAGTATGTCCGTCGCTAGAGGCCAATTGCCCCTGCACCCTCTCAAAAGTCCTGTAAGAGTGAAGCAATCCAGTTGCAGAGCTCTGCCCTGAGCAAAAGTGCTGACAAGCGCTATCCCGACCCTCCACGACTTGCCTTTACTTGCTCCAATGCAGGTGTTGAGGCTGATGGTGTCCGGCTGTGTTCCAGCTGTGCATAACCAAGTCAATAAAGACAACGCTGCCGTCCAAGCCAGACCTTTCTGGCATGCTGACATCCCTGCATTGCAAGGAACTGCGCCTACTTGCAACTGTGCTCTTCGGCTCTGACACAATAGGCGTACAGCCTCACGCCAGAGGCTTCGTGCAGAGCATGCACTTATCGCCGATGTTAGCTGCCAAGGGTCTCGCACCTGGTCTGTCGGCGAAGCTACCACTGCTCTGGCGTCTGCCTTTGCTCCTGATGACTTCTGCAGGGCGGCTAGACGTAAGCCTGTTTCGGCCTTCATCAGGGGCTGGAAATGAGGTGCAGTTTCGAAATGCTGTCCTGTACCGGCCGCTCCCAACCCAGCCGTGTGCTGACCATCTGTTGCTGCACGTATCGGCCATCACAGGCCGTTGCTGGCACAAGCACCCTGAACACGATGTCCAGGCCAATCTCGCACCACTACATTGCGACATTGCGCGTGCAGCACGGGATAGGAGCCCACAGACTCTTGCGGCAAGTGGCCAGAAGCACCCTTAAGATTTGGAACGCGTCGATACAAGAACTGCACTGCATAAGCAAGCATCACGCAGCCCTTGAGCTTCCCACTGCCCAGCTGGCCGCATCAAAGTCGATGCAAACACAGACTAGGAAGCGAGACCTGCACACTGCTCAAACACCTGCACTGCACACTTGACATACCCCTGGTGCGAGAGCTGCTGTGATGCTCAAGGCCGTCGTACAGAGATTTTAAAAAGGTGACTCTGCCCCGCAGGCCGACCCCTACTGCACCGCGCACCGAGAGTCCGACGACTGTGCTTGTGCCTTCAACGTGACAGGGTAAGCACCTCCGAAACGAAGCATTCGCAATGCATTCGTAGGCAACTTCGTGTTGAACGCGGGTAGAGCAAATTAAGCTAATAAGGCACGGTGAGGCAGCTGCCTATTCTGGACTCTTTCAGCTCGAAGGGCTGGGACCTGCAGGCAATGGATCTGCACTGAGCACGCTGATGGGAAAGCTCAAGCTTCAGGCCAGGAGGTTCGAGCTTCCTTTCCAGCATCCTGAAACCTCACTGCCACCTGCTCACGCATGCTCGCGATGGCTGGCAAAAAAGGCATGAGTCGAGGCAAAGCCGCCTGCAGGAGCTGGTCGGTAACGCTATGCCACCAGAAGGCCCGACTGGCACTTGCAGGGACCCAGACCTGCTCGGGATGACTGAGTTGTAGATCGGTTTTTTGGGGCACCACCTTGCAGGCAAGATGGAATTGCAGACATCGGGCGAAAAGCAACTTGACTCCAAACTGTTTGCTGCTGCTTGCAACAATCGGAAGCACGTCAAAAGTCAAAAGCGTGCTCGGCTGTTCATGCTTCATGCTTGGAAAAACTTGAGGGTCCAACTGCAGTGTCAGAAGGACATCCATGCTGACGAAATCCGACCTGCCACACAGCAATCCCGAAAGCCGCAACAGCTGCAGCGCCTCATCAACGCTCAAAGGCAGACGCGCACGATTCTTTCTTCAGCTGTCAGTGCCAGCATCTCAAACGTCTCCCATAGTCGATCGAAGCTGGCAGCGAGCGCGGTGTAGGGGCAGCAATCAAAGCTCCTTAGGTGACTTGCGTTGATGTTCAATACCCGTGGCTACAGCAGGCTCAAGAAGAATGGGTTTATTGGAGCCATGGTTCCTTTCCTGCCTTTTCTTGCCGCTTCAGGAGCAACTTCCTTGTAGCAGGGTTCCCCCTGGCCATGTCCAGTGGTGTCTGCCTTCAAACAGGGGTTTGAGCCATCCTCTACCAGGACAGCGTTGGTTGCAACAGAAAGCCCTCCTGGCAGAACGTGCAACAAAACCACCTGCTTCAAGCTCTTTAAGCTGTTTCGCACCACCGACACTATCAATATCTAGTCGCTTCTAGCCCCAGTTCTGCCTTAAACTGGGGCCCCTGCCCGTTGCTAGCTGCTTCATCAAACGGCACACCCGCTTTCAGAAAGACTCTGACTGTGTCTGCGTGGCGCTGCTCCTTCCCCCAAGCTGCTCTGTGTATCGGAGTGAAGCCATCTGTGTGCCTGTCGCTTGGGTTGAGACCATGATCAATCAACAGTTTCGCAATTTCTGCTCTGCCCTGGAAGCCAGCTCCATGCATCGGGGTGTATCCATCCTTTTCGGGAATAGATGTATCTGCACGTTGCTCCAGCAAAAACCTGACCGCATTCGTGTTGCCAGTAAGAACGCCATGCATCAATGGAGTCTGTCCTCCAGAGCCGAGTAGGTTTATGTCTTCTCCAGAATCCAGGGCTTCCTTGATCTGCGCTGGGTCATCCGAACGCACCGCGTTATGAATATCTGCAGCAGCCTGCCGTAAAAGCAAGATGGCAAACACGAAAGCCCGCATTGTCCCTCTGCATGGGCCAAGCCGGATAGCACTATCTACTTGCCTTCCCAAGAGCTGCTTGGGCCATCAACCCAGCAATTGGAACGTTTGCACTATGTTGCCTGATGCACCAAAACTGCCGCGAAGGGCCTCCAGGCCCTCCGTGTGGTTGAAAAGCCTGGGAAGACTAAGTTGCTCAAGCTGGTTGGCCTGGTAAGCCTAACCACTGCCACATACGCCACGTGGCATCATCGCCGGCAGCAGGCTGACAAGGCAGCTGGGAACCCCTCGCATGGCCTGGTCCAGCTGGCAAGCCCGAAGCTACTCTTGCACAACAGCCCCGTCCGCAGCCTCTGGAAGTGCAACCGTCTCTGTTCTGAGGCAGCATGGATGAAGGGGCCTGCAAGCCAAGCGTTCCACTGCATTCCCGGATTCCCATAGCCTCAGCACACCATGTGCTGTACTGAGACAAGGCCCCGGCGTCACAGCCACAGCAACTGCTCCACTGACCTTGGGATCTACAGTCGCGCAACGACATTTAGGATGAAAAGGGACAGCAACAGCTGTGGGCCCAACATCAGGTACATTGGCCTGGTGGTCAGACTATGTCACACACAGTTCTGGAGCGCGATGTAGCCACATGTAGCTACTGTGCGTCACACAAGTTGGAATCTCAAGGTGCGGCCTCAATCGGCGCATGTGATCGGAGACCCACAAAGGCAACACCATCACCGGCATCATTGCGGATTTCAGGCAGGATGGACACCTGCATCTGGCACAAAGGCTGAACAAAAAGCGACCTGGTGAAATCTTCACGATGGCTGCAAACTCACCACGCGGCGCTCTGCAGCCAACGTAATTACGTCGCGAGGACAGTGCCGTTGAGAAACGCGAAGCTGCAGGATAGGACCGTTGGCTAGCGCTCCGGATGCCAGAAAAGATCTGTGACACACAGGCGGAAATATTGCCAAAGTCTCTCTCTTTGTTTCGGATGCTTGGCAGAGAATTGTTTGGCGCTTTTTGGCACCTCCACACTAGTTCCTTCGGATAAATGAGCATCTAGGAAAGGTTCGTCGAAGAACATGCAAACCCATTATCTGCCCTCCATTGGAACATGCCGAAGAACAGAGCTTTGGAAACTTTCACCTTGCAGTTGCCTAGTTTTAACGTGACGCGGGACATGGATTGAGACGGGCTGCATGGATTCCATTGCTGCCAAAGATCTCACATTTTGCACATTGGTGCGAACTTTTCGCCAAACAAGAAGACCAAGGCACCAAGGTCTATCCAAGACTATAAGGCTCACGCAACCCAAGGTAGAAAACGCAGCTGAGCCAGATCGCGGCACAAAGGTGCCAGTTTCAATGCGAGCAAAGTTCCGCGGAGGGTTTGAGAATGTTTGAGATGTGGCAGCTCCAGCCTTGCTTCCGAACGCTGCCACAGGGTGCATTGGTCCAGGCCCTCCAGGCTGGAGAAGTCGGATGTCCAGACCTTATGGGCCATCATTGACTATCATGCCTGGCGTTGCCAGCTGGGGGCACTATGTCACTATGATGCACTCCTGCTTTCAAAGTAGCCTGTGGAGTTCACGAACCACAAGGCCGTGTAGACCTGAGGGAGACAAGGCTGGATCACATGCTGTGAGTTTGCTTGTGGTGCGCTGCTGCTTGTTCCAAAGCCGCGCGTTTTTTCTGATAGCAGAATGTGGTGAATTGATCAAAAAACTGACAGCACGTCAAGCGAATTTTGCATGTGCACATGCACACGTGGACTGCAACCTCGGTAGTTTGAATTTGGCGGTGGCCGGTTAAGGAACCTACTGTAGCACTAACCTTTGTACACGCACACCTGCAGTGCTCACATCTGCTCATAGCTGTTAGCCTTTGTCAGCTGCGAAGTCGATCCAACTTTTGGTGTGACCCATCCTGCACACATCGCTCTGCTCGTCTGCTCGCAAGAAGCCTTTACGATACACCATGCTGCATGCGTTTGCTGGCTCTTGCTGTGCTTAACTTGGGAATTGCAACGTTGAATGTCGAAACAAGAAAATCGCAGGTAATGTTGCTGATCTCAATACTATCCACGAATGACAATGCGCGTGTGCAATTGGCAAGGAACTTGGGTTTAAGGACCGTTTGCTGTCGCAATTTCAGTAAACAAGAACTTGTATGAAAGAAGGTACCGGCCGAGTAATGATTTGTTTTGCCACCCGTCAAGCAGGATGCCGACTATGCACAAGGGAATTTCGTAGCCGATGCCACCAGAAATTCTAAAAACATCATCTTTGCCAATGGCTTTCTTGCGCGTGGGCTGCATTGGGCCGCTTTTAGGGCACATCAGAATACAACTTGCTTGTTGGGAGGAAATGCTGAGAAACTTGTCGGGTTCAACGCTGTTTCATGCGCATTTCTTGTCTGCGCCAGCTCAGCTGTGGCTTCTGCAGAAGCGGAGATATGCAGCAGCAGCAGCTCAGCAGCACATACCCCAACTGGCAGTGGACAAATGCAGAGCATAGATCTCGGCTAGATGGCAGGGATCATGTTGTAAGGTGAACCACCAGTTAGTCGGCTTCCCCAACCCGGTCTTGCGCTTGTAGGTCGTGACCTCATCCTGCAAGATGCTGAGCCCATTGGTGGATTTAAGCCGCTTCGCCGGCGGCGAAGCGCCAACCTCGTGAAAGAGCGCATCTGGAAAGACCTCCTGGGACAAGGCTGCACTCGGCCGCAAGATGCTCACGTCAGAATGCATTTCCTGTGGCTGCAGGTCTACCAGGTCCCCTAGGTCCTAAGCTGCCTAAGCTGGCTAAACAGATCAAAGCGTCGCACATATCACAAAGCGGCACAGTACCGAAGATAGTGTCCGGGTCGAGCGCTGCCTGTTTCGGAGGCTAGCCATGCTCTGACGCTAAAGTCGCGCAAACGCAATGTGCATCTCCACGCATCTCCCATCCGAGAGAATCCGACTGCCTGCTTCTGGACCGCCTTCAAATAGTCGCCCGTCCATTGCGGCTGGAAGCCTTCCTCGCCCGGACCAGGAAGCAACGGATCGACTGCACGCGATGGAAGCGGGATCCTTCCAGGGAAGAGGAGACGTGCAGGCAAGTCACGCGGGATCAAAACCGGCACCAGAAGGACTGAGAAGGACTGAGAGAGGCACCGCTTCAGCACGACGGCAGGGCCGACTGCAGCGGAAGGCTTCGGACGTTGAGGCTTCGAAGGCTGGGAACTTCCACAACGCCGTGGGCTTGATGAGCTGCTCGAGCATGAAGGACATACCTGGTTCAGAACACAACATAACACAACAAGCCTTTCAGCGTTTGCCTCGCAACTTCCTTACAGGTTCTTGGAGTCTCGCACCTCAACCTGCTCCTGCAGCCGCTGCACCTTGCAGAAGCGATGAGCTAAGCTATGCCTTCGCATGCGTCCTCGACGATTCAACAGCTGCAATTCTTTGCTCGTATCTCGAGCAGAGTCGAGCCTGTTGCCGAAGACGCTGGCTTTCGGCTTCTGCTACAGCTTTGGCAGCCTCTGCACGCTCTGCACGAAGCCGCAGTTGCCGACCTGCTGACATCATTCGGATTCTACAAAACGGCCAGTTGTGCCCTGCCTTGCAACTGCAAGCCCGCAGCTTTGACCAAGGCTGCCTGCACCAGAAAGCCCGATCACAACAGACGATGCGCACAAAAACTCCGACAGCTTTTCTATGAGTTCTTCAAGAGGTTGCGATGGTTTCACGATCAACAATGTCCAATCAACTTCAAAACAGAATGGGTAGCAGATGTGATGCAACGACCTGACATTGGCTCGGCATGGCTCGGCAAAAAAGGAAATTTGGTGTGGACAGCGGCTCGTGACTTTTAAACAGCCTTCATTTTTTCGTGCGAGCACGCCGGGCGATTGGCCCAGAGTGATTGCGCCCTACGCCCTTCGAGCACTGCATCTAAATCCCAACTTCCGAGCCTCCAGGGTGCGCTTTAACCTGAGTTCATCTGAGTTCTGAGGGCGTCCGATGCTCCCCCTGGAAGATTTCAAAGCAGCTACAAAGCAGCTCTTGGCACTGCCAAGGCTCGACTTCGCCTCCTGGCTTTCCAGTCTTTCCATATGCTCTCTCCCCCCCCACTGCCCCCACTGTCAGCCGGGATCTAAGCCATTCCAAGCCCATCTGCGGCACTTTCAGCTGTTCACAGGTCCGGGGTGCTGCGCATGGCGCCAAGCCAAGATTTGGGACTTCAGGGCTCCGGAATTCTCTCAAGCCACTTGTGGCTCCCACGATCAACTCT
Source organism: Symbiodinium natans (assembly GCA_905221605.1). Classification (NCBI taxonomy): domain Eukaryota; class Dinophyceae; order Suessiales; family Symbiodiniaceae; genus Symbiodinium; species Symbiodinium natans. Next base: position 50,875 of record CAJNDS010002828.1, read on the forward strand.
CGACCATTCCGCATAGCATTGAGATTGATCCACCTCATATGGCAAGTCCACACTGTCCACACAGCAAACGGCGTGGCACGGCATGCGGACTTCTCAAGTCCAGGAGAGAAGGGTCCACGAGTCCACGACATACCCTTGAATTCGAGCTGCACCTCAGCTTCTCACACCTTCCAACTATAGGGAACAAGCCAAGCTTGCTCAGAGCAACACGACTTCCGTAGACCTCCGTAGCTGCACTGCCCTCAGCGGCAACGACCTGCAGCTACCGTATTTCTAAACTCAACTGGAAGCTGCTTCCCTCCCGCTTACAAGTTCAACGTGCTCAAGCTTTCAATCAGTGTCGAGGTGCCATGAGCTTGCGTGTCCATGCTGGTCCCGCACTGCAAACGACACGGTCAATTCCTGCAATTGCCAATGCACACGGTGGCTTGAAACACCGAAAGTTGAGGGCTCTCCTCGGCCACGAAGTCAAAGGCAGGAAGCATGCTCCTTTCCGAACCGATCAAATGGAAATTCATTTTCTGTCTTGATGAACGCTGTTTACCGAGAGTGGCGCTGTGGTGCAATTCGCAGCTGTGGCACGGAAGGGTCGTGAGCGTCTCGGTTGCAAGACCAAGCCGAGCATTCGTGGCATAACTCAAAATACATGTTGGAGTTGCGTTGCATGAAGCGCCAAAAGCGGCACTTGGGGCTGCGCTCATCTTGGCTTCAAGGCAGTGCCATTCCACTTCCCCCTTCCTGTGTGTCTCACAAAATTCTCTCTACCTACACATGAAGCGCGACATTGCCGTGTAGGAATATCCTGCAGTTGAGGACAGCGATCACGGCGTTGATGTCTCAGAAGTTCACTTACACGTGCCGAAGCCCGATTGAGAGCATGCAACTCGGCTTGTTCCCGGGGGACAGGCTTTGCCAACGAGACTTCGTACGACCTTCCTGCCCATTGCATGTCCACCTGCGGAGGACAGGCAATGCGCAAGACATGTGTACAGGTGCTACTGCCGTCTGCCTCAAACAGCCATCATCATCCAGACCTATGGGGAATGAAGCACAATAGCTGAGAAGCCGAAACGTGCTCAGCTACCGAGTCACAGGCGAAATGGCATAATTTCCACTTGGCCATTCTTTGGCACAGGCACCTAGAATGGGCGCGTGCTGCGCCGCGCAAGCCTCGTAACATCTCGGAACCACCACACCTCGTGTCCAAAGCCATCATCAACCAGGAGCTCGATGTTGCCCGACCTTGCGGTTCACAACTCGCACATCCTTGGACAAACGAGGGCTGATAGGTTTCTACATTCTTCTACACAACTCATGAGGCATCGACACCGGCAGCCGCTCTCGCTCCTGTGAGGCTTCTTCCACTCAGAAGATTCATTGAAGCGCGAGCTCATTCCGCTTGCCTTCCCCAGTTTCTTGCGCACGACTTGCGGGTTGAACCTCACGAGCTCCAGCAGGCAATCAAGAGCAATCCGCAGCTGGTCTGGGATCGGGACTGGCACAAAACATCGCAAGGACATGCGTTGATGACCGTGAAGGGCGCATACACCTTCATCAAAGCAACGCGTTGACAACTTCAAAGGCGGCACAAAGGTTTGTTTTTGCAGGCCTCGACGTTGCACCATCCTTCTTCCGGATTGCCCCCGCAGCTGGTTCGAAGCGAGAGCCGGTTGTGCGGGAGAACCTGAGCAGATGTGTCAGCACCCGCACCAAGAGCCAGGAAACGCAGAGAGAGAGAGAGAGAGAGAACCGCCGACAAGGGCTTCTTGCCGCCTGGCACTCATGCGACACTCTTAACCTTAACATCAGGTCCCAACTTCCTCCATGTCCGTCGGCCTAGGCATAGGCAAGGCATGGCAAGATGGAAGATTGTGATGGGGACTGCCACTAGCGAAGTCAGCATCTGGCGGAGCTGAACACAGTGTGGTGTCGTGGGGGTTGGCGACCTGGGTCGGCAGAGCAGCAATCGGAGACGTTTTAGCTCCGAGCTTGCACCGTCGATCTGAGCCCTGCTGCTGGAACAGCGAAGAACTGCTCAGACCTTGCTAGAAGACTCTGGTACTTCAAGGTAGGACCATGCAACAAACACGGGGAATGCTTGGGCATAGCCACTGCTTAGCCACCTGCCACTTGTAAGAGACACCGCCTCCGGCTTCGAATGCTGGACGGATCTGCAGGACAGCCTGCAGGCACGGAAGCTCTGAGGAGACACACCGAGGATGCACGAGCGGAATGCGGAGTAGAACATGTGTCGAGGCAGCCCGGCCTGGCCCATGCGGAGTTGTGCAAGGGTAGGAGCCGAAAGCAACTGACCCGCTCCTTATCACAACTCTCAAGAATGGCTCGATGCTTATCGGAATCGTGCCGTCGCCGTCGGCGACATATGCCACAATTTCAAGGTTCCAGCTGAGACGGACTGCGCCATCACCAACTCCTTGAGGAGCCTTCATGCAATGCAGCATGGCCACCTGTGGCCACGCACTCATCCATGCACTCAGCCGGTGGCATCAGGCGTCGAGGCAGGCAGGGGCTCTGCTGGAACCTGCCAAGCAAGCAGAAGTCTGCTGTATCAGCGACCTTCTGCCTCTCAGTGCACGTGGAATCAGACACCGAGGAACGCAAGTTTGTGGAGAGACGCCATCCGTCAACCTGTCAAAATGTTCAAAGATCGAGCTTTACATTGATCGCCGATGCTAAATACATTCAGACATTCAGAAGTCTCGGCACCCAACAGCCGGGCATCAGCGCCTGAGGATCTCAAGATCTTACGAGGTGTGCGGAAGGTGCTCCCTGCTGCTGGCTAGCGATCTCGAGCGAGAGGGTGCACTTCAACTCTTGGAGTCTTGGAGTTGTTCGAAGGACCAGCAGATTTTCAAAGGGAAAAGAACTTGCGGCAGTCGCCTTTGCAAACAAGCTTCTCAGGAACAGTCAGGGCCCTCCAGGGCTCTTCAGGCCTGGTACCCTCTCTGCTCAAAGCGTCGGACGGCCACAAGCACGCTATGAGTACGTGCGCTCACCCAAATCAGGCTGACATGATCTGACAGGGCCCGTCGTCCCAAGCAATGAGGCTGTCCAGACGGCAAAGCTAGATCGCTTCAGATCAGACAAGCAGACAAGCATAAACAAGAAAACAAGGAAGCCATGAAAGCCAGGAAGGGCCTCCGTGAAATGCCCTGAAACCCTGAGCCCCTGACAGATCTGAAGGGACTGAGGGATGATGGGGTTGAATCCTTTCCTCAGTCCCGGCGACACTCTGCAAGCAAGGACGTTTTACGTGGGAAATAAAGCAAATTGAGCTTGTTGTACAATGTTGCACATGCGGCGTAAGCCGCGAGCTCGGAAGTCTCCTCTGGAAGGCCTGGAGCCTGGACGCGTTCCAAAGACACACAGGCAAACGCATTTTACATATTGTTCTGTCATAATCTGCACTGGATTTTTTGAATCTGCCATGATGCCTGACCACTGCATGGGAAAAGAGTATGGCCGTTGTGATTTGGATTTGGACACTCGTGTCAAGCCGCTTCACAGGATTGGGCTCAAGTTGCGGTGTGTACGGGCGTAGGTTTGTAGCAGCTGCGGAGGGGAGGCCAGGGCGTCAAGAAGATTACTGGGGAGTCCCTCTGCCCATACCCAACCCTTGAACTCGAGAGCAGGGCCCGCGCAAGCTAGGCCCGCCAGATTTCAGGCGGCGATTTGCCAAATCGTACGTAGCGTATGTCAGCGTCTGTTGAAGATCCCAAGAAGCAGAGGGGGGGTCCAAGAAATGCCGGGGGGGGAGGGGAACGGTGGCCGGGCCTGGGGGCCGAGGGGGACTCCTTCCCCACCTTCATAGACCGACAAACTCCCGCAAGCTCCAGAAGGAGCTGGCTTTCGTGCTTATGGATCTCGGCGAGGCTCCAAGTTGGCACGTGCAGCAACATGTAGCAACACTCTCACACCAGCGAGAAGACCAACGGCTTTTTCTTGGAAATGGACTAAGAAACGGATCTCCAGGTCGGCAGGCGTTTTATTCCAGACCTCAGATGCTCAAAGCTGTCGACAGCCAAAACTCCCGGCATCAAAACCGCATATAGTCGCTATTTGGTGTTCAGCTACTCGGAAACTCGGAGCCCTGGCACACACCGTGGAAGTGATGAGTAGCACCTTGCAGAAGTAGGCGACAAAGAAGAAGCAGAGATGAGCAGTGGAGCAGCAATACCAACCGTCAAAACTCCGAACTTACACCGGCATTCGACGTCACATGGAGCAAAGTCAAGTGAAGCAGCGAAGCTAGCGAAGCTTGGTCTAGTGCCCTGATTCCCTCGCAGAGCTGAAATGGGCGGAGGAACTCCCGCAAGCCGAGAAGAGAGATAGGGCTGAGTAGCCGACAAGCTGCGGAGGTCTTGGCATGACGAGCCGGCACCTTCCCAGTTTTGCAGCCCCAATGCACTAACCAGCATCGACAAGTCGAAGACAAGCCAGCCGGCTCGGCATGAGGAATCCTGCCGTCTTTGTGTCCCACGTAACATCAACCTGCAACACACAGTGCAGTCGCAGCACGCTGACGGCAAGCGGGCCACGATGGAGTGTTTTCTACAGGGGCGGTCCTCTCTTCCATACTGGAGCCTGCACGGATCCGCGTCCTCAATGCAATCGGCGCATGTCGGCGCCAGGCTGCGGAGGAGCAGTTTTCTCTTTTGGCGATGTCTGGAGCGGAAGGAGGGGAGTGGCCAACGAGTGGTTAACTTGTAGCGACTGCTGACATCCGCTGGCATCTGCTGACTTTGCTGCCGCTGTCTCGGCCCGGCACGGGGTGATCAGGAAGACGCAGCTCCAAGGACAGCCTTCTCAAAGTTCTGGAGCCATCCACACAACCCAGGCATCAAAATCACGCATCAAAATCGCCCCGTCTTTTTTCCACAGAAATGGTCCAAGGGCCGACACGATTACAACGCAATGATTACTACCACCACATTGTGTGTTCACATAGTCACGTCTCGGGATGTCTTGGCCCGGGGCTGGGTCCCTGATGCGACCTAAGCGGGATCTAGGCACTGCAAACTGAACTTGATATCGATGAGCACCACGAGAACCCGGCGCGGCCACGGCCTTTCAGCAGGCTATCCAAGGGCTGCGCCTGACGAGGCCGAAGCCCATTGCAGACTCAAAAACCTCCTGGTGGCCCACTCGGACAACTACATACAGGTCACATTTCCTGACACAGAGCTACTGATACTGCAGGCTGTTCTTGAGATTGGTCCATGAGCTGACCTCCGCGGAAGATGGCAGCACGACTCCCTGCGGCACTTTCACAAGCCCCATGGCAATGCTGCATCTGCATCCTCGATCCCCTTTAATCTCCTGAACCTCCTTAACCTCCTTAAATTCATCTCTCTGCGCCTCCAGACTGTCCGAGCTATCCACTCTAACCAGACATCTGAGACCGGAGATGTTGACACCTTCGCAACTAAGCTCTGCAAACACTGGCAGAAGCCCTGGTCCCAAACCATCTCAGGAAGTGGTCTCAGGGCAGCACCAGCTAGCAAATGCCCATACTGCATGTCTTCGACGCCTAGCGCAACGTGCAGGGATGGGGACGCGTGTCCTGCAAATGGATAAGCCTCAAACACTGAGTTCCAAGCTCTCTTTGAACACCTGGCTCGCCAAATGAACGAACGGAGCACCTGAGCGCAGGCATTGTTGGATGGTCACAGCATCGTGGACAATTCCGCCCAGACAGTCGGGGCGGAGCGCCTTAGCTCAGCCCACCTCACCCCCAGGGCCCGCGCTGATCACCAGCTTCACGGGCTTGATAGCCGCGACCTTAGCTTGGAGCAGTGCGAAGATGTGCGAAGCTTGCAGGGCACAAGATGCAGAAGGCGGCATCATTGTAAGGGAGCGGCGTCTGCTCGGACGACGACGTCACGAGGCCCTCCGTCGGGCTTGCGCTGTGCATGGTAGGAGAACCGTAGGCCTGGGATCGAGGGTCAAATGCATCTCGGTGTTGGAGATTTCACTGGCTTCTGCATCATGTACCACAAGTACCACAAGGCAAGAGCAACACCGAGGCAGCACAGGTTCCCAGAGCCCGAGCCTCGACATGTCAGAAACAAAGAGGTTTCTTGATGTCTCTTTGTGACATGTCGCGCCTGTGGTTGCGGGAGCTGATGTCCACTTCAAGCTCACGACCTCACGATGTCAGGACATGCTTTCTGACTGCTTGGGCGACCAAAGGCCCGCACCAAAAAGATTGATTGTTGGCGATGCACCTGTTGGCAACTCATGCGCAGGCCCTGCCGCTGAACCGTATGGAACTCGTGAAGCCCTGAGCAGGCTGCCTTGGCGATTGTCCACCTCAGTGGGAGAGGCAAGCTTTGCGGCTAATGTGGATTACGGATGCTGGCGGATGGTGGCTCATGGAACTGGAACGCTGGCCGTGAGCTGCAACAGCTGGCACCGAGCGTTGGCACACAGGCCAGGCCTTTTTTGATGTTTGTGAAGGAACACATGAAAAGCACTTGCATCAACAGCGCGTTTTGCTGATTCAGGCTGTTGCCACTCATTGCCTCCTTCCTCACCAAGGACCTGGACCTGCCGACATCGCATGACAAGCGCCAATTATTGTCCAAGATTTCTCCATTTGCTTGGCACATCTTGGCACCGAAACTCAGCGGCGAGAGCCTCAGCACCTTCGATGGCAATTTCAGCCACGAGGGTCAAGCGATTCCTTGCAGCAGCGCCAGGCTTCCCAACTCAAACAGAGGTCTGCGAAGGGCCCCTTTCTGTCTGGAAAAACGGATGGGTCAAAGGACCTGCGAAATTCTTCCTTCTGTCGAAGCGGTTCCCAGAACGCACTGCATGGATTGTCATTCGACGAGACTATTGCCCATCACTTGTCATCGCCGAACGTCGCCGTGCTCTTCTCAGAAGTGATGCGTGTGTTCAGCGTGCTCTGGCAGTTTTCTGTGCATCGGCACAGGCCCAGATCTGCTAGGTCTGCAGCTCGACCAGCTGCAGTGCCAGGGGGTCTCGGCCTAAGACTTATTTATAGATTTGACTCGACACAGATTTCACAAGTCAGGCTATGTCAGGCTCCATGGCGGACGAATGAGGCACCAGCTTTGTGTTTCAGAGGGCGGCTCGGCAGACTGCAAGAGGCCACGAAGACAAGAGCGGCAATCAGCGGAAATCATCATTGCAGCTTGCAGCATGCATTGTGGCACAGGGCCCATCCAAACACATCCAGACATGAAGCTGAGAGCATACTGAGCCTCAGCATCCATACTCAGCAGTTCCAGCAAGGAGTTGGCCATAGCCCGGTGATCCCGTGCAGACATGCGAATTGCATAAGGCCTTGCCATCGACAAGGGGTCATACGCAAAGGCAGACCCATTGACATTCACATTTCCATGCTGACAGCCAGTGGGTGCAGCACGGCACGATGACAGAACGCAAGTCGTACTGCGTGTGCCTCCTTCCACTCAATACAAATTGAAAGCACTAAACCTCCCATCTTCTTGGTGAAGCATCCGACTTCCAAGCTGCAGACTTCATACGGGCACCATCATCGACACGACGCTGATCTCCACGCACGGACCACTCCAAACCTGGGGAGATGCAGCACGTGTCGCTCAAGTTTCGGACATATCAATGACAAACCCTGGGCTTCATCGGTGACGGCACACCCGATACACACCGTTAGCTAGCCTTCCCAACAGCATGTGCCGAACAAAACAGCTGGTCTCCAATCAGCGACTGCCGCTGCAATTGCTAAGAGCACAGCACGGGCAGAGGGTGGTGGGACTTCGCCTGGGGAGGATGATGGAAAAAGCACAGATGATCGGGATAAGGCAATAAAGGACATAATCCAATGCAATAAGAAGCGCTTCAGCCTGGCTGACCGCAGTCGCAAAGCACCACTTTCGAGGTCAAACCGCTCGATGCGAATGCCCTGCTCAGACATTTCAGACATACCAAGACTAATCTCTCTCTCTGCCGCTGCATCCCAATGGTCCCACCGCGTGAAGCAGCCAAACACCGTGACTAATGACGAATACCATCTGTTCGCTAAAGGCACAAAACGATGCAAAATGCACACATCCACAACACGCGAACATCACAGAGGCCGCGGAGCCTCAGCATGGACCAGGATGTGGATCAAAACGCTCCCAGCGAACTCAAAGTGCTCTGTTGGCTCTGCCCACCTCGGCGGATTTCCCAAATGCGGAAGATTCTTGGGATGGGTTGATAGCTGCTCTGCAGGACTTCTTTGATTTTGGGACATCTGCCCGTACCCCAATGGACATACAAGTCAAAAATGACCCGCGGCTGCGAAAATGAACTCAGTAATTTCCAGGGAAATGCAACACTACTGTGCGGTCACCTTGTGGCACATCACACGACCGACAAGAGCACACCAAATTGTCAAACAACCCTTCAATGCCGAGTCCAATGCAAAGTAGACACTGATTTTTGAAACCGCATCCCCGAGAAGCAATGCCTTGTCTAGGCCGATCTAGGCAAAACTCGCTTGATCTTCCGCAGAGCATCGCCGAGCATCGACCGTTTCCCACTCATATCGCGATGTTTGCGCATCACTTGCAACCGCACATTCCGTCTCGAGGCCTCAGACCCTGAGAGGAGCTTTATTTAGCATCTCAGATACCCACGTCCAAGAGTTGGTGGGGCTGCTTAAGGACCTCCGTTCATGTCGGCTTCTGCAGGTTTGCACTTCGGATGCTTCTGAAAACCAAAAAAAGTCACGTTCCACTTCTGATCCCTGGGAAGCCATTGTGTTTAGACTGCACAATTCCAGCTGTGCTGTCTTGATAAGGGTCTCAGCACTTGGTTGAGCTTCAGCGGAGCAGCACGGGCTCGGGGGTGACCAGCCAGCATGCGCCACGTACCGCACTCGCAGAAAAGAAGCGGACGGCAGGAATAGAACCAGCAGACCGAACAGCCAAAAAAGAAACGATGAGAGGCGTCACAAACAAGGGCGCCATGCTGAAGGCCTGAGGGTGGTGGCTTGGCAACAAAACCACAAAACGGAACATTCGCAATCAAATCGCAAGAAACCCCTGTTAGCACGTACATGCCGACACGCTTCATGCCCGCGAGCTGTGCTGAGTCGTCGTCTTTTCGGCAATTGCAAAACATCCATCAAGAAAGTTGACCTGGCCAGTTCGACACGTGAGTCTGCACCTGCGTAGCTTCGCTCAATGCTTGGCCGCCTGTACTCGCGTACCCCGCTTGTCTGCAACCTTCGTGTCATTGCCTGCCATATCATTGCCAGGTTCGGGCCGGAGGATTGCAGTTAGCTACCGGAGCTTGTGCTGTCTGCAAAGGCTGTGACCAATGAGGCTCAGACTCCCAGGAGGATACCCCCTGAGTCCGCTGGCATGAATTACACAAGTTGCGTCAGCCACTGTGCCGCACGCGCATATTTATGAAAACACACACACACACAATCACACACAATCACACACAATCACACACAATCACACACAATCACACACAATCACACACAATCACACACAATCACACACAATCACACACACTCTCACACACAGATATATATATATATAGAGAGAGAGAGAGATTTATCTATTTACTTATTATGTATACACACACACACATGCGCAACACATGCATGCACACGCAAATCAGCCTCTGTGGGGCTGTGGGTGCCGATGCCTTGCCACTCCACTCAGATAACGCAGCATTTTTGCGCCAAAGGCTTGGCTAGCTCGGCACCCTGCCCTGTCATTGCGAAAGGTGCAATGCCTCGGCGAAAAAATGTCAATCCCTGCTCACCATCACTTTATATGCTGGGCCACTGACTGCCACGCTGAAAGGCCCGCGGTAACCAGGTCCATGACCTCAGGCTCATCAGACATCAAACATCTTCTCACACTACTGTCGAACGCCATTAAAGGTTTCACAATGGGAGTGCTCGCTGCCTCGTCCGAAGATTTAAACTTGAAAATCGCTTCGGAGCCTCATGAGCCGTGCCTTCAACGAAGCTCCCCTGAATTGCGCACTGCTTGCGGAATAGCTTTCGATCGAAGCTCAAGGTTAAGCGAGCAAATAGGTGGGCAATTCCTTGTCACAAACTTTCGAGGGGGGCCGGTGCATCCAGTGAGAAGGTGGAAAGGCGAGTCTGGGGATGAGACAGAACTGTTTTCCACGTCCGTTCCCTCCAGCCCTCTTCTTCCCTCCCGAACCCGCCAAGTTTTGCAAGAGGCTTGCAATCGTTCTTCTCCGCACTCTACAATCGCTGGGATCCGGGATTCAATGCTCCACCCGAAACTCTAACGTCAAGCAGCACCAGCGTCGGTGCAAGCGCGCGCGAGCGCGCGCGCGCGCGCGCGCGTTCAATGATAAAATTGGCTGCCTGCAACATCAACTGCCACGTATCCGTCTCATCCTGTCTCTGTTACGAACTGCAGTTCCACAATCAATGAATCAGGGCAGCTACGAGTTGGGGAAGCACGTGCATTCTCGGATGTTGCAACTGGATCACCTTAGTACCGGCATGTTTGTGGATGCAGGTGAATGTGAGGAGCCGGCACGTATTGGATTGGTGGACGCTGGACATGCGCTGAGCATGCAGCTGCCAGAGTGTCTACGTCCACTGGCACATTGACCTCAGAGCGACTGAGGGTGCGTACTCTCTTTGGGCACCAACCTCGTGCAGCGCTGAGGATGCAACTTCAACACTGAATCCCAGCGCGGTCTCATCGTCAGTATCGACACACCTTGAGAAATACAGCTCCAGCTGCACAAGTGATACGGCAAAATGCACTTTCGAAGTAATGAGAGAGTGGCTCCAGCAGAGTCTTCACCACATTTCGCGAGCGCGTTCGCAAATCAACTGCCTGAGTGCTTTGAAACATTTTGAAGAACCAAGTCCGAGACAGCCATCACTCTTAGGCAACGATGAGCCCGGTTCTGTGAGCTTTGAACTCTTCAGCTCGTAGACCGTCCTTAGCAAGAGGGCTGAAGCTGGCACCAATCACATGTCACCTGATGTCACCTGCTCGCCGTGAGTGCAGCCTGATAAATCTCAGGAGGCTGCCCAGTTGGTGAACTGCTAAATCCCAGCATTCCCTCGCGCAACCGAAGACATCCCAAAGGAACTGCCTGCAACCAAGACAGATGTGTTTCACTAACGTGCACCACACGCCTGAGATCCACACCTCTGTGAAAGACACATGAAAATTGAGCTCACCAGGCCACCTCATGGTGAGGCCACTCGGTTCAATCAGCCCCTAAGCAGTCTAGCAACATCTTTCAAACACTGCCTCCAGGAAAAGCGAAAGCCCCGACTCTTTGGGCGTGCGTTTCCGCCTTGGAACCCGGGGGATCAAACCAAACCGTAAAGATGCCACACAAGCTGTCACAAGCGACCTGTCGGGGCCGGCTCGCGAGTTGGAGCTGTGCCTGCGCACGAAAAAGCGAGCGCTGAGTCAAGCTGGTAGGTGCATGTCAGAATCGACTGGCATGCCGGGTGTTTCGTCCGAATTCCTGCAAGGCAGGCAATAGCCTGGGATTGGGACTATTCTGGGGTCGCAGGTACAGAACACGTCAAAAACATTGAAGGGGCCCCAAGGATGCCGAAACAGCCCAACCACCCAGGTCCGCACCA